>CM032631.1:98386-139719 GCA_019097785.1 Fraxinus excelsior
TTTTGATGGCCTTAATGCAAATGTTGTCATGCATTTCTTTTCAACGGTGTAATTATTATCCATATAATTTGGTAAATTCTTTTATAATTAAAGTATTAATGCCCTTAATTTATAGATGTAAGAGAATGACACTGGTGACGTATGTTGAAAATGACACTTCAGTCATTGTGATTTGAAAAAGTATGGCAAATGAAAGCAACAGCTCAGAAAACGACACTTGTGGCGTTCCGGAGGAGAAAAACCATCAGAACGACAAAACTGTCGTTATGGATGCAAAAACGAAATTGAACGGGCACGACACTTGTGCCGTTACTGCCTCTCTCCAAACGACACATGTGTCGTTTCTGCCTGTAGACGTTACGTATTGTTTCTTCATGTCGAGGGTCCAAACCTTGAGGACAACAGCAGCGGTATATGAACTGACTACTTTTTAGCCATTGTGATTTGGAAAAGTATGGCAAATGAAAGCAACAGCTCAGAAAACGACACTTGTGGCGTTCCGGCTGGAGAAAAACCATCAGAACGACAGTACTGTCGTTATGTATGCAAAAACGAAATTGAACGGGCACGACACTTGTGCCGTTACTGCCTCCAGAACGACACATGTGTCGTTCTGCCTGTAGACGTTACGTATTGTTCCTCATGTCGGAGGGTCCAATCCTTGAGGACAACAGCAGCGTAGAAAATGACACTTCAGCCATTGTGAGTTGGAAAAGTATGGCAAATGAAAGCAACAGCTCAGAAAACGACACTTGTGGCGTTCCGGCTGGAGAAAAACCATCAGAACGACAGTACTATCGTTATGTATGCAAAAACGAAATTGAACGGGCACGACACTTGTGCCGTTACTGCCTCCAGAACGACACATGTGTCGTTCTGCCTGTAGACGTTTCGTGTTGCCTGATGTTCGTGCCTTAAAGAGTTGCAAAATATTGGAAAAATCAACAGAACGACACTAGTGTCGTTTCACGACACATGTTTCGTTTTGCCAATAAATTCGGTTTTCAAGAGCCGCAACCCGTCCGAGCCACGATAATCGATAAACGGAACCCGTTTACGTTGCAGGCTGAACCCGACCCTTACAAAATACTTGAGATATGCCAATTCCTTGTATTTTCAACCGGATCTAGACCAAGACTTGTGCGTTCACCGTTTCATGCCTTATATTCTATATCAATTCCACCGTTAGTTATCACACAATCAATATTTTCATCCTTATTAGATTGGGGGGTCTTATCCTTGATGTTTTTGCCTTGAGGAGTTGCAAAATATTGGAAAAATCAACAGAACGACACTAGTGTCGTTTCACGACACATGTGTCGTTCTGCCAATAAATTCCGTTTTCAAGAGCCGCGACCCCTCCGAGCCACGATAATCGATTAACGGAACCCGTTTAAGTTGGAGGCTGAACCCGACCCTTACAAAATACTTGAGATATGCCAATTCCTTGTATTTTCAACCGGATCTAGACCAAGACTTGTGCGTTCATCGTTTCATGCCTTATATTCTATATCAATTCCACCGTTAGTTATCACACAATCAATATTTTCATCCTTATTAGATTGGGGGGTCCTATCCTTGATGTCTTTGCCTTGAGGAGTTGCAAAATATTGGAAAAATCAACAGAACGACACTAGTGTCGTTCACGACACATGTGTCGTTCTGCCATAAATTCGTTTTCAAGAGCCGCGACCCGTCCGAGCCACGATAATCGATAAACGGAACCCGTTTACGTTGCAGGCTGAACCCGACCCTTACAAAATACTTGAGATATGCCAATTCCTTGTATTTTCAACCGGATCTAGACCAAGACTTGTGCGTTCACCGTTTCATGCCTTATATTCTATATCAATTCCACCGTTAGTTATCACACAATCAATATTTTCATCCTTATTAGATTGGGGGGTCCTATCCTTGATGTCTTTGCCTTGAGGAGTTGCAAAATATTGGAAAAATCAACAGAACGACACTGGTGTCGTTTCACGACACATGTGTCGTTCTGCCATTAAATTCGGTTTTCAAGAGCCGCGACCCGTCCGAGCCACGATAATCGATAAACGGAACCCGTTTACGTTGCAGGCTGAACCCGACCCTTACAAAATACTTGAGATATGCCAATTCCTTGTATTTTCAACCGGATCTAGACCAAGACTTGTGCGTTCACGGTTTCATGCCTTATATTCTATATCAATTCCACCGTTAGTTATCACACAATCAATATTTTCATCCTTATTAGATTGGGGGGTCCTATCCTTGATGTCTTTGCCTTGAGGAGTTGCAAAATATTGAATAAATCAACAGAACGACACTTGTGTCGTGTCACGACACATGTGTCGTTCTGCCATGAAATTCGTTTTTCAAGAGTCGCGACCCGTCCGAGCCACGATAATCGATAAACGGAACCCGTTTACGTTGCAGGCTGAACCCGACCTTATAACATTAGGGATTTATGCTCATTACTTAACCGAGTGGAAAAATAAAACGACACAACCGCCGTTACTGTTTTGAAAACGACACAAGTGTCGTTCTTCCAATAAAATCGATTTTGAAGAACCGTGACCCGTTCAAGCCACAATAATGATAAGCTGAACTTTTTAAATCGCAGACTGAACACGTCCCTTACAACATTTGGGATTTATGATCATTACGTAATCGAGAGGAAAAGGAAAACGACACAACCGCCGTTCCTGTTTTGAAAACGACACCTGTGTCGTTCTGAAAACTACTCAACTGCTGTTATACATCATAAGAAAACTACTCAACTGTCATTATGGCTTCATCGAGCATAAGATAATTACAGAATCCCTCTTTCCAAACATTTATACACATAGTTTGATTTTCAAAATGACAAAAGTAGTACATCGTAACATAACACCTGAACACCACCATCATTTTTCAATATTACAAAAGGAGTACGTCGTAACACTACAAAAGCCACATATGTGCCGTCTTGTCTTCATTGTTCATGTCTTTCGCTGAGTGGTACACGATCTGTACAAGTGATACGGTTGTGCCCAGTTTTTAAACACCTACTACACTTACGAGACTTGCGCATCTCTCCGGCTGATTGTTTCCTTTTTTTTTGTGGACGTCCACTTCCTCTTCGTGTCAACGGTCGTATCACCTTTCTTAATCGAACATTATCGGGAATTTCCCAGTCTGCCTCGTTTGGGAGTGGATATATATATTCAGAATAAGCTTGTTTCCAGTAAGAAGTGCTATAAAATGGAGAGCAAAACCTGTAACAGTTATCTCCAACATCTCTTATTACAGCAATTGCATGTGCACATGGAAATTGGTCCAGATCAAATTCCTTACATGTGCATGTCCCCATCTCCAAATGAACAATGAAACTTTCCATGTTATCACTCACTTGCATCTCATCTGGGCTAAGAGCTTTCACCTCGAAGCCTTTTGACTCGTTGTACCTATCATAGATTTTCTCCTCCAAAGGCGGAGTGAGGTAGCTCGTACATTTTTCGGCATCAACACGTCTATCATGAAACCATCTCTGCATCTTCTCTCTGATATGCTCGATTAAAGTGAGTATAGGAAATTCTCGAGCACTTTTCAACAATGTGTTCAATGATTCGGCATTGTTTGTGGTCATACTATTGTATCTGATTCCATTGAAATGTGCTCTTGACCAATACTCCACACCAACATCATTCTCTAAGTACCCTCGGATTTTCTCATGTAGACTGCATAATGCTTGCATATTGATCTCAAATTTTGCTAAACTATATGCCTCTGCAGTAGCTCTAAACAATGGCATAATATGAATGCGAGGAAATTTGCTCTTCAAGTTAGTTTGCAGATGCCATATACAATACCCATGATGTGCGTTAAGATAGACGTTGCTAAAACCATTTGATATGCTAGGTGCACGATCAGATATAATGACTAGCTCGTCCGTGTCACTGGTTATTTGCCGCAATTTCTGAAAGAACCAAGTCCATAAGTTATTGTTTTCCGAATCTACTATGCCCCACGCAAGTGGATATATTTGACGATTTGCATCTTGGCATGTGGCAACAAGTAACGTACCTCGATACTTAGATTTCAAAAATGTTCCATCCACACAAATTACCCGTCGGACTGAAGAGAGGAATCCACGTATGTTTGGACCTAATGCCATGAAAAAATACATGAAATGTCCATCATTATCAGTTTCAATAAAGGTCAACGTGCCAGGATTTTTTCTCTCCAAAACATGACAATACAAAGGTAATTTCGCATAGCTATCATCAGGGCTACCTCGAACCTCTTTGTAAGCAAATTCTTTGGCCATGTACGCCTTGTGATATTTTATAGTTATGCCAAATTTTCGCCGAATGTCATTGATGATGTTTCTTGGTCTATACACTATGTTCGCATCCTGATACTTTGGAGCTACATGCTTTCCAATTACTGAATAGGTAGCATGTCTATTATCCTTGCGACGAACACTCATGGAGCAAGTGTGATGGCGAGAATATTTTCGTATTTGAAAAATCTCAGATTCAGCTATCTTCGTTGCCCGTAAACGCCAGTTGCAACTGTCCTCAACACAAACTACTGTGTACACACTCTTATTTGATTTCTTTACTTTGAATTCAAATTGGTACTTCACGACAAGGAGTTGAATTTTCGATATCAAAACACTTTTAGTTGGAAATAATTCATCTTCACGTGTATCCTCATTTTCCGGAATCCTAACTGATGATCTATATGGAATTGAAAAAACAACTTCTGTTGAAGTACCAACAATGTCCTCTTGCATTGAGAAATCAACATTGTTTTCATCACTACGAGGAGATTTATCTTGGAAATCTTGTTTTTCAGAATTACCTTCAATTATATTCAAATTATCCCAATCCACATAATTTCCTTCTACGTTATCATTCCCATAATTGATATCATATTGCACAACTTCATTTTGATTGCTCACATCTCCCTTTTCTACTTCATCATTGGTTTCTACTCCACCATCTCTTTCAAACTCCCTTGCACTATGACACACGTCTGCAACTTTGGTCGAAATAGTCACACAAAGAGGATGTTTTTTACAAATAGAAAGAAACCACTTCACTTTCATGTCACAATTAATCCTTTGTGGTGGAACTGAAAACTTAGTCATACCAGGGTTAAGAGACATCATCTCAATTTCATATAACTTTGAATCCACATTAACAAGTTCTTGCATTTTGTTGTACAACTCCATATACGAAATGTTAGTTGGAACATAAAGAATATCCACATTTTCTTTAGCATTCTCTAAATAACTCCATGTCCATTTGCCTTCTTCGATCTTTTTAAACTCAACAAAATAACATACTTGTACCCATATCATTTCTACAGAATCCATACCTGCAAATAAAATAAAAAAGTTAAATAGTTTACTCAAGTATATATCAAAGTAATATAAAAATAGCTATCATATTTAACTTATCAAAATAAAAACATTGTATTATCAAGAATGGACAGACTACAACAGATACTGTTCGTATTGTCATTTTACATGGATGATAACGACTGTACTGTCGTTCTGAACCACGTAAAATGACTGGACTGTCGTTCTGTACTGTTGATCGTCCAAAATTTACACCCAGTACAGAAATACACCAACTGTGGAACATAAATCAGCTAACATATCACTTCATACTATATTCAACAATAAAAAGACCAATGTACACGAAATTACCAAAAATACCTTTCTTTTTTCTTCAAATATTTAGAGATTTCAATGTAGATAATGTAGAAACCAAAATCCTTGTTCAAATACTCAGAATGAAGGCAAAAATAGGTGAGTAATACAATAAATAACAAGATTTTGTGGAGGAAGCAAACACATGAGACGGTAAGCTCGTTATTTGGATTGGATATGAATTGGGAAATTTAATTGGATTGAAAGGATATTTTGGTCTTTTCATGATAGGGATATTTTAGACATTTGAAACCATTTATTTACTCTATTTTTTTAATGAGGGCCATTTTACCAAAAAACATTGAGAAAATGCTTTTTGTGCAAATACATTCTTTGACCAAGCCTTTTAACAAACTCTCCCCACGACTTTGCAGCTTTGCTACGCCTACGCCTCTCCCCGACTCGATTGCCTGCCGTCAGCCCGTCGCCGTGCCGTCGCTGCCGACCACCACCACCGGCCACCGTCTTCTTTCGTCACCAATTTAATCTTGAGCCCGGCGAGTTTTTCTTTTTTTTGTTTTGCAAATGCCGACTGCCCATCGTTTTTTTTTTTTTTTTTTTTGGTTTTTTATGTTTATGTTTTTGGTGTTATTATCTGATTATGAGTTATTGACATCATGATTTTGTGATAGTTTTCAACTTATTTGAAATATGATTTATGAATTGGAATTGGGGGAAAATAAAATTGGATTTGGAATGAAAATTGGATTTAGGGTTTAGGGTTTGGAATTCGGGGAAAATAAAATTGGAATTGAATTGAATTTGGAATTAAGTTAACATACATTCATCATTCATGAGAAATTAGTTGCATTGAAAATATGATTTATGAATTGAATTGGGCATTTGGGGGAAACTAAAATTGGAATTGGAATAGGAAATGGAATTTGGAATTTGGAATTGGAATTGGATTTGGAATTGGAATTGGGGAAAAATAAAATTGGATTTAGGGTTTGGAATTTGGGGAAAATAAAATTGGAATTGAATTGAATTTGGAATTAAGTTAACATACATTCATCATTCATGAGAAATTAGTTGCATTCATTTCAGGATTGATTTATGTTGCACACTTGCAATTGTAGATTATATATATATATATATATATATATACACACCTTTACATATATATTGAATAAGTTTTAATATTAAATAATTAAATATTAATAATCAAACTCGCTCTTACGATCGTTGACTGTCGACTTTAATATGTCAACTTTCGCGTTCCGCCCGGGCTGAGCTTCGAGGTTGGGTCTGCCACTGGTTGCAGTGCTTAACTGGTTGTAAAAAACCTGGTCTGGGTATAGGCATAGCAGCATGGGGGTAATAACTCAACTCAGAGGTCATCCGACGAGTTGGAGATATGGGTTTTCGGAGAAGAAGTAGAAAATGCTATATTTTTCCTAAGAGTACAAAATAACTGAGGTTGCGAAGTCGAAGAAAAATGGGCCACATATGTATGTTTATGTGTTACGGGTGTGAGTATAGACTTAAGAAGAAGCAAGCGTTTGGATCCCATGAAAATTTCTCTGTTGCAGTTGGAATTGGTGATAAAAAATAGTCTCCTCTGAGGTAAAAGAAGCATATTTTGAACTGAAAGGGTTTCTTGTTATTGATAGGAAGACGAAGGGGAAGAAGTAGATGCTTGCAATTCCATGGATGATAAAGAAAGAGCAGCGGAAAAAGGTTTAAGAAGGGTATACTTCGATTTTACACTCTTTTCTGCGACTGGTTTTGTTTTTTCTTTTCTGCATTCTTGCGAATAGCACTTTTAATAAACGTGTTCCTCAGTACTTAACCCCGTGTTTGGCTATGTTTAGATTTACCTTTTAAGAATCTTCTTATTTCTAAATATTTTGGATCAAATCAAATGCTTTTATCTTACTTATAAATATAAATATAAATACTACTTTATATGATCAGCTTTACTTTCAAATCAAGTACTGTATGTCGAACTTTTATTAAAAATGAATAATTATTTTAAATTCCACCATACATACAATAAGTAGTATCTGGTTTTTTGAGTTGGGTAACATAACCCGATGAAGACTAAAAAAATTGCTTACACTAATAAAACTTTGAAAACTAGGTTTATAGTTATCAAATTCGATTCCAGATGTTTTTCTAACCAAGCTTGGGTAACTAATTTATCTTTCGAATCGACAAATCATTAGTCGAACCAACGGTCCAATTTTTTATTTCTTTTTTTTTTTTTTTTTTATCTAATTGCTGTTCCAACTTTTACTCTTCCTACCGTTGTTTCTTGTTTGCGCAAATCTCCTACTCATATTAATGATCAAAATGAAATCCAGTTGACATCCAAGTGAACTTGAAATTTTTATGAAACTTGGACATAGGATGAAAACGAAACATAGGACCAATTCTGCCATCATTCTTGTTTAACAATCATGCTACCACTACTTGTGTAATTTATGCTTCAACCAGCGGTCTTAATTAGCCCTTGTTTGGTTTATTTAAAAAAAGTTGATAAAAAATTAAGTCAAAATCAATAATTACATATTTTATGGAATTTATAATTCTTATTAACTTTTTAATCACACATTTTATTAATTTTTATTAAAATATACTATTATTTTAGCTAAATGAAACAAGAACTTAATTTCAAGATTCAAGCACGTTCGATGTATTCTAGTTGGGTTGACTTAAGAGAAATTAGACTAGACGTCATATATGATGTAATAGTCACACATTTGAATAATCTAATGTTCTAATACTTGTTAAAGGAGTGTTTGATGAATATTTTTGAAGAAATAATGTATTTTAAATAGTGATATGATGGAAAATATGTGGTTAAAAAGTAAGGAAAAATTATTGATGTGATGAAAATTATTATTTTATTGAAAAAGTGTGGTTGAAAATGAGTTTTAAATGAATGTATTTTGAAAGAATGTGTGTCGAACAAGGACTAATATTTGAAATTTCATTTTAAATGGTCAATCAATTTCTTAAATATGAACATTCATTTGAACTTTAAATCGATTGAATTACTCGTTAGAGTTCAATTAAATCTGAAAACATATTAAGTTCCTGTTTGAGCTCTATTTTTTAGAAAATACATTTTTCTCTTTTTTATTTTCAACCATACATTCTCTAATAAAAAATATTACACATAAACAAAAAATAAAAATAAAAAAATTTCCTTACTTTTTAACCACACATTCTTAAAAAAACTATTATTCCAAAACACATTTTTCCAAAATTTATTTTTAATAGAGCCCAAACGAAAGCTAAATGTCCGTTTGACTTTTAAAAAGTTAAAAACTACTTCTAGAACTAACATATTACGCTTGGATTTATTTGACTAATTTTCTGAAAATACTTTGTCTAATTAGAATATCTTTTAGAGAATTTATTTTAGATGACTTCCTCATAAATCTCTTTAAAAAAAAAAAAAAAAAAAGGGAGGGAAAAAACCTGGAGTCCTACCAAATAAGTTCTAAAACTTGTAATTTTGTTTTAAAATGTCAATCTTGATAATCTAAACTTATATATTAATAATTAATATTTAATTAACTTGGAATTTATTCCTTTTTTGAATACTTTTCAAGGTCAATGCATTGGAAAGAAAATTGATTTGTAGTTTCACATTGCTTGCAATTTGGAAAGGTCTTTTATCCCGTCATCATATATTCATTGTAATTTGTCTCTTCTGATCCATGTTTCAACATCTATAGACTGACTCGGGGTTCGGATTTGAATTCGGTTAACTTACAAATATACCCCTAAAATTATGGATCTTTTGATAAATCATATGAAAAATATGTTGAAAATAAAAATTACGTTATAAAATTAAGTATCACTTTTTTTTTTCTTTTTTAAATTAAAAGGTGACATGGTGTCACCTTTTTATTAAATATTAGTCACTCAAAAAAGTCACAAAAATTTCAAGAAAGTGATAGAAAATAGGAGAAAAGTAAAAATTACTGTATAAAATTAAGTGACGCAATGTCACTTTTTAAAGTTAAGTGACATAAAATATCATTTTTATTAAAAAAAAAAAAAGTGATGGTTGTTACTAAAAATAGTAATAGAAATTTCAAGAAAGTGAAATTTTTTTTAAGGGAGTGATGGAAAAAAAAAAAGTGAGACAGAAATTTAAAAAAAAAAGTGCCAAGCACATGAAAAAAGTCTTCTCATGATGATACCCACATAAACTAGTAGGTAATGCAATTCGAATTCTTCTCTTGATGATACCCGCACAAACTATACAAATTCAAAATTCTCCCAAGTGAATTGTAAGTATCACTATGAAGAGTAAACTGGAATAGCCAAAGAGCCGCATCTACAATAAATGGCACACCTTTGCTACAATCACATAGGCAATAATCCACATTAATACTCCCTCTACAGTAATGGTAGCAACATGTAAAATCAATGCTAAAGTCAAAAGCTTGTAAACCAATGGATATATCATTTTTTTTTTTTTTGTCTGAACTAGCTTTTCTGCAAGATCACCAAGGTCTTTCAACCCTTCAAACTCTTTGTTAGAGCGCATGTCAAAAATATAAGTCCCAAATGATTAGAAGTACAACGAGATCTAATGCAGAGAAATCTAATGGATAAAACTCAGTAAATCGAATAAGACTTTTCTTGTCAAAAGAA
The DNA here is from genome assembly GCA_019097785.1 of Fraxinus excelsior. NCBI lineage: Eukaryota > Viridiplantae > Streptophyta > Magnoliopsida > Lamiales > Oleaceae > Fraxinus > Fraxinus excelsior. The sequence continues at coordinate 108,690 of CM032631.1, forward strand.
GAAAATAAATCTTGTAGGCATAAACAAGCTATACACATGATTAACTCTGTATTTACCTCAGAGAAACGATTATTCAATTCTTGAAGTTGAAAATCGATGACAGAGTAGAACAAATCTACCTGATAATGATGTAAATTTATAAGTTCTGGAGGATTACGTTGTGGGCGATCACGAAGTGCACGAGGTACAAACATATCATCCATGTTGAGTACATCAATATAATGCTATTGACAGAAAGAACATACTTATTCCCATGAGTCATAGCCTTCATCTCTCATTATTTGTAGTCATTGCTTGCATAACTTCACCATTTGCATTGCATTCACAATATCTTGATCTTTCCGTTGTAATACTTTTGACAGTTCATTTGAAATCCCCAAGACACTTCTCATCAACTGTAAATGAAATGCAAAATCAAATGTCTGTATTGACTCCAATAAATTTGTCGCGTCGGATCTTTGGTCACAAGAATAAGAGTCATCTTCAACAATCACTGCAAGTACATCAATAACAGAAGAAAACATGACAAGTAAGCTGACTAGTGAATTATAATATGAACCTCATCGCGTATCATCAGCACGTTGAAAGGTTGTTTCTTGATTAAGTCCCTTTCCACTTAAAATCTTACCCTTGTTCAATGTCTCAACAATAAAGTCTGATTGCTTCTCTTCGAAAAAGATCACAACGTTTAGAAGATGTTCCAACAGTATTTACCATATCACCGACTACACGAAAGAAGTTAGTAATATGAATATTTTTCTTCGCAATAGCTACAAGAGTTATTTGGAGTTGATGAGCAAAACAATGAATATAAAAGACACATGGATTCTCCTTTAAAATAGGTGCTTTTAGACCATTAAATTCAACTTACATATTACTTACATCATCATAACTTTGTCCTCTCAATCTAGACATGCTCATGTTATATCTAGAAAATACCTTATCAATTGCAACCTTCAATGATAGAGCCTTGGTACTTGTAACATGCTCAATCCCTATGAAGCGTTCATTCACATGCCCACTTTTATCTAAATAACGTATTACAATTGACATTTGCTCCTTCATTGACACATCACGAGATTTATCAACTTGAATAGAAAATAATGAATCGTCAATATCTTTGATAATAACATTGATTGTCTCAACGGCACAAGCATTTACTATATCATTTTGAATATCAAGTGATGTCAATTTGCAATTTTGAGGAGCATTTCCAAATGTCACATCTTTAATATCTTCATTATGAGTAGTAAAAAATTCTAATAGGACTAAAAAATTGCCTGGATTGAGAGTATCATTGGACTCATCATGTCCCCGAAATGATTGCCCTTGTCGCAATAGAAGTCGAACACAATCAATAGATGCATTAAAACGGGTAACATATGCACTTTGTACTTGTTCTGACTGCTTGTACAAAATTGATTAAATGTGTTGGTCTTGATTCATCAAAGCTTCGCACTTAATGCGAGCTTAATTATGTGCACTATCATGTTCTCCAACATGAATATGAAGTTTTTTCTTCTATTTCCAACATGTAAAACATTCACCAACAAAATATTCACCCCAACCTTGCTTTCCAAAACTTGATTTAAAAAGATAACAATACAAACAATAAGCGACATTTTTTTCTACACTATACTCCAACCAAGAACCGAACTCTTTAAACTAAAAAGGATTAAATCGTCTAGCTTTTACTCCAAATTGTTGTTTCGGAAAGTCATGATTATGTGGCTGACAAGGACCCATTAACATATATGATATTCGAACTTGATCTCGGATGTTAGCATTGTAATCTAAAATGAGTATCCTTAAACCGAATCAGTTGGAAGTTTAATGATGTCAAATTTCGCAATATTCGATGTCGCCCCAACAACATTTACGTTGTCCAAATCAATTTTTCTTTGAAAGTATTTTTTCATAAGATTTCAACAATTTCATTTCAACAATACCCAAACTTTAACAATCTCAATTCAACACGTCCCAATTTTTAGCAATTTCAACTCCATAACAGTCAGCAATACCCAATTGAATTAAGCCATATCTACTCAGAAGTCGACAATACCCAATTCAACAATACCCAAACTTTAACAATTTCAATTCAACACACCCCAATTTTTAGCAATTTCAACTCCATAACAGTCAGCAATACACAATTCAACAATACACAATTCAATTCAACGATATCTACTAAGTCAGCAATACCCAATTCAACAATACCAAATTTCAATTCCATGATGTTCAATCTCTACTGCATACAGCACACAACAATACCCAAAATGTAGTATTAAAAAACGAACAAAAAATGTCTCAAGGCTCAAGCTATCATCAAGACATCAACTACTAAAGAAAATATCCGAGTGACAAGAGAGTAGAGGAAGCGCGGCTGGACGACTACGACTCTTCAGAGGCTGGAGGTAGAGGAGACTGGAGAGCAGAGGAGGCGCGATTGCGAGGCGAACGACTGATTAGCGACTACTGTGAGGGGAATGAGTTGGAGCAGAGAAACGAGGCTTCAGGTGCGATGCAAAGAAATTGAGGAAGTTGTTTGAGGAACGAGTGGTTAAATTTGGGATTGGCATTTGGGCTGAACTAACTTTTCTGGTGATTTCTGCTGAACTAGTTGTGGTGGAAAAGATTAGGGAAATTTTGTTCGAGAAATTTTGTGGTAGGCCAGTTTTTGCTAAGAAATTTTGGCAGGCATCTATTGAGAAATTTTGTTTCCTTTTGTTCGCCGACAAGAATAGTTTCTTCAAAGGTTTGGACTGTGATGATGGTGCTGTGTCGATGGGTGGCGATGGCCAGCGGGTGGCAGAGCCTCTCTTGTTTTGGGTTTGGTTTTAGGGTAGGGTGGGGTGGGGTGGGGTGGGGTGAAGAAGATAATTATTGTTTTTTTATGGTTTAATTGTTCTTTACTATAATTGTCTTTTTTGTGAAAATTTTAGAGTTACTATTTTGTCCTTATAACATTTGGTCAAGTTTTAGTGTTCCGGTCAACTAACAGTCAAATATATGATTTTTATCTATTTGGACAAAAGTTAGGAGCTTTTGAAAGTTCTGTTACCGTGAATGATATAAATGAAATGTTTGGATCAAGTTAGCAATAAAAAGAAATGTCTGATACCGTAGCTTCAATTCTCCCTTAAAATATTCATGCAAAGATGAGTGCTAACACATTCTTGACAGAGGAAAATGCCTTGGGAAATTATTTACATGGGCTTCATGGCTGTAGGCTATAGATGGTTTCCGGTCACATATTATCCATCTGAGGCATCAAAACGGACGAGCTAATTCAATTGACCCACTTTCATTCAAGGTCAGGGTCAAGCCAATTACAGTAAAAAAAAGGAGTTAGAAAAATTAAAAATCATGGTCAACGTAAATTACATATAAAAATGACACCTTATATATTATTCAACAATAAAATCAAATTTACAAATGTATTTAGGAAAAAAATATATGTAAATAATTCTTGGTGTCATATTTTTAGCAAAGTTTGATGAATTAGTAAAATATATTTCCGGTGGTAAAGATAAGCTAAGTTTTATGCATCATCTGTGCTTTTGATGACTATATATTTTTCTATCTTGGATGTAATTCAGTAATTGATACTTCATTTGTAGAGAAGACTGCCAAGTTTGGCGTGGGATTGTCCAAATCTTGCACTTCGGGCAAGCTCTGTGGTCTACTACTAAGAAAAAATGCCGGTTGACGAGGAACGGCAAGAGGGGCCGAATAACCATTGAGCGCCAAAAGTATTGAAGCCATGTTTGGCCTTTCATCAGCATCTTCTTGAACACACAGTAAGCCAATTTGAATGCATCGAATTACTTCATTTCTAGCATACGCGTTTTTTAATGTTAGATCCATCAGTTCCAACGGTCTATTGTCTCTCCAAAGCTTCCAAGACTGTACATCAATAGCCGTTGATTTTTTAATCTCTAATCCTAAATTCAACAGAAATAATAAACGAAAGGAAAGCAGAAATACGTCAATAACAAATATGGCCTCTAGAAATAATTTGAAGTTTTCACTTACATAGCTTAAGAGATCCTCAGCGCCATCTGATTGGTAGAAGGTGCTATTCTTCTTGCCGCTTATGATTTCCAAAACAAGGACGCCAAAACTAAAAACATCGGATTTTATAGAGAACTGTCCATGCATTGCATATTCCGGAGACATGTAACCACTACAATAAGATATATCTTGAGCTAATAATAAACTTAAGAAGATCATTTCTTGATTATAATAAAATCGACTTATTACTTAATTTGGCAAATGGATTAAAGTAGAACTTACTATGTCCCAACAATCCTATTTGTATTTCCTTCAAATTGATCAACGCCAAAAATTCTCGCCATGCCAAAATCCGATATTTTTGGATTCATTTCTTTGTCTAACAATATATTGCTAGCTTTGAGATCACGATGGATAATTCGCAGACGAGAATCTTGATGAAGGTAAACCAATCCGCGTGCTATTCCTCCTATGATCATGTAACGATTCGACCAATCCAACATTTGCCCTTTTTCTGGATCTTTACATCCATTAAGAGAATGAATAAGGTTATTTAGCACTGACTGTTAACATAGTTTTTGAAGGCCAATTCTCAGAAATAAAAACTAAAAGGCTACTGGAAAATATATATATCAAGATTGATTCTTACGGAATAGAAAATAATCAAGGCTTTTATTGGGCACAAATTCATAAACAAGTATCTTCTCTTCTCTTTCCAAGCAAAATCCAAGTAGTCTTACTAGATTTCTGTGTTGAAGCTTGGCGACAACTACAACCTCATTCTTAAATTCTTTTTCGCCTTGTCCTGAATTTTTGGAAAGCCTCTTCACTGCTATTTCTTGTCCGTTTAAGAAAGTACCCTACAAGCATGTTTGAACATAGTTTGTACACTATAGTGAACAAAAATTTAGCTCAAATTTTTCGTCAATACTCTGTCAAATGCTATATAGCCCAACTTCCCAAACAAACCATACCCATGTAGAAGACATTGCTAAAACCTTGTAAATATAAAGGGATAAAACATAGTACTTAAATTTATATTCCTTCAAGTACCTTGTAGACACTACCAAATCCACCTTCACCAATTTTGTTGTCAGCAGAAAAGTTGTTGGTAGCAAGCGCAATAGTATTCAAGTCATATTGCAAGGATTCAACTGACGAAATCTCGTTTCCTTCGTTTACATACAAAAATTGCAAATCATTACATGAAACCTAGGATTGAGTGAACATGTGAGAAAATCCGTTTTTTTATTGATTTCTTGCTGTCTTATACTGAAATTGCTATACTAAAATGGTGAACTAGACAAAAACTGCTGTGAATAAGTAGAAACATACAAGATAAACAATATTAGATCATGGGCTTTCATGCTATCAAATTGTTGAGTTTAAACACCCAAAAATTAATTTTATTAATGAAATGAAGTTACAAATTTTGCGCACACTAAAATCACTGACCAATTATATTTAACAATGGAACAGTCAATTTATTCTCTCTCTTTCCACTCTGTTTCTCACACACGTGCGCGCGCGCACACACACACACACACACACACACACACACACACTCTCATCACTCATACTCTCCACCTGCACATACTACAGCAGAGAGAGAGAGAGACACACACACACACATATATAGGCATTAAAAGTCTGTGGTTTCTTCTACACATTTCTGTTTGGGCGGTGGAGGAGAAAATTCTGGTGAATTCCATAAAGTCGGTGCTGCATCTTCATCAAATTGTTCAAAATGTTGAAAATCAAATTTAAATAAATAAACATGTCGCATATCTAACTCTACTTAAAGTTTTTAGATGGCGGGATTCAATATGTTAAGAGCCAACAGAAAATCCTAAATTAGTTCTCTGATCACCATTCATTTTACAAAAATTGTAGACGTGTGTGCATATGAAGGGGCTTAATCTTCTAGATGATTTGGTACGATGCAGAATCCTAGTGTGCACAAATTCAAATAAGACCGAATGGGAATCTTTTTCTTCTACTTTTCCTATGTAATCTAGCTTACCATTTTCCTCATTGACGGCATCGTAAGCTTTCTTCCTTGTTCTCCTTGACAAGAAGCAGCGGATTATGAAAAAAAGCACAAAGGAAACAGCAATTGGTACAACGATGGCAATAATAACTTGTTTTGAAATTCCTCCATTTCCTGAATTGGAAACACAAAAGAGGACAAGAAAAGGATAAATTTTCTTGTCCAAATCATCCACTGATCAAGTAGAAGATTTGCTGAGATATATCTCTGGTGACTAGTTATGATCATTGCAGACTCATATTGATGTTTACTATTTCACTATTGTCGGGTATTTAATGTAATTAGCAAATCTGTAAATAAAATGAACAAAAATTAATATGTTGTAAAAGTCAAGTAGTTAGTTGCAAATAGTAGAATTTATGTTATATTAGGTCTGGGGTTCGAGAATGGAAAAGAAAAAAAAACGACGTCCGAATTTCGCTAGAGTATGCCATGAGTTGGCTTGAGCGTCAAAAATAGTAACAATGTCACTCGCCTATCACGTTGCCTTCGCTCGAGCGACATCCCGTCGCTCACCTCTCGCCCAACTTTCGTTCGAGTGTCAAGGTTATCCGAAAAATTTTCATTCGCGTTTTTAAGGTTTTTTGTCCGGCCCATTCAACTCCAACTCCAAAACCTAAACTATAAATACTAAACGCCCCTGAACGTAAATTCCAATATTGATCATTCTTTATATTTTCTTCATAAATTAGCTTTCAACCTTCATTCTTTTATTGGTTCTTAGCGGTGAAAACATCAAATCCAAAATCCAAATACCAAACTGCTGCTTCCAAAACGTGTCAGAGATCTGAAGATCAAGGGAAGGTGACTGGAGTTCTAGTCGTTGAAGAACGCGGAGTTCTTCGTTGTTCCACAGGAGATAGACGAATTGATAAAGTCGGGAGTTGCTGCAGGATTGCACAATCTATGAAGGTTTTGGAAACTACAGCTGAGAGTTAGTGTAGGGGCACAAAATCCAGGAGCTGTGAGAATTACAGTCAGGAGGTCAGAAAGTACTAGTGATAGTCGAGTATGGCGAATTGTAAGTTCTAATTCGTTTATAGTGGATTATTGACTAGCAAAGTGCCTAAAGTTTTTACTCAGTTGGGATTTCTCCGTGATCATTTCTCATGTTTATTTATTGCTTTCATAACTGCAATATTTCAACATAGGAAAAATTGAATTGTTTAATTAATCATCTAGACATATTTAGTAGTGACTCGTTACTAATTAATTATTAAATTTTTAATTCTGCATAATCATCTATTCACCCCTCATTTAGGTGTAGTTTGGGTCATACCTCGTTATTTCAATTGGTATTAGAGCCTGATTTAGTGTCGTGACACTTAGATTATTCTAGATGAGCCAGTCCTTGTCTGTGCCTATGTTTTTCGACGGAAGCAACTATGCTTGTTGTAAAATTCGATTGAGAGATTTTCATAAAGCATCGGATGATCGTCCAACTGGGTGGACTGCACCTTTAACTACAGTTGCTGGTGTAGTTACACCCACTGATATTTTACTTTGGACTAAAGATGATCTAGCTGAGTGTAATTGGAACAGTAAGAGCATACATGCTATGTTCATGGCTATGTCTGCTGAAGAGTTTATAAGAGTATCGATGTGTGAAACTACTAAAGAAGTTTGGGATATATTAGAAACCACACACGAGGGAGCTAAGACTGTTAAGAACTTTAAACTGCAGATATTGACCTCTAGGTTTGAAGAAAATAGAATGACTGACGATGAATTGTTTGATGAATTCTATACGAAACTTAATGATATAGTCAATTCGAGTTTCAACCTAGGTGAAAAGATCCCCGAGTCCAATATCGTTAGAAAAGTGATTAGATCCCTACCTGAAAGGTATAGATCTAAAGTCATCGTGACTGAAGAAAGTAAGGACTTAAATGCAGTTAAGATAGAAGAACTCGTAGGATCCCTTCAAACCTATGAACTTACCACAACTCAATCGAACATAGTTAAATTCATAGTCATGAATATTATTAGGAAAGAAAAGAGTGAATCAATTGATGCTGAAATCTTTAGGGATGAAAAATATCTTATTTCGTTAAAAAATTCAAGAGGGTGATGAGAAATAAGAGAAAGCCTTAAGAACAGAAAAATGATGTCCCTAGTAAGTTCTCGAATGATAAGTGTGGGAAGAATAATTCTAGGACCGCTAATAAGAAAACCCATTCAGTTAGATACCGTGAATGTCAGTGTTTTGATCACTATAAGAATGAATGTCCTAACTTGAAGAAGAACTTGAATAAATGAAGGCGTAAGGTATTAACAGTGACCTTAAGTGATGATAAATCAGATTCGAGTGCTCAGAGTGATATCTCTGGTGGTGAGGATGAACAAAATTTTATGGCCTTCATATCTATAGCTACAATTGAATTTGATAAGGCAAATGAAAATGTTGAAAATGATGAACAGAGTGAGAAATCTGAGGAAAAATCTGATGATGAGACTGATATTCATGAGTCTTATCACGAGTCTTATCGTGAACTATTTGAGGAGTCTTAAAATAAAAAATGTATATTAAGCTGTACTGAAAAATGTTAATAATCTTGAAAGAGAGAAAGGAAAACTCATAGGTGACATTCAGGACTCTACCAAAAATCTAAATGAGTTGAAACTTGTTAAAAAGAACTTAGAAGCCAAAGTTAAATCCTTAATAAATGATTTGAAAAATCTAATACTCAACTTTATTCTTTCATGAGTGGTACTCAGAAACTTGACAATTTGTTAGGGATGAACAAACCTGCTGGAAATAGGCATGGTTTGGATTACGTTCAAAATGGTGACATTACTGCTAGTACATCCAATACCATGTTTATCCCAACCACTAACAAAGCTCGGAATATTGTTAATCCTGAACCAAATGGCGTGAATGTCTTTGGATCGAGACATACTAGACAACGTAGGGCCAATCGTCCTATAAATCAGCAACAACCTCCGAGTATGTTTGAACCTAGGTTTATTCCCACCTATTACCATTGTGGTGCACTGGGACACATAAGACCTAGATGTTATAAGTTCACATCTAGAAGTAAAAGTCAGGATGTTTTGAGCAAGGTTAACTTTCTCGCCAATCAGGTTAGCCACTTAACTGAGATGATGACTTAATTAACTATAATCACATCGACTTCTAAGAAGGTTTATGTTAAGAAGAGTGACCTGAAAGGTCGTGAGATTGATCATACTCTTAAAAGTAAGAGCATCCATGTATCTCTTTGATTAGATACTTAGGTGTATGCAAGTGTAGTTCATTGAATCCATTCATTCTTGCATGCATCTCACTTATTTGTGTTTTGTTTTTTATTTTGTTTTGTTTTTTCTACTTTACTTTACTTTACGTTTTAAAAGGTTTTGGTTTTTCTATTATTAAAAAAAAAATTATGTGAGAAATTGTTTTTACAGCTTAATATACAATGTATTTGATTTTATTGGTTGTAGCCAAACATGGATTTACTCGATGGGCTTGGCTTATGTTATTTATGGAGTACTTAGTATATATCTTTTCATATACCATTTACACTGCACATAATATGATATTGTTAGTCAGACTCTATCGCGTGTGGGAGATTTGAGATGGCAGTCACGTGTTAGTAACGTGACTTTGAATATGAATTGACCTTATTTATTAGACCTAAGTTCAAGTTTATCCCCGATAAATAAATGAAAAAGAAGGCTCCATATCTTATGTTCTTCTTCGTAGCATATTTAACTCGAGCAATTAAGCCCGCGATGTTTCTCATAATTAGGTGCCTATGGTCAATTGACTTAGGTTAACCGGTCTAAAACTCGCTGCATGAGTCATTTCAGTCGCTTAATGAAGAAGAACCCGCACTTAAGATGTGAAAAAATCACGAGTTTAAAATATTGAAAGTTGTGAAAAAAAATTATAAATATGCTCAAAGTTAGGAGGGAAAATAAGTTATCCATACAAAATGAGTTTTAATGTATATATTCTAATGTGGTTTATTTGGTTTGAGTTTTATAAGTAGATGAATATCCTCATTGACAGTGATATTTTGCAGGTCATTTCTCACAAAATTAGGGTTTGAAGTCCTACTACTAGAAGATTAGTGGCACTTTATACATAAATATGAGTCGTTTATACAATTTACTCCATGTTTACTTGAGTCATGTATGTGTTAAGGGTTATTGTTCATTATTCATACTTATGTGTGCTAACAACTGCATTTTTGGATTATTGTATGTTATTTTTTGATCCCTTGTCATTTTGTGACAAAAAGGGAGAGTAGAATTTTTCGAAATTTTGACTCAAGTGCATTAAACTCAAAGGCATTAAATATACTTTTGCTTTAACATCATGTATCTTAAAATTTTTTACTCAAAGACATTATATGATAATAAGATAATTTAAGTATCGCTAGATAAAGTTTTGATGTTTTGTAGTATCAATGTTTCTTTTTGGTATGTTGGGTTGCATTGATATTACATCTTAATTTAACTTATGATATGAAGCTGCAATGAAGTGTTATTAGTTATAACTGTTTAAATTGCTTTTACACTTAGTACTGTTTCACATACATTTTACACATGGTATTTGAGTTGTTTATTTCATGAAACATGTGTTAATAAAGGAAAAGCAGAATTCAATCAAGACAGTTAGTGTTGGACATTGAGTCTGTAATTCTTTTTACTACTGCATTGATTTTAGATTGTAGTTTTGTTACACAATGCCAAATGATGTGTTTGTTGGGTATTTAATGTAATTGACAAATCTGTGAACAAAATGGACTAAAATTAATATGTTGTAAAAGTCAGAAGTTAGTTGCAAATAGTAGAAATTATGTTATATTAGATCTAGGGTTCGAAAATGGAAAAGAAGAAAAAACGGCGTCGAAATTTTGCTAGGGCATTGTCATGAGTTGGCTCGAGCGTCAGAAGCAGTAATACCATCGCTCGCCTGTCGCCTTGGCTTTGCTCGAGCGATATTCCGTCGCTCGAATGTCGTCCAACTTTTGCTCAAGCGACATGATTATCTAAAAAACGTTAATTCGCATTTTTAAGGCTTTTTGTCTGACCTATTGAACCCTAACACCTAAACTATAAACATCAAATGCCCCTGAACGTAAATTCCAAGGTTGATCATTGTGAAAACATATATTCTTTATATTCTCTTCATAAATTAGCTTTCAACCTTCGTTCTTTAATTGGTTCTTAGTGGTGAAAACATCAAATCCAAAATCTAAATACCAAACTGTTGCTTCCTCCAACATCTGTCAGAGATCTGAAGATTAAGGGAATGTAGGAATGTTAAAAAAGCTCGACGGCTCGGGTGGCTTGAGCTCGGCTCGGATCCATCGAGCCTCATTTTGAGGCATCTGCCCGAGCTGGGGCCGGCCTTGTGGCTCGACGAGCCATACGGGCCAAAACGGCTCGGCTCGTATTTTTTTTAAAAAAAATAGTAAAAGGCCTACCTACATATTTATTTAAAAAAATAAAAAAACTAAAAGTTGCCCTGCTGGGCAGCTACTACAGCTGCCTAGGTATCTATTCTAACATTTTATTTTTAAAAAAACCAAAAAACCAAAAATACCCGAGTCGGCTCGGCTAGGCTTGCTAAGGCCCGTGCCAAAAGCTCGGGTTGAGCCTCTTTTTTTTTGCCGGGCTTTGCTCGGCTCGGACCAAAAAAAGTCTGGCAAAAAAAAGTTCGAGCTGAGCCAGGGCTCGGCTCGTTGACATAGCTAAGGGAAGGTAACTAGAGTTCCAGTCGTTGAAGAACGCACAATTCTTTGTTGATCCACAGGAGATAGACAAATTGGTAAAGCCGAGAGTTGCTACAGGATTGCACTATCTGGAAAGGTTTTGAAAACTATAGCTAAGAGTTGGTGGAGAGGCACAAAATCCAGGAGAGCTGTGGAAATTGTAGTCAGGATCAGAAAGCATTAATGATAGTCAAGTCTGGCGGACTGTAAGTTCTAATTCGTTTATAGTAGATTGTTGACTAGCAAAGTGTCCGGAGTTTTTACCTAGTTGGGTTTCTCTGTGGTAATTTCTTGTGTTTATTTATTGCTTCTATAACTGCGGTATTTCAACATAGGAAAAATTGAATTGTTTGATTAATCATATAGACATAATTAATAGTGACTTATTGCTTATTCATTATTAAATTTTAATTCCATATGTTAGAATATGATGCCATTTATGTCATTTGTTTTCTAACTCTTTGGGGCGATGATGAAATGGGCTAAGCCCAACTGCAGGAAATTAGTTTGATGAAAACCCATTGCCCGATAACTCATAAGAATAGGTCCAAATAACTGGCCCAACCCACTACCACTAGTAGCTGCTCTGACCGTTGGATTGAGATTGGATCAACGGTGATGGCTTGTACTATTTATACGAGCTGAACCGTCTCTCGTAGCAAGACTTTCTCATTTTGTATTCTCTCGTTTTCTCTGTGCTGGGTCTGGGTTCCTCTGCCTTCCATTTTTCTTCGTGAATCTCTCATCTTCTATGTTATACTTAGTGTATGATTAAAACTTCTGGTTTTAATCTTCAATCTTGGTGATTGGGTGCCTTTGTGGTCTGTAGAGAGAGTTTTCTATTGTTGGTAGTGTGATTCCTTCCTTCGTGTCGTTGAGTAGTCGTGTGGTAGTCGATTAGGGTTCTTGGTACGATTTGAGGCTGTTTTTGTGTACAAAAGGGTACAATGAATTTGTTTCTAAGCCCTATATGGAATCTGAATCGATTTTCTTATTGTGCTATTAAATCTCTGTTATTTTCTTGTTCGATGCTTCCATTGTTAGTATTTTGCCTTACACCACATAATCAACTATTCACTCCCCTCTAGGTGTAGTTTGGATCGAATCTTGTTATTTTAGTTATTACTCTTTTTTTTTTTTTTGAAAAAATAATGTACTACTTAAGAATCAAGAGTTACCTTGACTAGTTGAAGAAGGTGAGGGAGGCGGTGGCTGAATAGGAGGAATATTTGGAATACACGGTGGTGAAGGGGCCACAGTAGAATTAAAGAAGGGGTAAATCTCATACCTAATATTACAGCTTTCAACAATAACTCTTCCTCCTTTCTTATTATCACAACATGTTCTTAATTGTGGGATCGCATTTAGAAGGGCTTTAAAAATTACAGCTGGGAGTTGGGGCAGGGGCACAAAATCTACGAGATCTGTGGGAATTGCAGTCAGAGGTCAGAAAGTAATAATGATAATCGAGTCTGGAGAACTATAAGTTCTAATTCATTTATAGTGGATTGTTGACTAACAAAGTACTCGGAGTTTTTACCCAATTGAGTTTCTCTGTGGTCATTTCTTGTATTTATTTATTGCTTCTATAATTGTTGTATTTCAACATAACAAAAATTGAATTGTTTGATTAATCATATAGACATAATTAATAGTGACTTGTTGCTTATTAATTATTAAATTTTTAATTCCACATAATCACCTATTCACCCCTACTTTGGGTCGAATCTCGTTATTTCAGTTTTTGAAAAAAATAATGTACTGCTTAAGAATCAAGAGGTTACCTTGACTGCTTGTAGAAGGCGAGGGAGGCGGTGGCTGAATAGGAGGAATATTTGGAGTAGGCGGTGGTGCAGGGGCCACAGTAGAATTAAAGAAGGGGTAAGTCTCATACCTAATATTACAGCTTTCAAAAATAACTCTTCCTCCTTTCTTATTATCGCAACACACTCTTAATCGCGAGATCCCATTTCGAAGGCAGAGTTTGCAATCATCAATCTTAAGATCTGGCATGCACTGTGCCAGTGCATGCAGGCTTTCAGACTCCGTGAAATTAACTGTTTTTGTTGCAAATCCCTTACTGGAGGCAGCTTCTGATGCTAATTCATTCATAGTCTCTCCTAATAACTGTCTGAACCTATTGGGTTCATCCGTAATGTTCATTGTATTAGACATGTATAAAATGAACGACTGCTCCGGCCTCCAGAATATAGATTCATTCGAGTAGCGTAAAATGCAATAGTCGTACCTGTTGAAAATACTATTCAAATGAATAGATGTTGATAAGTTCAACTTTTGATAAAATAAATATTTATACCAGATAGTTGCCCGTTTTTCCTTGGGACAAACTTGTAGGACTTCAGTTGTAGCATTTTCCACACATTGTTGACAGGCATCGGTGTTAACATCGTCCCTGCATAGAAAGACACCGTAGACGGAGTCGGGAGGGAGGCTGTCGACCATGTAATTGGAATATCCAATCTCCCGGCTGGCTGCTGAGTATAAAGTAGAGAAAAGCTCAATCAAGTTGGATCGATAGGTGCTATTAGGACTGTATGTAGTTGTATTTGGGCAATAATGGTAAAGAGGAGGAGCCGATCTAATTGTTGTGCTGAAGCACAGAATGCAAAATAAGCAAAAATATGTAGAGATTATGAAGGCTGACATGATTAATCTGACAAAAAAAAAAATCTGCTTATAATTTTGATACTTTTTCAAACAGAAAAGGATTTTTATAGGATGTAAAAGTAGTGGAGAGCGGTGAGCGAAGACTTGATGTGCCAGTCAATGGAGTTTTGCAAGATCTTTTGGTTGCCTTGGTCCTTGTGCAAATTAATAAAGATGACGGAGAAAGGACTGAATACTGTTTAATTTTATATGGTCTAGAATTGACAACTCTTTGACATTTCAACTGTTCAGACTTATCAAATGTATCCGCGTGTTCAGTTTCACAATTGCTTGGCACGTGAAAATCACAGCCAACCTGTTACAAGCCGAGTGTGTGTGGGTAACTTATTTCTAGAGTCAGGCTATGTGCTCGATTGTAGAGAGAAGTATCACGATATATTGGATTGCATAATATTGAGACAAATCGATACGTAAAAATCACGCTCTCAAATGTTAGGAATCAACTTGCATATATAGTGGGATAAAAGGGTGTAGCCTAACCCAACTTACCGTTTCTCATCTTCGAAAAAAAAAAAAAAAACCCGCATCATTTCTCTTAAATGATTTGGAGAATTACTCGAATCTAGTTATGTTTCTACACGGATATGATCAAAAAGTTAGCATGCCTAATTAAAGGGTGGTCAACCCATGTGCGGCACACCTAATTCAGTTCATTACTTCTTTTAAACTATCTTGAATAGTTCAGAGCAATGCTTTAAGGAATAATATAAATTGGAGAAATAATGAGGCTGGAAAAGTTTGTAAAGATGTTGATTTTTATTGGAGAGAAAAGTCAGATGAATTAATGAAACTATAGTCATTGATTGGACAAATCATAGGGCTAGTTATTTAACTGCTGAGTCATTGTAAGGTCGAATTTTAGTTAAAATAATAATTTTTAAAACGAAGGATCTATTACTTAAAGTTTATAATCCTTTTCTTTTTTCCAGCAGAGCTAGCATGGGTGGTTGCGCCAACTCGTCGGTGCCAACTCTACCATCGCCATGGGTACATAGCATTACTTTAAATTATTCTTGGTAGATGGCATACTGCTTTGAAAATAAAAAATGGGAGAGTGTAATTAATATTTATTAGTGGTAGAAATGATAATTTCCTCTGAGAATCTAATTATAACAAGTATTAATTAGGATTTAGGCACAGCAAGTATAAAGAAAAATACGTCTTTTACAAAATATTTCGTCTTGTTTCCCTTCCTTCAAACCCTAATTTTACATATACATACAATTTCAAGTCCCAACCCTAATCTATACATATAGGGGAATTTGGCCATTTAGCCTAGTTGGACAATGTATTTGATTAAATGGCGTTTGACCAATAATAAAAGCAAAATATTTTAGTTGACAAAATGACAAAATTCTCCTTCAATTATCAACTCAAAACCCCTCAATCTTCCTCATTTCATCCCGTCATTTCTTCTCCAAATTCACAGTAAAACCCTCGTTTCTATTTGTTTGAAAACAACATCTTCTTCCTTTTTATCTTATTCAATTTTAGATCCTCAAAATCACAATCCCCCATTTTATTCTCTTCGGTCATCGTTCTTGCTATCAAAAAATCATGTTCTTTATTATATTCTTCACTTATTTTGGGCATCTTTCTGGCGACACCCATGGTCGCGCATCACCACCAGTGGATAATCATCCTTGAATCGAAATCTCAGTTCCATATCATACCGAGATGAGTCGACATTCAGCTTGTTTTGTAAATCATCGTACATTCTCGCTATGTTGTATTCTTCGTTATGGAAATTGGAGTACCACTACGTCTATCGTTTGTCCATCTCCATACACATTGATCTTTCTCATGCAATTCGAAGTTACCAAAGTAACAATCTGACATTACAACCATAACTGCAAGAAAAAATAATTTTTTTAATGAAAATACATAATCGAAGATTCGACTTTTAACAGGATATTTAAAAAAAAAAAAAGACGAAACATTTGGACATAGTTTTTTTTTTTTAAGAAAATACATAGTCGAAAATTCGATTTTTAACAATAATTTTTTTTAAATAAGGCAAAACATCCACAACAGTCGGATGTTTCTTGCCAAATCCATTTCGTCCTAAAATGCAGATGAATTTGTTTTCTCGCTCTTGTTTTAAAAAATTATAGATATGTTAAAAAAAAATGTATCTACATTAACTATCTATGTCGAAATAAATTTAACGATTAAAACGTATATTGATTTAACGAAAACGAAATTAAACATTACATATACTTATCAATTCGAAGTGATTGATATAAAAAAAAATCAAGTTTCAACATTTGATAAATTTTTCAGATTTTAAAGTGAAAATTTGGACATTTTAAAGTTCTTTTGGTTGTCTTTGTCCTTGTGGAAATTAATAAAGAAGATAGCAATGACTTGCGCATTGATGGAGAAAGGACTCTATATGTTAATTCTTTTAATCCTCTTGCAAAATGTTATACTGAAAGTTTGTTTGATGTAATTTTTTTAAAAATAAATTTTGTGAAAAGTAAATTTTTTTTTTTTTAGAATGTGTGGTAAGAAAATTATGAATCCATATGTAAAATTATTTAATTGAAAAAATGTGTAATTGAAAATGAGTTTTTGAAAAATAAGATTTAAAGAATTTCTACCAAACAAGAGCTAGGTATATAATATTTAATAATAATTAAAAAAAAAAAAAAAACAGGTGCGTGTAAGATGTAAAATTGACTTGTTCATCCAAGACTTCCTGTTCTAGGCAATGGAATCCAATTTCTTTTGGTTGTCGTTGTCTGGTGGAAATTAATAAAGAAGATAGCAACGAGTTGCGCATTGATGGAGTCGATATTTCCTGGTCTAGACTTTACAACCACCTCCATAAATGTAAAACACAGAAGTTTCTTCACGCCAAATTTTTCGTTTTGAATCCTCATATTTCAACTGTTAAGGCGTGTCCGACTTTTCAATTTCAAAATGGCTTGGCACGTGAAAGTCACGGCCAACCTGTTACAAGCCGTGTGTGTAGTGGCCAACTTGTTTCTATAGTCAGCTTATGTCAATTGTGTGGCTCGGTTGTTGAGGCTCGCTTACTATATTCAACATTTAGCTTAAAAGTAACATGATGTATTGAACTGCATAATATTGAGGCAGATCGATTCGTAAAAAGCATGACCTAAAGCTATTACTGGCCAGCATGCTTATATAGTACCTAATCCAACTCACTGTTTCTCATCTTGAAGAAAAACTCATCGTTCTCTAAATGATTTGGAGAACTACTCGAAGTCGGTTATATTTCTACACGGATGTGATCATAAAGCCCATAGCATGCCTAATTAAAAGGTCCACCTACTCGGGCGGCTTGGGCTTTGC
Organism: Fraxinus excelsior; assembly: GCA_019097785.1. Lineage (NCBI taxonomy): Eukaryota > Viridiplantae > Streptophyta > Magnoliopsida > Lamiales > Oleaceae > Fraxinus > Fraxinus excelsior. The sequence goes on from CM032631.1 coordinate 126,489, forward strand.
TCAGAAAAAGCTCGAGTAGGGCCGGCTCTGACCAAGTCTCATTTTTTTTGTCGGACTTTGCTTGACTCGAGCCCAGAAAAGCTCGAGCTGAACCCGAGCTTTTTTTTTTTCGGCTCTTGGCTCAGCTCGATTTGTTGACATAGTTGCGTAGACGTTTATAGTATGTTACAACCACAAGAATTATAGGAATTTAGTTTTTTATCATGGTAGAGGTGTAACGAAATGCAGTATCCAATTGTATCAAAAATTGCTCGCGATCTACTAACACCTTTGTGTTTACGGTAGTATCGGATGCTACATCTAGTTTAAGTGATCGAATTTTATGTGACGAACGATCAAGACTAAAAGAAGATAAAGAAGCTTTAATATGTTTGAAGGACTGGGAATGTGCGGAATTACGTTTTCAAGAACAAATTGACAGTATAATGGTCGAAAAGTTCCAGCAAATTAAAGCATAAGATATTGTAAGTTTTTAAATTGATTAGTTTCAAAAATACGTAATTTTTAAATTTTTTGTTTCAAGAAAAATTGTACACAAAATATTTTATTCGTGTACAATTTTAACTCCGCGTACGATAATTGTAGCCGATCCCAAACTCGGAGAAAATAGGAGGGTTTTAACTTTTATTTAATTTATATTACATATAAACCGTACAAATTTTAAAATTTTTAAGTAAAAAATGTAGATTTGACATTAAAAAAAATCGAGTCAGCTCGGTCTGGGCTCGGCTCGGCCCACTAAGGCTCGGACCGAAAGCTCGAGCCGATCCCGAGCTTTTTTTCACCTCGACTCGTTGACATGGCTATTTACAATTTACGACATACATTTGCAATTGCATAAACGACGTTTATCTGTACGTCGTATTGCATGCTGTAAAAAGAAAACTATATTGTACTGCAAGTATTATACTCGTAAAAGAGAAATATTATTCAACGTTCATAGAATGGATTATAAGGAAGGGAATGAAAGAAATTAATTTAAGTATTAAACCAAACAATGAAGTATTTGGATTTGGATTTAGCCTTTTCTGATTCGGTCAAATTGTCTGCAACTTTTGCCCCGAGCTTGAACTTACGCTTCTAATCCAACTCGAGCCATTGGTGAAGAATATATGACCTACTAGATCTGTGCCATCTTCAGGAGTCAGAAGTACATACCCAGAAAGAAGGTGTTTCCATGCAAGTCCGATTTTTCTGCAGAAGATGCATTACATCTTGGGTGCTTCCAAATAAATCTGGTCTTTACAATCCATGGTGGAGTCACCAGGGTCGAAGCTAGAATTAAGAAAAAGTAATAATGTCTTAAGCAAATTAATATTTAGACACCGGCGAGAACCGCAGATAAAGAGAATGAAGGTGAATTTGATGATGATCCTCAGTTCCTCACAAGCAGTGACAAACCCAGGATTTTGACTCAGCACGGGCGGCCGTGGATCGTCGACCGTTGTTAACAATAAAATATTAAGAGTCCCGTTTGAATGCCCTTTTTTCTTTTTGCAAAAAAGTGCATTTTGAAATAGTGATTTAATGAATAATATGTGATTAAAAATAAGGAAAAATTTTGAATTTTAATGTAATATTATTTTATTGAAAAAATGTGCATTTGAAAGAAGAAGAAAAAATGTAATTTGAAAAAAAAAAAAAAATCAAACATAGTCGAAAATTTAAATATAATAATTATTTTGTTTAAACTGAACATATATAATTTAGTTTTAAAAATTATCAATATTCATCAAATGATAATGTGGTCAAGTTTTGTACAATTCAAATGAAGATCACGAGTTCAAATTTTTAGAATTGCATTAAACCCGCTAAAATATAACATATATTATTCTTGTAAGATTAATATCAATTCCAATGAGTGCCACAATGGTCAAATCCTCAATATTCAAAATTGTGGTCACGGTTTCGAATCTTACCTCCTATCCCATTTAATTCTTGGTACAAATTAAGGAATTAAAAAACTTTCACAATAAAAATGGTGGAACGGGATTCGAAACTGGGACTTCCTATATGAAAAAAGGAGCTCCAACCAGTTGAGCTACAAGGAATGTTGGGATGTAAAAAACAAATTACCAGATTTATAATCTAAAACGTTTATTAGAAGTCAAAAAAAATAAAAATAAAAATTCTTCTCGACGAATCCAGCACGCGCGGCCGCTGAGACTCGCCGGGTGCTGGGTCCGCCACTGCTCACAAGCTACTGCTGAAACTTTTGCATAAGCAAAATTTATGCTTCTGGACTATCAATGACAGAATTTGAATTTTTGGGTGGGCTATTTGTTTAATAAGCTGAATTTGGGTCATAATGTTTTTGGGTTATTTTTCTATTAATGGGCCAAAATTGGCCCATAAAATTTGTTTGGGGTCAAGGCTGCCCTATACTCTAGCGCAGGCATCCATTAGGGAGTTCTGTCCCGGGGAGTTATAAACATTGGCCAAGAACTTCATTCACCATCGACACACCTCTCTTATGAACGACAAATGGATGTAGGGAATTCGTAATATGTTCTTTATGAATAGAAAATAAAAATCATTATTAAAAAGATTAATTTAATAGGATACCATATATATAGCTCTTATTTGATCCCTATTATTTTTAAAATATAGCCCTTATTTGGTGCACATTTTTTTCAAAAGAAAAAATTATTGATGTGATAAAAAATATTATGCACTAGTGCCGGACGACTCGAGTATCAGAAGCCGAAAGGTCGGAAACAGGTTGTTAGTGCTGCCGGCTGCCACGGTGCTGCCGTGACTGTGAATTTGAACCTGTGAGTTTTCTTACTTTCTTTTTTTGCTTTTGTTTTTTGTGTTATTTTTTATTTATGAGTTATGATTATCATTACTTAAGAATCATGATTTATGTTCTATGAGTTAATTGGCAATTTGACATTGAAAATAGAATTTGATTTGTGAATCTATGAATTGTGATTTGGGATAAATAATTTATGTTGCACTATCATTGAATTATGAATTTTAATTTATATTTCTCATATTAACAGCTTGTAAAAGTAAATCAGCACGTAACATTTATCATAACATAATTAAAAGAAAGTAGAAAGAGAAATTAAATGAACATAAGGAAGAAAAAAAATAACGTTGTGTTTTCATCCGACCAGAAAAGTGATAAGTATTTGTAGGATGATAATGTATAATGATTTTCAATGTAAATATTTGCAATGTTCTTATATCAAGAACATTTTGGACATGACAATTGCAAGTAATTAATCTACTAATTATTAGTTCCCTCATAATCGAGGAAATTTTATTTTTATAAGCTAGTAGAAATATTCTTTTATTACATGAGATAGAGACACACAGACAATAAAGGATTCTAGATATTTGAGTTTGTACAGATCATCTCTGAAAGAATGAATTCGAATTGATTAATGCAAATATCAATTATTTGTGGTTTAATCATTAATGCACATATTTAATGGATCATGGTTATGATATTGGTTTTCATATCCACCTAATAAGCTAATGAAATCAATAGGAAAGAAAAATGAGGGAAAAAAGATGTTTTCGTTTTGCATTCTTTGATACATTTGCATTGATCTCCATCCATATTTGTTAAAAATCCTCATTTTAATTAATGCAACAAATTGATGTTTTTTTTCTTATGTTAAAGACTAGCAAGGCAATGATTGATTAGTGGCTTTCTCTTAGCATCTAGAATTTCAATTAGGACTCCATAGGTGTTGTAGATATTACACCGATAACATGCATGAATTATATTTTCAAAACGTACATTTTACTTGCGCAAAATCGAACATAATTTCTACTTACCAAAATAGAATTTGGGTGATAATTTGTTTTATTATTCTTCTTGTAGTAATCCCTCTCTTCCTGTGTCTCGTATTTTGTAAACGATCTCTTTATTGCGATCATTGACTGTTGATGACCTTCGACCGCCCTAGCTAGTTCATTTCCTGGGTCCACCGTTGTATGTGACAAAAAAATTCATATAAGAAAGGAGGTTAGTGCAGGTTCATCAAATTCAAAAGTATTTGGATGTGTCTGTACAATCTTGTATAATGAGAATGGCTTTAGAATTCCTCTAATTAGAATTCAAGTTTGTTACGTTGAGCCAACAAAACATGACAGGATCCGAACCATATGCTCCAATGAGAATGGCTTTAATGCGATTTTAACTAAACAAATTGTAACTCTGTCTAAAGATATCTAGTTTTTAGAATATATGATCCAGATTTAAAGACAAATAATTTCATCTAAAATGTTATATTGCCATCGTATAAATAGAAAACCCAACCAAATTTATGCAATCTTCATCAAATTTGTTAAGAATAAAGTTTGACGAGGGCTGATGTTACCTGCCTTGCCTTGATTTGATGCATGCCAGCATATAAAATTAACAATAATTCTTAATGGACAGAAAAATTGTTTACAGAGTCTTTATCTATACTCACATGAGTGGGTCCCGCATGATAATAAAAAATGCCAAAAAAATCCCACCCACCCCCCTATTGTTAGGTATCTGTGGGGGGGTCTGTGAACCCCCCCATATGTACCTCAAGCTCTGCTCTAAAATTAATGCCATTATAAAGGAGAAAGAATTTAAGTCTTATCATGATGATCGAATCTATCGATATGCCCAACAATTTTACTTTTTCTATTGACCCAAAATCAAATAAAAATATTTTGTTTATGTATATTATAAATAGAGATAAGGTTTTTTTTTTTTTTTTTCGGATCACCTATTCACAAAGGTGGCATGAGAGAGAGATCTCATGAAATTATTATGAATAAACTTGAACTAGGGGAATCGTAGAGTCAATAATAATCAATGTATAACTACAAACACGAGAAGAACAAGTATTTTGATCAACTTCTAAAGATCAATATTCTATGGATCATTATGAAACTAAAAGTTTTTAAGTTCACAATTTGAGAGCTACAATTATTAAATTTGAAGTGAGACACACTATTGTAAGAATTGTGCGACCATTTAATGAAGTTAAACTCTCTCACGTACTCAAATATTTAAAGGTTTTTTATTTTTATTTTTTATGGAGTTTAGATTGGTTTGGCTCACTGTTTACCTATAATTATCAAGCATTGACAAATCACTATAATGTAAAAAGTTTAAGGGAAGGTAATTCAACATGTTACAAAAATCGAAAATTAAATTTTGACACTATCAAAATTATAATAATACGTAAAATTTTAATTAGAGATATCCAATGAGATATCTAGATGAGGACGTAGATTTTCACTCTAAATTACAAGTCGGGATAAATTAATAAAAAATAAAGAGGAACTAAGGGTCCGTTTGATTGTAAGGTGGAAAGAAAATGAATTCTAGAGAAAGTAATTGCTTAGAAATTATTTTTCATGAAATTGTTAATTAAGTATGTTTGATTGGTATAATTTTCCACCCAATTTTTTTTTAAAATTTTGGATTTTTTTGTATTCGTTTAACTTTGTTTTACATGAAAATTATCTATTAAAGTGATAATTTTTTTTCCACAATTGGTTATAAAATTTGTTTCTATTGCCAAAAAGTAAAAAAAAAAAACGAGAAAAAAAATTATTTCCTAAAAAATCATTTTTTTAATCAAAATTTAGTGTTCGTTTGACTTTATTTTACATGAAAATTGTCCATTAAAATGATTTTTTTTTACAATTGGTTATGAAATTTGTTTCCATTCCCAAAAAATAAAAAAATAATCTAGAATTCAGTTTTCCCACCAAAAAGGTGGGAAAACCAATTCATCCAAAAATGGCGACTTAGGCGCGTGAACTGAATAGTTGGAAATCATTTTGCCTAGAAAATAATGTTAATCAAACAAGACAAAATCAAGAAGATGGAAATCAATTTCCTAGTTCCATGGAAAAAGATGCAAATCAAACACTACCTAAGTAAGAAAGTTAGGCCATGTTTGAAATAAAAAAATTTCCAAAATTTGCCTTATTTGATACCCTAAATTTGCCATGGAATTGGTTTTCCCAAAATGGCTCCCACGTGCACATTTTCTAGGAAATCATTGAATTGATTTTCCCACCATTTTGGTGGGAAATTAGAATTCCAGGTTTTTTTTTTTTTTTTTTAATCTTTTTGCAATTGGAACAAATTTTATAACCAATTATATATAAAAAAAATCATTTTAATAAACAATTTTCATGTAAAACAAAGTCAAACGAACACTAAATTTTGATGAAAATGATTTTCATGGAAATATTTTTTTATGTTTTTGTTTTTTTGTTTACTTTTTGGCAAATAAAACAAATTTTATAACCAATTGTGGAAAAAAATTATCATTTTAATGGAAAATTTTCATGTAAAATAAAGTCAAATGAACACAAAAAGATTCAAAATTTTAAAATTTTTCGGGTAGAAAATTATACCAATCAAATACATTTAATTAACAATTCCCTAGAAAACAAGTTTTGGGCAATTATTTTCTTTGAAATTCATTTTCTTTCCACCAATTTCTCACCCTTACAATTAAACATACCCTTATTGAACAACATTAGAAAAGGACATAGCATGTGATGAATATATAATTTGTATATACTTTATTTCAAGGTTGGGATTAGGACATGATTGAATTAGGTTAATAATAAAAGGATCATGCTACGTGCCTACGTGTACCGAATTTTTTACCTACTACTCACAATGGGGATGTGGACCACATTATCGAAATTTTTAAATACACGTGGGCCTTGCGCATTTTGTGAGAGTGGATAATCCATTATGTACAAAACATTATGTACAAATGGATTAGACCATAATAAAATAATATTTGAATTCATCATTGCCTACTACATCCTAAATATTTTCTCTGCTTTAATATAATAAAATGAGTAATTCAGAATAATTTCATTTTATTTAAGGTAATATAATTTCATGCAAACAAGAACAAGAACGAAAACTTCTTAACCAATAATAATAATAATAATAATGAAAATGAGAACAAAAAAATAAGTAATTATATTTAAACTAGGGTGAAGAGCATCTCTAAGAGAAAATTATGAAAATTTAGTAATTACTAATTGGGGAGGTTTTGCTAGACTTTTGTCCCTAGTAGGGGAGTGAGTTTGTCTTATGTTGAATGGCCTTTTGATTTAAAATTACTTCTTTCCTTCTAAAAATCTCTATAATCGGTCGAGAGAGACTATTAAAAACTATTGAATTCAAAAGCCCTTGCCAAATATTATAAATATATAAAGGGTTTTGATCCTTGTACACCATGGTTTACCTCCTCACAATAGTGGGGGGTCCGCTTCCAAAATGAAGCGGGGACCCCTACTATTGTGAGAGGGCTGTCAAACTTGGTGTACATTACAAGTTTGATCCATATATAAATTTATAATGCAAGGGCAACAATTTCTCAATTATTGGCTCATTTGATATCTTCATATCAAGAATTGTAAAAATCGATTCGGAATTGAAAATCCTTTATTACTAGAGTTTACCGTATAATATTTTGGAAGTCGTCGTCTATGAGAACGGCATAAAGCCTTCGAAATCAAGGCAACACTCTGATCGATCACTTTAGAATTCCAATTAATAAAGGCTTCGCTTGCTTAGGTACTCTTTTAAGTGCTTATAGTTTTAAGAATTGTATGATCAAAAGTAGGTAAAAATTATAAATCTTAAATTTGCCTAGATAAAAATAGAATTTGACCACCTTATAAACATTTACAAGATTAACCACCCTAATGATGAATTATTTGACCACCTTATAATCTCTTTGTGTGCGTCAAATCAAATAATGACTAAAACAGTCACTCCAATAAACTCAATTGGGCAAAATAAAATATGTAATTAAATTTAATTGTTGACGTTGATGTGAGATGTTAATCCAAACCAAACAAGGATTTGAATAATATTTTAAAAGTACGTTACCTTACTAGAATAACTTTTAAAGAGGGTTAATCTAAAGTTCTTTATCAAGTTACTCTTTTACGAGAAGACTTAAGTCTCCATGGGTTGGATGCAATTAATCAATACTATAAACATCGTAACAGGTATATTAATTAAATTTTAATCAACAATATTTGCACGAGTTTTTTGAATTCGGATTGTATATTTGCCAAATAAAATAAGGATCATGCTGTCAAAACCAATCTTTGCAAAGGAATGACTCGTGGGCTCTGCCCCCAATCACCCAGCACTCTTTCACATTCTTGATTTACCTGATCTCCTAATTTTTCCGGTAAAAATAACTAGAAAAGATCGAATGAAACTGCAGCTAATCAAACTGTTGTTTTAAGGATGTTGTCATCACAAGTCCCTCTTATGATGTGTTGCAGTTGATATTGTTGTTGCTTATTGGCCAGTCATAGAAACTGAATGGATCCAGTGTTGAGATGATTTCGTCGAAGTAGATAAACAAGCCTCCAAAATGAATACAAACTGGATATAATGAAAAATCACAAAACAAGAAAGTGAAGAAAAGTAGAAGACTAGAATCGCAAAGAATGTCATCCTAAAAGCTTTATTTGCGTCATCTCGGTAATAAGAATGTTAAAGGACCAACACACAAATAGTTTTAGCGGATTTCAAGTCAAGAAACCGGTTTCAAATAACACTTTTGAAACCCGGAAATAAGGAAAAAAGAAGAGTTTTTATAGGAAAGATTCTAAGTGAATTTTGAGATAGTTTGGAGGTGAATTATACAAAACATAAGAGAAGAAAATTGATTATTAAACCATGAATTCTATCTATATATATAGAATTACTTCATACACATTCGTATGTGTGCTAACATTTCCCAAAATATTGGAAATTGAGGTTGAAAATGTGCCAAACAAATTTTAAAAATATGTCCAACGGCTAAATAACTTCCTCTATGCGGTCGCATAGAGGAACCAAAACAGGGACTTGATGTCCTGACGATGGAGGTCGCATGGCCAAATGGCTATGCAATTTTTTTTTTCAACCATATTTGATCAATTCTCATTAAATATATGAACAACACATTTATATAACAATCCTCCACTTGTTCAAATATCACAATTCACTTGGAATCATAAACGATGTCACGCATATGATATGGTATTTTTCGATTTAAACCTTACATTAGTGCAATTTTACTTTGGTGCGTTAATGGCCTTGCACCCATCCATATTCATGAACTTTTCAGGAAGTAACTCCAACTTTCCTTGAAGCGACACCACTTCTAAGTTCACATATGAGAGATTTTTATAGTGTTTTGGTTATGTTTAAATACACTTGTACTACATACTGAATTTCTTTAAATTTTATTCAATCCTCAATACCAGAACCCGAGCACTTATATCTTTAGGATAAAGGTTTAAATTATATATACTAAGTGTTGTAATCAACTCACTTATCAAATGACTTGTTGTTACCATTTGAACCCGTAAATTACTCATTTCATAATAACAGGTAAGGTTGCCATCATTGATGAATTTTATTTAAGGAGTTTAAGCCCCATCCTACCAACTCTTTTGTAATTGGTTTTGTAAGTGGATCAGCCAAGTTCTCACTTGATCTTACATATGTAAATGAAATTATTCCATCTTTTATTAATTTCCTTACATAGGGCTTGTTTGGGCCGGATTTTAATCTAAGTTAAAGTCGAACAATCAATATCAAACATATCTTTCATGGGTCCTATATCTTTTCAACCACACATTTCAAAAAATTCTATCACAATCCACTTACAATATGATTTTAATCTATACCAAACACTCTCATAATCATGTCTAAGACTTACGTGTCTAGACTTTCCGTTGTAGACTTCACTATAAGCCCTTTCTAGAGTAGTTTGACTATCACATAGTATAGATATTGAAGACTCATTCTTCGTATCTAATGAAACTTCATAAAGAAGATCTTTAAGTCACTCCGCTTCGTTTCCTGTTTCAGCTAATGCTACAAACTTGGATTCCATTGTGGAATGTATAACCATAGTTTTTTTTTTGATCTCCAAGAAATTGCACTACCTCCAAGAGTGAACAACTAACCCGATGTTGATTTATTTTCACCTGCACTTGATATCCAACTAGCATCGGTATATCCTTCAAGTATAGCTGGAAATTTAGAATATTGGAGTCCAAGATTTTTGATTCTCTTTAAATAACCAAGTATCCTTCCAATGTTCAACACTTAGATTACTTGTAAACCTACTAAATCTACTTACAGTAAATGGAATGTCCGGTCTTGTACATTGTATGGCATACATTAGATTACCAGGGTGGGCAGCTCTAATGACATTCCTCCTCCTCGCTCCAAGGTGCCTGTTGGGGAAAAGTTGCTGGCAGCATCGATTGCTGCAGTCTCTGGGGGGCAGAAAAGGCCACCCAGAGGCAGGAACCTACCAAGAAGCTGAGGACTTCGAGCAACTCCACAACTTCAGATTGCCCCCAAGGTAAATCGGCCTTGGCTAAAAGGTCCAATGAGCTCGAGTCTGAGGCTCTCACACTTCTGCCTCCAGAGATTCAAACAGCCACGACGACATTCTATAAATTTTGGATTGAGAAGTGGCAGAATTTTGTTAAGACAAGTGATGCTGTAGACTTCATCGCTGCTACGATGGTGGCTCAGGCAGCAAGGTCGTTCGGCATGGCTGTAGAGGCGAGGGCCCTCTTTAAAATCCTCAAAAGAAAAAATAAAGAGTTTGTGAGCAAAGCCTCTCAGGCAAAGAAGGCGGCCAACAAGGATAAGGCTGAGGTGTCAGCCAAAAGGGAAAAAGAGGAGTCGGTGAAGTTGCTTCGACTTCAGAGGAAATTGAGAAGTTGAAAAGGAGGTTCACTTGTCTCAAAGTAAAGTAGTCTCACTTGCGAAGGGAGCGGAGACGTCCAACGCTCATCAATGTCTGGCGGCTGAATACTAGATTCAACATCCAGCTTAAAAGTATCATGATGTACTGGACTGCATAATATTGAGGTAGAATTATGTGTAAAAAGCATGACCTGAAGCTATTATGAGCTAGTATGCGTATACAGTGGATAAATCCACCTCTAGACTCAATAAAATGGTGTATCCAAATCCAAATCATTGCTTCTTATCTTGGACCACCCCCCACCCCAAAAAAAAATTAAACAAAAAAACCCACCCTCATAGTTTCTCTTAAATATTTGGACAATTACTCGAAGCCTGTTATGTTTGTACACGAATCGGATCATAAAGTCTAACATGCCTAATAAAAACTTCAAAAAATTTAAAAGACGTGTACGATAATTTGTAACTTTTTTGTTGATGAATTTCGTACAAATATAATAATTTGATTTACAACTGCAGTGGGCGTACATAAGCAAAATAGGCAGAAAATTGCCAGAACACTCACAACAAGAGGTGGGTGGTTTTTTTCCTCAATATTTTACTCACATGGGGCCCACCCCATGTGAGTGTTTTTGACCAATTGTTGGGAGAATAATTCCGTACAAACAGAATTATTGTTTGATTTATACGGTAATATGGACTGGGTAGTACACTAGTACTTACTATACGCACAACATTAATAAAAAAAAAAAGTCAAAAATCTTATTCATAGTATTTGTTCTTATTAAATATCGTGTAACATACATGTTTTATCATTTTTTCATATTTAAAATAAATTTGGTGGGGATAAGTAGTAGGGTGAGTATATATGTTATTTTAATTTTATAATATCATTATTAATTAAAAATGATAAAACCTGATTTTTGATTAAATAAAGTTTAAACCTAATTTTCATAAACTGGAAACTAAACAGTTGGTTTTATGTAATTATCCCAACTTAAAAAACTGCATAGACTTATAAGATTTTGAAAATTAAGTCCATAGTTATCAAACTCAGCAATATGAATATTGACTCGGCCAAGCCTTCGAATCACGAACTCAATTTTTTAAGTGGCGGATCATTGTTAAGATTGACGGGTCTAATATTCTAGTAGTGGCCCAACTTTTAAACTTCAGACTCATGTCTGAAAAAATCTCAAGTCCGTCCGAGATAATGTAATGTCATATTTTTATAATCCTATCCTTCAAAATGTAGATTCGTGAATTTTACTTATTAGAACAAAAAATATAAAAATAATATGTTTGATGCAAAACTATTGAAAATAAGAGAAATCTTCATAGATTAATAATTAAGTACCATGGATATGGGTGGATCCAAGAAATCGAGTGAGTTAGGACGGTCGTTGATCGTTAACAACCTCAACAAGTAGATTATTTATTAATATTTAATTAAAAAAATATTAAAAAATCTTCAATTAATATAACGTAAAAGTCATATACATATAAAAGAATAATCCACTACAATCCAAAATAATAAGAAAAAAATATATTTTTTGAATCATATACGCATTATCACATTTCAATTTTTTTTATGAATTTAAGCGAAACAAGATGAAGTTTATACGTAAAATATGATTAAACAGTAAATACAAATTTCGAACTAAGGCGAATCTTATGCAAAAATTTTAAAACAATGATTTTTAGAATTATTTTTTTACCCCTCCCCCCCCCCAAAAAAAAGTATTTTTCAAACTTTTAAAAGAATAAAAAGTAGTATATAAATAATCCAAATTTAAATTTTACAAAATAAATTAATAAAACCTAACAATATAAGTATATATTATACACAGTAAACGTACCCGATCGTTGATTGGACAAATCATCAGGCAAGTGATTCAACCGCTGAGTCATTGTAAGGTCTAATTTTAGTTAATAATAATAATTTTTAAAACAAATAGTCTATTACTTTGATAAAACTGAATATATATTTTCTTTTCATATTTATTGTTAACAATCTTCAATTACCATAGTGGCAAAATTTTATATTCTCACCCATTGCAAATGTTATTAAAAAAAAATTGATTTCATGGGGGCTCTTGGAATCGAACCTTGTGCCTCTTTCATGTAGAGTGAGTCTTCTTCCATATAAGCTACACAACAAATGTCATAAGTAGGCACATGGCCGGTTTTGCATAGAGGCGAGTGAGGTCATCGCCTCGGGCCCAACATTGGAGGGGGCCTTAGATGTTAACTTCTTTCATTCTTCTTTTTTTTGGTCGATCGATAAAACATTTGGAATATTGTCGTCTTTGTGATTCGATTATAATATAAATATTTTGTATAATACATTTTATTTGTTGTTTTATTGTTAAAGTATTTAAATTAACAAATGAACTATTGAATCCATAATAAATTTATAGATTTTGCATTCGTACTACAATTTTGGGGCCTAATTTATGAAATTAGTCTCAGACCCCAAAAATCACAGAACCGGCACTGAACAGACACATT
>CM032631.1:139729-179588 GCA_019097785.1 Fraxinus excelsior
AACAAGTGCAGAAACATTTTCGAATTGGAAAATAGTCAAGCGAAGAGATAAGAAAAACAATTCTTGTGAAGGCACTTCAAATGCCAATGTCGTGAAGAAGACCAAACCTTCAAACAAATCCAATAAGATAAAGCCTTCTAAAAACTTTGACAAGTTTAAGAAGAAATCTAAGGGAAGTTGCTTTGTATGTGGAAAATTCGGATATTATGCAAAAAAATATCGACACAAAAAATAAAACAACTTCGAAAGAAAAGATAATTTCATCAAAGAAGATAACATTGTGGCTATTGTGAGTGAGATCAATGATAAGGGCGCTTTTACACGTTTAATTCGGTTCACAAACATGGATAACTATTGATAAATGTGCAAAATATAGCTTAATTCGATGTAATATATGTTTGCAGGACATCAACGATGAACGTGGAGGAAATTAGGAAAAACAAGCAAAAAATGCTTAAATGAAGCAAAAATCAAAGTTTGAGGATTCAAGTGCAAATACTGAAAATTTGCGATCGCCCAGACTTCAACAGAGCCTTTTTGGGAGAATTTTACTTGGCCCATGCGATCGCAAGAGGGACTACCTTGCGATCTCAAGGTACATTCTGGGCGTGAAATTTTTTGTTTCCTTATCCGACTCCAACTCGTATGGTAATGATTCTAGGGCAACTATAAAAGCCACAATTCGTCCAGAACCTAGGGTTATGCATTCTTAGAGAGAAAAACACCATTAAAGAGCAATGAGAAAGGCTAGAACAAGGGTTTCACTTCAAGATTCAAGCTTTAACTTCTAGTTCTTTGGTGATGTCTTCTATTTATTACTTTTCTTGTTCTTTAATTTTATCCATACTACGCTAGACTTTTTATGTACTAGGTAAACGATGAACCTCGTATTGTAATCTTTTAATTTCTATTCTTGCAATTTGATATTTAAACATGTTTGAGATGGATGTTGAATGATTTATATACATTACTTTTCCTCTATAATTATATGCGCAGTAGTTGTATGAGTGTGGTGGCTTATTTTATACATTTGAAAGAAGAGAAATAAGCTCGACAAGGTATAAATCATCATTTAGTTTATAGAGGATAGAAATATACCGTTATGTTTTGCGTGAATCTCTAAGTGTTTACAAAATGTCATGTATTCTTGTATATTGCACTTGTCATAGAAATATAGTCAAATGGTATACTAGAATATGTTCAATTCTACTCGATAGAGATTATTGGATAAGTTAGAAACATTGATTTTTCGACCAATTCATCGTGTTATCAAATTGTGAAATAGGGGTTAAAATGGAACTTTGCTTGGTGATTCAGGATCTTAGTGCACTTTTCATTCATTAATTTCATAAAACTTTTGCATTCGACATATTTTTGTTTTCATTTCGTAATTTTAGTTTAATTTGCATGCAAGTTTTAGTTTAATCATAGAAATTGAAAAACTCATCTCACATTTAATAGATTCGGTTAAAGCCGCGATAATAAAAATCAAGTTAAATCAATCCTCGTGGGAACGATACTCGAAATTTTAGGATTTCCATTTTATTACTTGTCAATGAACCATGCACTTACGGTGATTTAAATCCGAAACGTATTTTCGTGAACAATCAATGCTATCAAGGGAAATATTCATAGTTGGTGGTATGATACATGTACAGCTCTACATGTTTCATTTGATAATTTTTTATTCAATACTTAATATAAAGTTGATGGAGATCAAGAGGTTCAAATGGGTAATGAAGGTCCCTCCAAGGGTGAAGCTAGCACCCGACGAGCCGGTCCAACCATCCATGCTGGTTTTGTTGGAAAAAAAAAGGATTATAAACTTTGAGGCTAAATTTTATAAATGTACCTGCTTATGACATTTGTTGTGTAGCTTATATGGAAGAGCACTCACTTTACATGCCCCATGAAAGCAATTTTTTTATTTTTATAACATTTGCAATGGGTGAGATAATGTAAAACTTTGCCACTATGGTATTTGAAGATTGTTAACAATAAATATGAAAAGAAAATATATATTCAGTTTTATCAAAGTAATAGACTCTTTGTTTTAAATATTATTATTTTTAACTAAAATTAGACCTTACAATGACTCAGCCGTTGAATCACTCGCCCGATGATTTGTCCAATCAACGACTGGGTTGGGTATTTTAACTATGTATAATATATACTTTTATTGTTAGGTTTTATTAATTTATTTTGTAAAATTTAAATTTGGACAATTTATATACTGTTTTTTATTCTTTTAAAAGTTTGAAAAATAATTTTTTTTTTTGTTTGGGGGGGGGGGGGGGGGGGTAAAAATAATTCTAAAAATCATTGTTTTAAAAATTTTGCATAAGCTTCGCCTTAGTTCGAAATTTGTATTTACCGTTTAATCATATTTTACGTATAAACTTCATCTTGTTTCGCTTAAATTTGTAAAAAAATTGAAATTTG
Source organism: Fraxinus excelsior (assembly GCA_019097785.1). NCBI lineage: Eukaryota > Viridiplantae > Streptophyta > Magnoliopsida > Lamiales > Oleaceae > Fraxinus > Fraxinus excelsior. Next base: position 142,172 of record CM032631.1, read on the forward strand.
ATCGTGCTTATATGATTCAAAAAATATACTTTTTCTTATTATTTTGGATTGTAGTGGATTATACTTTCATATGTATTTGACTTTTACGTTTATATTAATTGAAGAATTTTTTAATAACTTTTAATTGAATATTAATAAATAATCTAGTTTTTGAGGTTGTCAACGATCAACGTGCGTACTAACTCACTTGATTTTCTGAATCCACCCAGACCCGTGGTACTTAATTATTAATCTATGAAGATTTCTCTTATTTTCAATAGTTTTGCATCAAACATACTTTTTTTTTTTTTTTATATATTTTGTTTTAATAAGTAAAATTCACGAATCTACATTTTGAAGGATAGGGTTATAAAAATATGACATTACATTATCTCGGATGGACTTGAGATTTTTTCAGACATGAGTCTGAAGTTTAAAAGTTCGGCCACTACTAGAATATTAGATCCGTCAATCTTAACAATGATTCACCACTTAAAAAATTGAGTTGGTGATTCGAAGGCTTGACTGAGTCAATATTCACATTGCTGAGTTTGATAACTATGGACTGTTTTTCTAAATTTTACAAGTCTATGCAGTTTTTAAAGTTCCCATCGTGTTACGATATCCGACCCAAAGAACCGGATACTACTTAGTGTGTGTTTGGCAGAACTTAAAATATTTATTTATATGTGAAAAAATATATTTTAAAATAAAATAATCATTTGAATCTGACTTTTATAGTTACTTCTTGTCATCTAAATATTTGAATATTTTACTGCAACACCTAACTTCTTTTGATTCCTTAAGATATATGCATACTTTTCACCTATAATTCGTATAGTTTCATTAATGCGTCTGACTTTTCTCTCCAATAAAAATCAACATCTTTACAAAGTTTTCCAGCCACAATTGTTTCTCTAATTTATCAACATCTTTGACCACGCATGGGTTGACCACCCTTTAATTAGGCATGCTAACATTTTGATCATATCCGAGTAATTCTCCAAATCATTTAAGAGAAATGATGCGGGTTTTTTTTTTCTTTTCGAAGATGAGAAACGGTAAGTTGGGTTAGGTGGATTGTCCCACTGTATATGCAAGTTGATTCCTAACATTTGAGAGCGTGATTTTTACGTATCAATTTGTCTCAATATTATGCAATCCATTATATCGTGATACTTCTCTCTACAATCGAGCACATAACCCGACTCTAGAAATAAGTTACCCACACACACTCGGCTTGTAACAGGTTGGCTGTGATTTTCACGTGTCAAGCAATTGTGAAACTGAACACGCGGATACATTTGATAAGTCTGAACAGTTGTCAATTCTAGACCATATAAAATTAAACAGTATTCAGTCCTTTCTCCGTCATCTTTATTAATTTGCAAAACTCCATTGACTGGCACATCAAGTCTTCGCTCACCGCTCTCCACTTCTTTTACATCCTATAAAAATCCATTTCTCTGTTTGAAAAGTATCAAAATTATAAGCAGATTTTTTTTTTCTTTTTCAGATTAAATCATGTCGGCCTTCATAATCTCTACATATTTTTGCTTATTTTGCATTCTCTGCTTCAGCACAACAATTAGATCGGATCCTCTTTACCATTATTGCCCAAATACAACTACATACAGTCCTAATAGCACCTATCGATCCAACTTGAATCAGCTTTTCCTTACTTTATCCTCAAACGCCACCCGGGAGAATGGATTTTACAACGACACGGTTGGCAGCGGCCCTCCCAACACCGTCTACGGTCTATTTCTATGTAGGGGCGATGTTAACACCGATGCCTGCCAACAATGTGTGGAAAATGCTACAACTGAAGTCCTACAACGTTGTCCCAAGGAAAAACTGGCAACTATCTGGTATAACTATTTAAGTTATTAAAATTTGAAGTTATCATGATGTATTCATTTAAGTATTGTGTTCAACAGGTACGACTATTGCATGTTACGCTACTCAAATGAATCTATAGTCTCGAGGGTAGAGCAGTCGTTTAAATTATACATGTGGAATATGCAGAACGTTACGGATGAACCCAATAGGTTCAGACAGTTATTAGGAGAGACGATGAATGAAATAGCATCCGAAGCTAGTAGTCTCCCCGGTAAGAAATTTGCTACAAAAACAACTAACTTCACGGCGTTTGAACGCCTGTATACACTGGCACAGTGCACGCCGGATCTTTCAAATGGTGATTGCAACCTCTGCCTTCGAAATGCCATCCCACAATTAAGAACATGTTGTGATAATAAGAAAGGAGGAAGAGTTATTGGTTATAGCTGTAATATTAGGCATGAGACTTACCCCTTCTTTAATTCTACTGTGGCCACTGCACCACCTCCTATTCAGCCACGGACTCCCTCGCCTTCTACAAGCAGTCAAGGTAACCTCTTGATTCTTAAGCAATATATTATTTTTAAAAAAATGGATTTCGACAAGAAAAAAAGATTAATTTTTCCTTTTCTTTTTCCTAATAACGAAATAGTGAGTAATAAGCATCGATATAAGTCTGCCTTCAGGGATATAGCTCAGTAAATCTCCTAGTTATTCAGTGGAAGATTCAACAAGAAAATTTATCTCTTCTCTTCCTCTTTTGTGTTTCCAATTCAGGAAATGGAGGAATTTCAAAACGAGTTATTATTGCCATGGTTGTTCCAATTCCTGTTTCCTTAGTGCTTTTCTTCATAGGCTGCTTCTTCTTGAGAAGGAGAACAAGGAAGAAACCTTATGATGCTGTCGGTGAGGAAAATGGTAAGATTCGAGCACACAAAGGAAAAGTAGAAGTAAAAGATTCCCATTCCGTCATATTTGAATTTGTGTACACAATAGTGAGATACTGGATCGAACCAAATCATCTAGAAGATTAAGCCCTTTCATATGCACAAACGTCTACAATTTTTATAAAATGAATGGTGATCAGAGAACTAATATAGGATTTTCTATCGGCTCTTAACATATTGAATCACTTCATCTAAAAGTTTAAGTAGAATTTGATATGCGACGTGTTTATTGTTCTGCAGTTTTTGTCTAGTGCATTCATTTCAGTATTGCAACTTCAATATAAGACAATAAGAAATTGATAAAAAAAAAAAAAAAATCGTAGTTTCTCACTCTTAGGTTAAATAAATTTATGTAATGATTTGCGATTTTTGTATGCAGACGAAGGAAATGAGATTTCATCAGTTGAATCCTTGCAATATGACTTGAATACTATTGCGCTTGCTACCAACAACTTTTCTGCAGAAAACAAAATTGGTGAAGGTGGATTTGGTAGTGTCTACAAGGTATTTGATGAAGGAATTTAATTCTAAGTACTAGATTTTATCCCTTTTTATTTTCAATGTTTTTACAATCACTTTTACACAGGTATGATTTGTTTGGTAAGTCGGGCTATACAGTATTTGAGAGACTGGTGTGTATAATTCTATGTTTAAACGTGCTTTTAGGGTACTTTCTTAAATGGACAAGAAATAGCCGTGAAGAGACTTTCCAAAGGTTCACGACAAGGCGCAAAAGAATTTAAGAATGAGGTTGTAGTTGTCGCCAAGCTTCAACACAGAAATCTAGTAAGACTACTAGGATTTTGCTTGGAAGGAGAAGAGAAGATACTTGTTTATGAATACGTGCCCAATAAAAGCCTTGATTATTTTCTATTTGGTTAGCATCAATCTTGATATGATTACTTCTTTTCTCATCTTTATATTGAAATTCATATACGTTGGCTGCATATTCATTCTCTTAATGGATGTAAAGATCCAGAAAAACGACAAATGTTGGATTGGTCGAAACGTTACAAGATCATAGGAGGAATAGCACGCGGTTTGGTTTACCTTCATGAAGATTCTCGTCTACGAATTATACACCGCGATCTCAAAGCTAGCAATATATTATTAGATGGAGATATGAACCCGAAAATATCGGATTTTGGCATGGCAAGAATTTTTGGGGTCGATCAATCTCAAGAAAACACAAGTAGGATTGTTGGGACATAGTAAGTTCTACACTATATCTGTTCTATGTTTAATTCTTTTGCCAAATGAAGTAATAAATTGATTTTTATTAGAATCAAATACTGATAACTTCTTAAGTTTATTAGCTCAAGTTATATATATTTATATATTTTTTGGCTTGTAGTGGTTATATGTCTCCGGAGTATGCAATGCACGGACAGTTCTCTGTAAAATCTGATGTTTTTAGCTTTGGCGTCCTTGTTTTGGAAATCATAAGCGGCAAAAAGAATAGCAGCTTCTACCAATTAGATGGTGCTGAGGATCTCATAAGCTATGTAAGTGCAAATTCCAAATTATTTCTTGACACCAAATTTCTTAACAATCATAGACCTTCTTGCGTAGTTTTGCTTTTCCCTTTTCCTTTTTTTTTTTTTTGTTTTTTTGTTATTACTATTGTAATTAGGATTAGAGCTTAAAAGGTTCAAGGGCTATTGATGTGCAGGCTTGGAAGCTTTGGAAAGACAATAGACCTTTGGAATTGATGGATCTAACATTACAAAATGCATTCGCTAGGAATGAAGTAATTCGATGCATTCAGATTGGCTTACTGTGTGTTCAAGAAGATGTTGATGAAAGACCAAACATGACTTCAATACTTTTGACGCTCGATAGTTTTTCAGCCACTCTTGCTGTTCCTCGTCAACCTTCAATTTTTTTCCGTAGTAGAACACAGAGCTTGCCCAAAGTGCAAGATTCAGACAAATCAACGTCGAGCTCGACAGCCATCTCTATAAATGAAACATCAATGTCTGAATTATATCCAAGGTAGAGAACTAAAAGACAAATAATACGTGAGACTTAAGGAGTGCTATTTTTGAACTTCAGATGAATGAACTTGATTAGCTACCTGTTCTTCATTTATTGTAATTTTCTCGTAACGTTCTGTAATATTGAATAAAAATGAAATTAACTATTTTTTCTTCATTTGTCAAACTTTAAAAGTTGGACCACTACTAGAATTTCAACAGTCGATCTATCCGTTTGACTAATGAATTGATGACTCAAGGCTTGGCCACGTCAATGTCGAGATAAGAGTTTTGATAACTATAAACCTAATTTTCAAAATTTTATTAGTATATGCAATTTTTTAAGTCTCCGCCGGGTTATCTTACCTAATCCAAAGAACTGGATACTTTAGAGTATGTTTGGCGGAGATTAAATAGTTAATTATAAGTATAATATATATTTTAAAATAAATAATCATTGGTTTAATAAAAGTTCGACATATAGTTAAGCTAATCATATTAGCATTTTATTTATAACTAAGAAAGAAGCATCTGATCCAAAATATTTAGAAAATAAGAAAATTCTTAAAAAGTAAATTTGAGCATAGCCAAACACGGTGTTAAATGCTGAGGAAACACGCTTATTGAAGGTGTTATTCTCAAGAATGCAGAAAAGACGAGAAAAAAACAATCACTGAAAAGAGTGTAAAATCGAAGTATACACTTCTTTAACCTTTTTCTGTGCTCTTTATTTCTCGTCCAAGTTAGGGATGACAATTTGAACTGTGAAAACCGAAAACCATGGTTAATCGAACCGAATGGGGCTAAAAAAATCGAATCGATAGTGCAATGGGGCGGTTATGGTTTTGATTTTAATGAACCGCTTCATTTAGGAGCGGGTATGGTATTTAATTATGGTGCATCGAACCGAACCGATTACCCGTTAAAAAAATAAAAAAAAAAAAAAATTGGACAAATGAACTTTCCATTATTATTTCTCAAAATTAATTGGGCAATTTTTTTTTTTTTTGGGCTTCCCAAAATTCTGGCCCAATTAATATTAACTAAAACTTAACCCAATAAGCAAGGCTCAACCCACTGTCCAATTGGCCAATTCAATGTCAAATTGTTCTACTGTTCGTATTATTAATTAAAATTTAAAACCCTTGCCTTTGGTCCCTTACCCAACCCAACTAATTAAAGCAGAAGAAAAGACCAATCCCTAATCTTCCACCCAAATCCGTCGCCAATGGTCGAACTCGCCAGTTCCGTCACCATTTCCTGACCTGAGTTGTCCGAGAAAGAAATGGCAGAAGACCCAGTCGATGCTCCTATACAAAAGGTTTTGTCGTCGTTTTTTATTCAGATTAAACGAGTGCTTGATTTTTATTGCTGATTTTTTTATGTGCAGATTATAACTGGATTACTGCTATTTTTTTATGTACAGATTATAATTCCAAAAAAGAAAAATGGGTGCTTGATTTTTATTTTAATGCGGCAAAGGTTTTATTAGGGATGATTTTATATAACTGTGAAATTTAATGTCGCAAAGGTTTTAATAGGGATGGTTTTATATATGTATTAACCGTCCAACATTCCAGCTTGACTTTCATATTTTTTTTTTTATCTGAGTGACTGACTAGAGCTCAACTTTGCTTCAAGTCATTTGAATTGCTTTATGTTTTTCATATTATTTTGCTGCTTTTTGAATAATTCTATCATGAATAAGTTTTTTTTTTTTTTTTGTGGAAAATATGATTTGATGAACTGATTTCCATAGTTGCTCTCCTTGTAGTAAACAATTAACAAGTTTCTTGAATTCAAAATGAGAATGAGAACAAACAATTTTGTCTAGATTAGACTTTAGTTTCTGTTCGCTTCTTTATATAGTTTAGTTGTTAATTTTTTCATGCAATCTTAGGTGGCTTCTAGACTATGATGTTCTATTCATACATTTAAGTTCATGATTGGTAAATAAAGATTAACACTTTAATTTAATAAGATTGTGTCAATTTTATTTAAGTTCATTCATAACTTGTGTAATAGATTGAGAGTGAATGTCTTGACCTATGTTGATGATGTTGTTTGTTAAATTCGAATTTTTCCTTTTGGAAGTTGGGATGTTTGCGTTTTCTTTTGAGATATTGTTTGTTAAATTTGCTTAGTATTGTTTTTATTGGCTTTTCTTTATAATTTTTCTCAATTTGACATTTGGAGTTTAGACTTATAAAAAATAATTTATTTTCGTGGTTATTAACCGAGCTGAACCGAGATACGAACCGAACCGATTTACGTGGTTATGGTGCGGTTATGGTATGACCTAAAATTTGGTGGTGCGGTTATGGTTTTGGCCGAACCGAACCGTTGCCATCCATATCAGCCATGGAATTGCAAGCATCTTCTTACTCTTCTTCTTCTTCGTCTTCCTGTCGATAACAAGAAACCCTTGCAGCTTGAAATATGCTTCTTTTACCTCAGAGGAGACTATTTTTGAGCACCAATTCCAACTACAACAGAGTAATTTTCATGGGCTCCAAACACTTACATCTTCTTAATTCTACACTCACGCCCGTAACTCATAAACATACATATGTGGCCCATTTTTCTTCGACTTGGCAACCTCAGTTATTTTGTACTCAATAGGAAAAATATGGAATTTTCTACTTCTTCTCCGAAACCCGTATCTCCAATTCATCGGATGACCTCTTGGTTGAGTTATTACCCCCATGCTGCTATGCCTATACCCAGACCAGGCTTTTTTATTTTCTTTTCTATTTTGATGTTTTGTTCACTTTAATATATTTGCCGTGTTATTAATGTTTGCAAATCGACTGTCGGATGAAGGTACAACTAGTTAAGCACTGGAACAGCATCATAGAAGTGGTACCATATTTGAAGATTATTTTAAGTGACTAGTTTTGTTTGTTCAGTTCTTAATGGATTTTGAAGAATGCTTTTATTTAATTTTGTCCACTTTCTCAAAATTATCTATCAGAAACATTGAGTTGAATTATGCATGACATTCTACATCCTTTCAACCATTGACACCACCATACTCGGCTGGACGTTTGCTTCTACAATTTACTTTAAAATATAATATGAAAGGACTATAATGCTTTCTAAAGAAATATTTTTTAGCCTCTGTTTGACAAAATTTATAAATTATTAAAATTCACTTTCAACCACATATTTCAATGAATTCATAAGTACAATCCACTTATAAATTTAACCATTTATAAATTCTTCCAAATATAGACTTAATATAGATCCATTAGTCCACATAAATTGGCCGACGCAGATTGCATGCCTCTATAAATAATTTTGAGCCTACCATAACTTCAGTGTGGAGGTTCCAAGCAAAGTCTATGGAGGAGTTTCTAAGCTTCCGTTTGGAAAATAATTGTAAATTATTGAATTTATAAATAGAAAGAAATGAGTGGTAGTTAAGTGAATAGTGTTTGTGAATTCGTTGGAATAGTAATTAAAAATTTAGTTCGATTATATATAAATGATTTTTGAATTTTGTCAAACTAAGACTGTCAAAAGTTTTACAGTAGTTTAGTCCTATCCCTGTCCAATACGCAAGTGCTAGCTTCATTGTTAATTTTCACAAGGACAACCAAAAACTTAAATGACTTGCATACCATTGACTGGCACACTGAGTGTTCAATCACCGCTTACCACTCCTTTCAAATTCTGTAAGTATCCGTTTCTGATTAAATAAAGGAAAATTTGCGATATCAAATATGTCGGTTTTCATCATCTCTAAATATTTTTGCTTATTTTGCATTCTCTGCTTCAGCACGAGAATCAGCTCCCAATTTCTTTATAAATACTGTCCGAATACAACTGCATACAATCCTAATAGCGCCTATAAAGCCAACTTGAATCAACTTCTTGTCACTTTATCCTCCAACGCCACTGGCCGGGAGAACTGATTTTACAGCTACAATGTCGGCCGTGGCCACACAGACACTGTCAACAGCCTCTTTTTATGTAGAGGCGATGTTAATGCTGATGCCTGTGAACGATGTGCAGAAACTGCTACAACTGAAGTCCGAGACAATGAAAAAAAGCAACTATCTGTTATTAGTATTTATTTTGTCTAAAAGTTTTAAGTTATTATTGTGTTCGACAAGTACAACTATTGCTTGTTACGCTACTCAAATGGATCTATATTCTCCAGGGCAGATTAGTCATTGGCAGTATTTTTGTCTGATTTACAGAACATAACAGATGAACACCCTATAGGTTCAAACAGTTATTAGGAGAGACAATGAATGAAATAGCATCGGAAGCGGTTAATAATAATATGTCCTGTAAAAAATTGCTACATAAATAGCTAACTTCACGGCGTTTCAAAGCTTGCACACACTGGCACAGTGCACTCTAGACCTTTCGAGTGGTGATTGCGGCAACTGCCTTCGAAATGCGATCTCTCTATTACCAAGATGATGTGATAATAAACAAGGAAGAACAGTTCTTTTCCAAAGCTGTAATATTAGGTATGCGGGTTTCCCCTTCTTCAATTCTACTGCAGCCCCTGCACCACCACCTACTCCAAATATTCCTCCTCCTCCTCTTCTGCCACCGTCTCCCAGTACTGAATGTAACCTCTTGATTTTTAAGCAGTATGTTTTTTAGTTTTTTATTTTTCTTAAAGAAAAAGGAAAATGAAAGGGTAAAAAGTGAAAACATCCCCTTTTTCCTTTTTGCTTCAGTGAAAGATTTTGAAAATACATTCCTCCTTTTCTTTCTTCCTTTTGGCATTGATATTAGATTTTGAAGAATGAAAAATCCATATGGAACACTTATGAGAAAAACTCTCTCTCCTATGAATTCTTAATAATTTACAGAAATATTGATCCTCAATATATACATCAATAATGGAATAATTTCTAACTAACCTACTGCTACAAAACAGAAAAAGAAAAAATCTAACAACCCAACGAATTTTCTTCTAGATGGTTCCTCGTTGGTGGTCCCTGATGGAAGTTCCCTTGCTGGCATCCTTCTTGCTGATTGTGTAAAGGCTGGAGCTGACTCATATGCTCCAGCTGATTCAGTTCTTCCAACTTCAATAGCCCCCCGCAAGATGGAGAGTAAATGTCTTTTACTCCCATCTTGGATAAGTGAGAATAAAAGGCTTGGGAATTCAATGCCTTAGTTAAAATGTCTACAACTTGTGATGCACTAGGAATATGCTGAGCAACAACGCTGCCATCTTGGAGTTTCTCTCAAACCAAGTGGCAGTCAAGTTCAATATGTTTGGTTCTTTCATGGAACACCGGGTTTGTGGCGATGTGAATAGCAGCCTTATTATCACAATTCAGAATGGCTGCTTGGGGATGCTCAACCTGTAAGTCTTTAAGTAAAAATCTGAGCCATGTTAATTCACAACAAAGGTTTGCCATAGCTCTATATTCTGCCTTAGCAGAGGATCTAGATACCACCTATTGTTTATTTGACTTCCACGATATTAAAGCTATTCCAATGAAGACACAGTAGCCCGTTACTAATGGCCTGGTGTCCAAGCATGCTCCCTAATCTGAATCACAATATCCTTCCAGTTGAATTTCTGATTTTGTGGGATAAAATAGTCCTTGTCCAGGTGATTTCTTGATGTACTGCAGGACTTTGTGAGCAGTATGTAGAGATGTGTAATCCTTGGACTTCTCATATATTGGCTTAACAGCTGCACTAAATATGCAATATCAGGTCTTGTGATTATCAAATATAAGAGCCTCCCTATTAACCTTCTATAAAGAGATGGATCCGACAGTAACTCTCCTTCTTTACTAAGTTTCACATTCTGGTCAAGGGGTATCCTAGCTAGTCCTGAGCCAATAGTGCCTGAATCTGCCAAGACATCTAAAGCATATTTCCTTTGGCAAATATAAATCCCTTGTTCGGATCTTGCTACTTCAATGCCTAGGAAATATTTTAACTTTCCTAGATCCTTGATTTTGAACCTGTTATTGAGAGAGATCTAGAGTTTGTTCATGGTATCGACACAACTAGGCCATTATTATATCATCCACATATACTAGTATGGCTATGAAAGAATCACCAGCTGAGTTCGTAAAAAGGCTATATTCAATGAAGAAATTGGAGAGTTTGGAATACCATTGGCGTGAAGCCTACTTCAATCCATACAAGGTCTTACGTAATTTGCAAACTTTATTGTCACTGACATTGTTGTATCCGGGGGCAGTTCCATGTAGACATCTTCCTTCAAGTTGCCGTGTAGGAAGGCGTTATTCACATCATATTGGTACAAGCCCCATCCTCTGATGCCACTGCAAGCAAAGTTCTAATGGTGACAAGTTTGGCCACAGGAGAGAAGGTGTCATGGTAATCGAGTCCCCCATGTTGAGTATACCCTTTTGCTACTAGACAGGCTTTGAGCCTTTCAACACTTCCATTGGCATTATACTTAACCTTGTATACCCACTTGCACCCTATGGCTTCTTTATCAGGTGGTAGGTCAGTCAAAACCCAAGTATCATTAAGTTCTAGAGCTTCTATTTCAGCTCTCATGACAGCACACCATATAGGGGAAGTTGTGGCGTCTTGATAGTTTTTAGGTTCAAAATGATTTGTTATTGAGGCTACAAAACTACAGTGAGATGTGGATAGCTTGTCGTAAGAAATGCTAGCACTAAAAGGGAAAGTATTACCTGTAATGTTCACTTCTTTTTGTTGAGCTTCTGAAATGGGAAAGTTGAAGATGTCTAACATATGAAGTCCTGCAAGTGACGGGGTGTTTTTCGATTTCTGTTTGACCTGCGAGGTAAATGATGTTGGAAATAGGTCAAGTTTAACCAATAATTCGGGTGGGACCCGGTATCCGTTCTGTGCGGGTCAATGGTCAAACGCGTTCTACTCTACGAGTAGATATTCGTGATATATTTAATTTCACAAAACCATTTCCGGATGAATGAGAAATTAATGCTAGAAGTTGGCAACTTGAAAGTAAAAAAAAAATCTTGAAATTTGGAATCAAGTGTGGAAACTTAATCCCACATAGGAAGTTGAAAGAATTTTGAACCAATTTATATATCTCAAGTTTGGATATGGGTTTGGGCCCCAAGGGGTACCAATAGTCTTTGGAAGGGGGAAGTCTTAGATAATATCTAGACTAGTCCAAAACCCACACGAGAGCGCGCGCGCCGTCGTTCGTCCGACAGGCCGACCGGCTTGGCTTAGCACGGCACGAGTCGGTCGTGGGTCGTGGTTGGTTCCTATATTATTTTGGACAAAATAAATTAAAATTATTTATTTAATTTATTCTATTTATTTCTGAATTATTTAATTGAAAATGTGTGTCTTTTCAAACCTATTCGAAACTGTTCGGACTAAAACCGACACAAACTAATAGTTGTGTCTATTCAGAAACAACTTTCAAGGAGTTGCAACTCTTGGCCTGCAGCTTTTGGAAATCTATAAATACGACCCTGATTTTTGAATTTCATAATTCCAATATCTTCATTCTCTTCTCTTGCATTCTGCATAACATACAAATTATTTTCATCCATTGAGAGAGTATGAAACTTTTCTGGTTCGTCGTTCTTGCTGTTTGGAGTGCTCCTACGCCATAAGAGAAAGATTGTTGTATCTTGGGAGGCAATTGGCGTCAACTGTAAGCACCGTAGCAAACCAAAATTGTCTTAAGGAAATAGAGTCGAACTATAGCCTCAATCTATTGTTTTCTGCAATTTCGTTAAACATTGATTCAATTTGTCATTTCCTTCTCTTAATTTCTGATTTTGTTACATATCTCGCATGCTAAATAATAGTTCTAACAAATGAGCAACAACTGAATGGTTTGGTTCCAAGTTATCAACAGAAAGATTTGATTCATGATGATCAACAGATTGGTTTGATTCCACGTTACCACCAGAGGTTTGTGCTAAATCTTGGCTGATGTTTATTTGAGAGTCAAGGGATGCTGTGTAAGGAGGATTATTGAGGGTGTTATTCCTTGGTTCAGTGCTAAATGAGGGGATGACAGGATCATTAGGGATCCTGAGGTTCTGTGTGAAACTTAGATGATCAAAACTTGTCAAGTGAGTATCACTAGTGCAGTTGGGATCTTTGAATGGGAAAATGCTCTCACGGAAGGAAACGTTTCTTGAAACAAAAACCTTCTTGGTTTTTAAATCTAATAACCTATACCTCTTTACTCTAAAAGGATAGCCAATGAAGACACTGTACGACGGATTTCGCGTATATTAAAATACGAAAATTGTTACAAATTGTATTTTAAAGAAAATACAATACAAATGGATATGAATCTTCTTGTGATTGCAAAGTTGCAATTAATCCTCTGATTAATGATCTGAGTGTTTGAAGACGAAGGGCCACGTGGCTTGAATCCTAGATTTCGAGATTTGTTGTGAATTTGATTTGATCTATCGAGAGTTTGACTTGTCCGACACTTGAATTTCGAAACTTGGATTTACACTTCGAAAGCTCGGGCTGGATCTTGATCTTGATCTTGGTCTTGATTTGATTTGAATAAGATTTTGATCTTCTTGAATTTGCTTGATTTGAAGAAAATTTTGGCGAATAATGCTACTTTGCTAGAAGAATCTGGTCAGACGTCATGGCAGGAGGTGATTGGATGGGAAAACTAACTGTTTTTAAAATGTCATGTAGCATTATGTTAGTCATTTTGTCAAACTTTGTGCTCATGTAAGGCCAAATAAGCATGATTAGAAGTGGCCTTCACAAGCATGGCATCTTGGTAGATTTGGAGTGGAGAGAAATTCTTCAGCACTTCGTGATTTTCTCTTCTACTTCACCCCCACCCCCCATGCAGTGAACTATTGACCCTATTTATAGGGAAAATCCGTGGCCAATTTTGGTAATAACCAAATTAGTTCAATTAAATTGATTATAATTGAATAATTATGGATTTATTAAAAAGTAGGGTGAGCTTTTAGAATTTTACGGGTCTAGACTTTGATTTAGTAAATTTAATTGAGCTAATTATTTAAATTAATCCAACCCGTTATTCACTTATTTTTTTTAATGTCTACAAATGCCCCCTCAAGATTTATTAATTTATTAAGAAATAAATAAATTAGTAAATCTTGATTTATTTTTCGATTTTTTTTTTTATGTTATTGTTAGTTATTTATTTTACACAATTTATTTATTTATTATTTTTTAAAAAAAGATTTTTTTTATGTTTTATGGTAAGTCGGATTTAAGTGAAGCCCGATATTTAACTATTTATAGGAATGAATTATAAGATTGTGAAACAAAAGATTCAATTTGCAGACAAAGGTAAGAAATATCAGATTATATTTTTCTTATTCTTTCTCTCCCTCCATTTTTCACCTTTTTTTAATTAGGTTTCTGCTATATATATATATATATATATATATATATATATATATATATATTCACTCGTTAACCCTTTTTGTTTTTTTTAAAAAAGGTTTGAACAGTACACGGTACTGTTCACGTGAATAATAATTTTTTTTTTTAATTGGAACTAACACTCTTTATTTTTTTAATTTTCAGGGATTCAAGTTTTGAAACAAGTCAAAGATTTGGAGGTGGATTTTCTTGGTGTAGAGTAAAATTTTATGTTGCAGTTATTTTATAGGTTCAGGAAATACTCAAAATTGCCAACCTTTTCATGCACATTGAAGACCAAGGACTGCTATCTTTCACCATTCAAGGCACATTGTGTTTAGGACCAAGGACCTTCCTTCGACCACCCAAGGCACTTTGTGTTTAGGACCAAGGACCGTTCCTTCGACCTCCAAGGCACTTGTGTTTAGGACCAAGGACATTCATTCGACCGTCCAAATCACTTTGTGTTTAGGACCAAGGACCGTTCCTTTGACCGTCCAAGACACTTTGTGTTTAGGACCAAGGACCGTTCCTTCAATTGTCCAAGGCACTTGTGTTTAGAACTACCAAGGACCGTTCATTTGACCGTCCAAGGCACTTGTGTTTAGGACCAATGACCGTTCCTTCGATCGTCCAAAGCATTTTGTGTTTAGGACCAAGGACTGTTCCTTCGACCATCCAAGGCACTTGTGTTTAGGACCAAGGATCGTTCCTTCGACCGTCCAAGGCACTTGTGTTTAGGACCAAGGAACTTCCTTCGACCGTCCAAGACATTTTGTGTTTAGGACTAAGGACCGTTCCTTCGACCGTCCAAGGAACTTGTATTTAGGACCAAGGCCCTTTCTTCGACTGTCTAAGACACTTGTGTTTAAGATCATCCATACACTTGGGAGGCTCGTGATTTAGACAACAAGGAATTTTAAAGAATTACTGCCCGTTAATCTCTCTCTTTTTTTTGTTTACTGATTTTCTCTTCCCCTCTTTTTTTAGGAATGTCTGGGATGATCTCTAATAATGGTGCGTATTCGGATATACACGAAATCATCGAGCTTAAGAGCCAAGGCAAGAGTTACTTTCGTTTCAAAGATACTGATGTGAAGTACCATACTCAGCCCGTCATACGAGGTGAACTTAAACTTAGCATTCATAAGCCGGCTACAGATCTTTCTCCTGAACTCTTGAAGCACAAATCTTTATCCTGAACTCTTGGAGCCTTTGCCAGAGTTGCATCTACCTATTGTCAGTGAATGTAACGAGAATTTAGAAGCTACCACTTCCAACCGCTCCAGCAGTCATTTTCCTTCTTTGTGTCTCCCGTCTCATCATTCTCAGAGCATGGAGTGTATTCCAAGGGCCGTAATTTGTAAAAGGATTAACAACAAAGAAATACGATGGGAAAACGCACTTGTCAGTCGTGGATAGATTTCTTTTCTTCCAAAGTTTTGGGAGTGGTCTTCGTGGGTCCAGAAACTTCTGCTCAAAAGGAATCTTAGCCAGTTAGCTTATGCAGCCAACTCCGCTGCAAGGGATTATCATCGCCCAAATTCTATCTACAGAGCTTTTTGCGATGCTTGGTGCCCGGAGACGAACACTTTTGTGACCTCATGTGGTGAAATTGGCATTTCTCTTTGGGACATTCGCGAGATAAGTAGACTTTCGATCATGGGTGATTACTATAAAGAAGTAGTCCCAAGCCTTTCAAAGTTGACAGATCAACTTTCCAAGTCATGCATGTACCTCTTCAATGTTTTTGTACTGATTGCGTTAGTCACGAAGAATGGATTAATTTTTGGTTTCGCGAGAATGGTTGTACCCAGAATCCTCGACAACACAAAAATTACAAGAATGTTATAAGTCTAAATCCATTCAAGAGACGTCAGCAAAGAGCTTCAAAGGAAATACGGGGGCCTGTGGCCGTAGACAAGCCAAGAGATATTTCACGCCAGGATCGGAGTCATTGGGGCGATTTGCCAATATCTTTGTCAATAGAAGAAGAAGAAGAAGAATTAGAGATAGCAACTTATCTCTCCTTGTGGCTTTGTCGTTTCTTCTTCCATCTGGGGATGAGTATATAAGAGTTGGGACTTTTAAAGCGTCTTCTAAAAGGCAGGTGAGCACATTTACAGTCTAGTTCCTCCCGTATTAGTGAGCATTTATAGAGGACTCACACGGACATCGAACCATCAGTCAAACCCAGACCTTGGCTCGATTTCACATTCATTTCCTGGACATTTTCTTTATGCTTAGGCTGCAACTTATTTTGGTCGAGGTATTTATACTGATGTGGACAAGAGTTACGCTCGTCCTATAATCCTTAGATATGCTAGCACCTTGAATGCTTTCCAGTCTTGGGAGAAAAATGTTGTCGAATGTCGGGATCTTATCCGTGGGATGATGGATGCCAATGACTTTTGCTGGAATCTGTTTCCCCCATTGTCCCATCACGATGTACGAGTGGATGACCAACCAAGGTCTGTAGACACCTCAGAATTTATGATAAGTATTCGATTTGGATTCATTTCTTACCGTCGAGGAAACTCTTCTTTCATCCTCGAGGCGTATAATCCTCACAGGTTCGCGAGGCAACTTGACTTTAGACAAAGACTTCCCGATTCACCAAGAAAGTTGGATATCGCTCTCAATGCGGGCAATATGTATCGCGTCCGGTTGTCTTTGACTCAAATGATGAGTGGCTCTACATTTCATATCCCAGAGTACGTGAAGGATACACATCAAAATGTCGACTTAGAGTACCGAACTTGGTGGAATAATCGAATATTGCCGATCCTGACCAAAGTTCAAGTGCATGTTTTGTCTTCTACCCAGAGTAGTGACTTTGTTCTTAACCCAGTTCTGAATAGGGCTGTAGCCAAAGTGTTAAATCATCCACATATCATTCCTGAAGAGATTTCACGAAAGATGGAATTGGACCTTTGAAATGACCGAGTCATTAAGAAGATTAAATTTAAAGTTCCCTCGACAAAGTTTGCTCCCACTTCTGAGCCTGCCGAGAAGATGCCTGAAGTAGTTTTGATTCCAAACTGTAGTAGTCCTGGAGATTGAGCATCTCACATGCCTGGAAATACTCGAACTCTGGGAGACGAAAGTTCCAGAGATCAGGTATGTTTTTTTTGCATACCACTTGTATTTGGTCTCATGCGACGAACTTCAATTTCAGGCTCCACTCTCCCGAATATATAAGATTAAAAGACCGGTAAAACCAATGTCGCTTCAAGCTGTTCCAAATTCTTCAAAAGGCGATGTCGGAATTTCTCACATTAACATCAGCCTCCCGAATACACCATCAGATGTCGACTTTTTAGATATGTCTCCTAGAACACGGAACGCGGGTAGACCCCCCTCTTTTTTTTTTATAATTTAAATTCTTCTTATTTTTATCTCTACCTTTTTTGTAAGTTTTCCAAGCATTCCCGAAGGGTTGAATTTCTCGATGAATCCAAACTCTTTGCAAAATCAGACTGGCGAGAACGATGGGAAAATTGGTGTACTTCAAGGAATAGATAGTATTCATGACTTTCGCGACCCACATTGTAAACACCCGAATACTATGAATGAAAGCATTTCAACGTTCAACATAGATGCATTCCAAGATGAAGATGAAGTGAATTCTGAGACTGCGAGAGCTAATATTTCAGAGGTCAATCAAGGAGTTCCATCTACTACCCCTTCATTGGCTTTGGTTAACATTCCACCTTCAGAAACAAATAATCGTCAGGCAACTCCAATTTATTCTTTTATGGAGACAACCTTTTTCAATAGACTGCATAGAGTTTTGTTGAATGCCTCCGCTAACCCATTGGCCGTCGCATTGTACATGGATGAGTTGTACTGTTTGAATCCAAATTTTGAGCATAAATTGTTTATATGGCTATTGCAGAAGGGCTTTCCATTGTCAGTGATGATGTATTGTAGGACCCCGTACCGATAAATGATTTGGATACGAATGAAATTTGCAACATTTTCTTTCTTTACTTCTTTCAATGGTATGGCTTCAGCTCACTTAGAGAAGTAGTCGGTTCCAGCAAAGATGTATGAGTGTCCAGCTGAAGACTTTGGAGTTATGGGTCCAACTACATCGAGACCCCATGCATCGAATGACCATGAAGCTACATCGAATGTAATGGTTCCGGAGGTTGATGGATGAAGTTTGCATGAACTTGGCAAGCTTTACACTTCTTTGCATAATCCATGGAGTCTTGTACCATATTCAGCCAGTAGTACCCCATCCTCTTTATTCGAAAATGGAGTTTGGGTCCAAACTGATGAGCACCACAGATTCCAGAGTGGGCTTCTTCTACGACATGTGTTGCTTCATCATTACTTAGACATCGGAGGAAAACCCCATCGAATGATCGTCAATAAAGCGTTCTCTTATAAAAGACAAATCGGGGTGCATGCCTCTTGATTTTGATTTTTCGCCGTGGATTGTTTGGTAGCTTTTGATGTTGAAGGAAATCAATTATTGGATGTCTTCAATCTTCTTTTTCCTCATCTTCGGTTACTTCAACGCTGTTGTTTTCTTCCATATCACTGGGTAGCGGACGAAAGAACCCACCTTTGAGCAATTGATACGAAGTGGGAAAAATCTTCACCTGACCTGGCTAGAACAGCGGCCAAATTAGCTAAGGCATCATCTTCCCTATTTTCAGCCCTAGGTACGAATTTGATTTTTAACAAATCAAATCGCTTCATAAGTGTTGATGCATATTCATGATATGGCTTCAAGTCAGAATTACGGACTTCGTACTCAGCTAAGAGTTGGTTGATTATCAATTTAGAATTCCCGAAGACTTCTAGCTAATGAATATCCATATCTATAGCTGTCTCTAAGCCAATAATAAGGGCTTGACATTCCGCCACATTGTTTGAACACTTCTCTGTTCAGGTAAACGAGTACGGCATGACAAGATCATGGGGAGTAATAAAGATAACTCCTGCTCCTACACCATAACTTTAGGTTGTCCCATCGAAGTATAGCCTCCATGATGGTATGATTTCAGTAAATAAAACTTCTTCATCTAGAAGGTCTTCTTGTAGTTCCCATTCCGCTGGAATTGGATGGTTAGCCGGAAATCTGCCAAAGCTTGTCCTTTGATGGCCTTTTGGGAAATGAACTTGATGTCAAACTCAGACAATAACAATGCCCATTTTCCAATTCTTCCAGAGAGAATTGGTCTAGACATTATGTACCTTAAATGATCAATCTTTGAAATAAGACTGATCGTGTGTGATAGCATATAATGTCTCAGTTTTTTAGCCTCGAAGATTAATGCAAGGCATATTTTCTCAATAGACGAATACTTCATCTCGGCACCTACCAGTGTCCGGCTCAAGTAGTAGTGTGCATTCTCCTTTCCTTCATCATTGGCCTGGACAAGAAGCGCTCCTAGAGAATATTTTTGTGCTGCAACATAAAAGGTTAATGGTTTCTCTGGGACCGAAGCTGCAAGTACTGGTGGACGAGACAAATATTACTTAATGCTTTGGAAAGCACTTTGACAAGCATCATCCCATTCAAATGGTACATCTTTCTTCACCAATTTGTTGAATGGATGGCAACGTCCGGCAAGGTTAGAGATAAATCTCCGAATGTATGCGAGTTTTCCTTGGAGACTTTTCACCTCATGCACATTTCTTGGTTTTGGCAGCTTCGATTTTTGATTGGTCTATTTCAATGCCCCTATGTCGAACAATGAAGCCAAGAAATTTTCCACATGTGAAACCAAATGCGCACGTCAGTGGATTCATCTTTAATTGATGTCGTCGAAGCCTTTCAAAAACATCCCGTAGATCTTGTAGGTGATGATCTCGTTTATTTTTTTTAACGACAAGGTCATCTACATAGCATTCTACGTTCTAATGCAGCATGTCATCAAAGATCCTTTACATTGCCCGTTGGTAGGTTGCCCCCGCATTTTTTAACCCAAACAACATAACTTTACAACAATAAATGCCCTTAGGGGTACGGAATGCCGTGAGTTCCTCATCTTTTAGATTCATGCGTATTTGGTTGTATCCAGAAAATTCGTCCATGAAAGATAAGATTTCATACCTGGTAGTTGCATCCACCATCAACTCTATTATTGGAAGCGGAAAGTCATCTTTGGGACATGCTTGATTCAGATCACGAAAGTCAACAGAGACTCGTAATTGTCTATTTTTCTTTTTGACAGGGACAATATTCGCGATCCAAGTTGGGTATTTGACTTCACGTATGAATCCAGCTTCAATCAGTTTGTTGACTTCTATTTCAATTTGAGGAACCAATTCTGGTCGAAATCTTCTTTGAAGTTGCTTGATTGGTCGAACTCCATGCCTTACTGCAAGGTGATATACTGTAACCTTCGGATCTAACCCCGGCATTTATTTGTAAGACCACGCAAATACGTCTTTGTATTCTTGAAGCAAGCGGACGTATTCTGATTCCTCTTTTTGACTGAAGAGAGCACTTACAAACACTGGTCTTGGGTCTTCCTCAGTTCCCAAGTTCAATTGCTTCAAGTCATCCACCGTAGCTTGTCTCCCTTCCTCAAATGTAGGTGGGGCCGACTCAGGTTCCTCTATTGTGGTAGAGTTTTCAGACTCATGTTCGGGAGCTTCTTCAAAAGCTATGTGATTAACAGAGACTTCTTCTTCATCTTTATTATTGTTTAGAGAATGGCAGACTTTTTGATGTTTTCGTCTTCTCCTCGATTGTTGAGGCTTTGGACTTGGCTCAGAAGTTTTAGTTCCAAGCCGAGAAAAAGCAGATTGTTTTTGAAATAATTTCTGAGGAGCTTGTGTGTCATTGCCAATTTGGGTAGAAGAAGAAGGAACTTCACTTAACCTTTAGAAGACGGAAGCTTTAACTTTTACATCAACCGTTGGGGAAGATTCCAGTTTTAACCTTTTAAGAACTGAAACTCTGGCATTCTCACTTTCAATTCGATCGAACATCGAAAGTTTCGGCTATTCAGGTTTCTCTTCTGCAACCTCGTAAACTTGAATCATGATTGGGTTCGAGGAAACCTTTTTGACCTTAATCTTTCTCGGTGGATTTGGATCGTATCCCAAGCCATACTTGGGTTGTGATACGAGGGTTCCGTCAAAATGAGAAGGGATACACCCACGTGAAAGAACAACATCGAGATCACCTAATTTGCGAGACTCTCATTTCCCAAATCCGGCATTCTCAAATAGCTTTTTGGCTTGAGGATTATAACATCCTTTGAAAGTTTGTTTTGGTTCATCGGCTCCAGTCTTGTCTTGTTTGGATGAGCTAGCAATACTAAGCTTTGATATGTCTGGAACAGATGTCCAAGTTTTCGACGATGATTTGCGTTCTCCCGGGACTCCCATGAATTGATGAGGTAGGAACAATTTCGGAATGTTAGGTATTGGAAGAGTTAACTCTTTTCTCAATTCATCAACGTCGGTCGATTCTGTTTGAGGTTTTTTTACCTTTAGAGAATCCTTCAAACGTAAATTTTGATTTACCTTTGACGAGCTGATGAGACTGTGCAGAACTTGATGTATCATCATCGTTTGCATTTATTTTAATCTTAAATCCGGACATGGTCAATCCTGCAGAATTACTTTCTTCGTCTCCCCCATAAAATTTTGCATCAGCAAAATGGGATTCTTCTTCGAGGAAGGGTTTGGACTCAGCTACTACACACTTAAAATTACTTTCATTCAAGATATGTTGATGGTTTCCTCTCTACCATCACATTCTGTTCTGGGGTTTCAATACATGTTGTTTGGTGTATTATTCCCTTTCTTAGATAAAAATCAATCATGTTGAATTTGCCTCCATTATCTGTTCTAATGATTTTAACTTTGGCTTCAAATTAAGTTTCAATCATAGTGCAAAAGTTTTGTAAGGTTGTGGTTGCATTAGATTTGAATCTCAACATGTAAACCCATGTGCACCTACTAAAATCATCAACAATGGATAGATAATACTTAGAACCATCCCTACTAAATTCATTACAAGGCCCCCATATGTCACAATGAATCAATTCAAAACATCTCACTGTTTTATGGTGACTGATATGGAAAGGCAATCTATGTTGTTTTGCTAGAGAGCAGATAGAACAATGACTAATATCAGAAGATGCAGGTATGTTGAGTTTTCCATCAGGGCTAAAATGAGAATAGGAAGAATGGCCTAATCTATAGTGCCATAGATTAGACTATGTAAGATTATTGGCAGAGAATGTAGAATAGGAAGCAAAACACTTGAACTGATTGAAAGCTTTTGACAAGGCTGAAGTTAGAGAAGAAGATAAGGCAACAATTCGGAGATTGAGTAAGTTTTTTTGCTGAAATTAAATTGAAGTTAAAAGTAGGAATGCAAAGAACGTTATGCAGGGTAATAGTTTTTGAGATTTTGACAGTCTCTACGTATGTGACTGGAACGCTTTCTCCATTTGGCAAAAATACATAATAAGAGACTTTAGACTGAATAGATGTAAAGTATGAGATGGAGCAGATCATGTGATATGTGGCTCCTATATCAAGGATCCATGGAATATCACCAAATCTTCATGTTTGTGATAGAATGCAATCAGGCTTATGTACCAGACATTTTATGAGTGAAATCATTAGATGGAGAGGAGCTAGCAGGTGTTTGGTCATTGTTTGATGAAGAGGTGGAATGTTGAGGATTGGTTGTAGATCTGAGGAGTGCCATAAGCTAAGAATATTGCTCTTGACTTAAGGATATTTAGCCTTTGTCTTTCACCTCATGCTGATTAGTTGCTGGTCCTATAAAAGCCATATTGACAGCAGATCTTCCTTTATCATTAAGTCTGTACCTTGGTGTGAATCCATGAAGTTTATAACATTTATCCACCGTATGTCCTGGCATTTGATAATAAGTGCATGATGGTCTATTTGGATTGGTCTTAAAACATTTGTCAAGTGAGTGGCCTGTGATTTTGCAATGGCCGCAATAGTATTTGTCCTTTTTTTGTGATGGAGAGTTCTGATTTCCTTCTTCCTTGAAGCCAAGGCGGACCCAGTTAAAGCCCAGTGTAGGCAGATGCCTGCACTGGGCTTTGGCCCACCCCAATTGTTTTGAACAACCCAATACAAAAAAAAAAGACAAAAGATAAATGGCCCAATTTTTTGGCCCAAAATGTATGATACAAGCCCTGCAAATCCATTACATTACAATTTACATCGGCCACTGCATCAACCAAGAATTACGCACCCCCCTCACTCCTCAGCCCCTGCATCCACGCCGCGGACGTCGCCACTGCATCCACCGTCCACGCACCGCACACCGGCACCGGGTAATCTCATACATCTCCTGAACCAATCTACAGAACCATGCCCACTCGCTGCGATGCATCGGCTACCGAGTCGGTGAGTTTTCTATAATTTCAATTCATATTCCTCTGGCAATTGGCATCTGCTATTAGCTGTAGTTTGTAGAGTGTACGCAGTGTAGAGTATTTGCAAATTTTAATGGGTAATTGGATTTGGCCCATTTGGGTATTGTTGCCTAGTAGCTGGTTGGGGAAATTTTTGTTGGAATGTTGGACGTCTGTAGTATCAAGTATGTTATTCTTAATCCAAACATTGGTTCTGCTGTAAGAAAATTAACTTAATTTATGCATCAACTGGCAACAGAAAACTATACAGCTTTCAAACGGCTGATAGGCTAACTTTGGAGATAGTTTTATTGTTTATGTGGAAAAATATATATTGTTAAAAATGGACAATGAAGCGATTGTACAAAGATATCAAAGTATGAAAACTCTTAAAGAATAATTGTAAGATATTTCATTTTAGTATAATGTTTGTGTTATAATGTTTTTTTTTAAATACCCCTGCACTGAAAAAATTTCCTGGGTCCACCCCTGCCTGAAGCCTCTTCTGTTTAGAAAAACCGTGGGATCAGAATTGACTAAGCTTGAACTAGAGATCTCTCGCCTTTTCTCCTCTTGTTGGACCAACACCTCATTTAGACTAGGAAATGGCTTAATCAGTAGAATTCGAGCCTTGATTTCCTTGTATGATTCATTCGGTCCATTAAGAACTTAATAACCCAATCTCTTTGTTGGTTTTGAACCACAATCTTCATGCCTCCACATGTGAAGTTGGGAATGCTTTCATAATTCAACAATTCATCTACAAGGATTTTGAGCTTAGAGAAGTAAAGATTCACGGGGTCTTGGTTCTGCATCAGTGCTGTGATGTCCTTTTTTACTTCAAAAATTCGTGGGGCATTTTGCTGGGAGTTACTGCTAAAGTAATAAGGGTTGCTGGGGTGTGTTGGGTCGTATGAAGGGACTCCTGAATTCCTTCCATCTGTTGGTGTTGATTTGGATTGCTGTTTGCAATTGTGTGAGGATTCAGGGTCGGAGCCAGCCTGTTGAAATAGGGGGGTCCCAGAGTTGAAGGGTGGGGGCCCACGGGGGTGCTGCCCCAGAAAATTTTTCGGGTTTCTTCCTTGTTGCCTTGCACTTCTAATGCATTTTCTATGTTTCATAGCATTTATTTAAATAAATAATTGGTTTTACAAGTGCTCATTTTTTAAAGAGGTGTTTTTCATTGTATAACTTTAGCTGAGTGTGAAAGATCGTAATGTGGAAATTTAGAGGAAATAAACTTCGTCCTTATACTTGGTTGGTTTATTGTTCTTTGGACTTTGGAGATCTATTACCCTAAATAGAAAGTGAAAACTGGGAGAAAAATTAATGATTTTTAGAAGTGTCATTCATTTGTTATAAATATTAACTCGTAGTGGAACTGTTAGACATGAGAACTAGCTAATATTTTCGACTATTAGGATCCATAAATAAATATTTTTTCTCTATAATTTCTTAAATTAAAATATATTGGTTGAAGTTTTTAATTTCAAATGTCATCATTCTCATCCAATGTTAACAACTTAACATCCATTTTGAGACTCCGCCCCTGTGAGGATTTATATTAGTTTGATCCATTTTGGCTCTGATACCATATTAGATTTTGAAGAATGAAAAATCCATGTGGAACACTTATGAGAAAACTCTCCCTCGTGAGAATTCTTAATAATTTACAGAAATATTAATCCTCAACATATACATGAATAATGGAATAATTTCTAACTAACCCAACTAATTTCCTTCTAGCTGGTTCCTCGTTGGTGGTCCCTAGCTGGCATCCTTCTTGCTGATTGTGTAAAGGCTGGAGCTGACTCATATGCTCGGTGCTGATTCAGTTCTTCCAACTTCAATAGTTGACAATGCAGGAAATGGCGGAATTTCCAAACAAGTTATTATTGCCATCGTTGTTACGATTGCCATTTCCATAGTGATTTTCTTCATAGGCAAGGAGAACAAGGAAGAAATGTTACAACAATATCAATGAGGAAATCGGTAAGCTACAAGGACGCAAAAGAAAAAATAGAAGAAAAAGAGTTCCCTTCAGATCTTAGTTGAATTTGTGTACTTGGATTCTGGGTCGAATCAAATCGTCTAAATTTAAGCAAAGTTAGAGATGCGACGTGATTATTTGTTCAAAATTTGATTTTCAACTTTTTGGACAATGTAATAGCATGAAAGCCTACTAAGCCGTATTATTTATTTTCTGTTTCTAATTATTCAGTAGTTTCTGAATTTCTCTCCTGTTCACTCCAAGCTTAAAGAAATTTATGTAATGACTTGCTATTTTTGTGTGTAGACGAAGGAAATGAGCTCTCAAAAGTTGAATCCTTGCAATATGACTTGAATACTATTGCACTTGCAACAAACAATTTTCCTCCCGATAACAAAATTGGAGAAGGTGGATTTGGAAATGTTTACAAGGTAACTTAAAGAAATCTAATTCTAAGTATATTATGATAAAATAATATACAACTCTAGGTCATAGTCCCTTTTACTTGCATAGTTTTCTCTGAATATTTTTACTTATGGTTCATTTGTTAAGTTGGATTACACACTATTTTGACAACATTGAAGAACAAAAGTGAGCTAAAATTCAATTAACCATAATGTCTAATAGTGTGGTTGTAGGGTACTTTTCCTAATGGACAGGCAATAGCTGTGAAGAGACTGTCTAGAAGTTCCGGGCAAGGTGCAAGAGAATTTAAGAACAAGGTTGTTCTGATGGTCAAACTTCAACACAGGAATCTAGTAAGGCTACTAGGATTTTGCTTGGTAGGAGAAGAAAAGATGCTCATCTACCAATTCAAGTCGGTTAGCACCAATCTTGATAAATCTACTCTCTTAATTTTTTCATAATACTTTCATTGAAATTCCTAAACATTGGAAGCCGAATTAACCCTATAAAATACATAGAGATATGATTTTCACATTACTAATATTTAACCCTCTGGCCTTCAATTTGTCATAATATTTGACGCTTGGCCTTTAGAAACTGAGTTTTAAAGGCCATATTTGTTGACGACGTACTTCTGCTTTCCTTTCGTTTATTATTTCTATTGTAATTAGGATTAGAGCTTAAAAAATTCGACGGTAATTTAGATGTTCAAGCTTGGAAGCTTTGGAGAGACAATGGACCGTTGGAATTGATGGATCTAACATTACAAAATGCATATGCTATGAATGAAGCTATTGGATGCATTCAGATTGGGATCTGTGAGTTCAAGTTATTCAGCCACTCTTGCTATTCCTCGTTAACCAGCATTTTTTCTTCGCAGTAGAACACAGAGCTTGCCCACAAGGCGTTTTCCTTTGTCAAGAACGTGTTAGCACCGAGCTTTGCATGAATATTTTAAAATTGAGGCCATTTGGCTCGGTGGAAGTTAAATGTGAACCCCTTAATTAGTCTATAGAAAATGAAACAAGGAAGTTTAAATCAGAGACAAATTACAATTTATTTTAGATATTGAAACATTTTGCTTTTCAAATTGCAAGCAAAGTCAAAAGTACAAATCAACTGTCTTTCCATTATATTGACATCGAAAAGTATTTATAAAATTCTTGAGACATTGATTATGTTATAATTAATTGGACATGTATGAACCTTAAATCTTAATAGGTATTAGCATAAATTTGTTTAGATTATTCACATTTTTGACGTCATTACCATACGTATAACAAGTCTAGTCTAATTTTTCTTTAGTCAACCCAACTAAAAAAATTTGGAATATTGTGACATGTTTAATCAATCTTTAACATTGGACATTTGTATCTCGAAATTAAGTCCTTGTTTAGTTTAGTTAAAAATCATATTTTTAGTAGATTTTGATAAAATTTGACAAAATATATGGTTGAAAAGTTGATAAAAGTTGTTAATCTCATAAAATGTATGATTGAAAATAAATTTTAAAAAATGAGGGCCAACCAAGTGCTAATTAAGACCACGGGATAAAGCATAAATTACACAATATACAAGGTTGATTCATGCCATTAGATCTTTGTGATTTGTAGCAATGGTCCTATTTTATTGGTTATATTTAAACAAGAATGATGGCAGGATTGGTCATATGTTTCATTTTTCATCACATTTCCATTTTTCTTACTAATAGGTTTTGTAGTTTTTGGCAATTTTTAAACAAAAATATAGTTATAAAAGAATTTTAATAGTCAAAGAGTCAATTGGTAGATTGTATAAATGAATTAGGAGTTTTTGGGTCTCGCTCATCTATCGCTCGAGCGATGCACATATAGCTCGTCTAGCATTTGAGCATCAGTGTTTTTCGTGAAACCCTTATTTACGATTTTCAAGAATTCTTTTTATCATATACTATGCCCATGTTTAGTACAAATTCTTTCAAAAACTCATTTTCAACCACACATTCTTTAATAAAATAATATTTTTCATCACAACAATAACTTTTTCTTACTTTTTAATAATATATTTCTCATTATATCACTATTTAAAATACATTCTTTCCTTAATAATATCCATCAAATAGACCATATATCAAAACCTCTATGCTATATATACCCAAACCCCCACTTTGTGAAAAATGTTGGTTGAATACTATTTTATAAAAGAAATCACATCCTACCCACCATACATATAATTTAATCTTCTCTTGATTCAATCAAATCATTGAAAATATCGAATCCACATAAACAAAATACTAAAACCTATACTTTCGCATAATCGTCAGGAAGGTGATCAGAGTTCCGATTGAAGGAAGACGAGGAGTTCTTAGGTGATTCACAAAAGATAAGCTATTCCAGAAGGTTAGGAGTTGATGTAGGAGCATGCAGTTCAGGAGGGCATTGGTGATTACAATCAAGAGGTTAGATAATAGTAGAGTTAATCGAGTCTGGAACATACTATAAGTTGTTTCGTTTACAGTAGATTATTAACTTGCTAAGTACCCAGAATTTTTTATCATTTGCAAAGGGTTTCTTCATGATCCATTTGGTGTTCTTTACTATTTTCTTATTATAAATTGTGCTAATCCAACTTAGGATAAATTGACGTGATTGATTAACCATTTAGAAACAATTAAAAAGTAACTTGTTGTTTTTAATTGTATAATTCCGCACTTTGGATATAAATATTCAGTAAATTTAGGGGGTGTATTCAATTAATGATTTTTTGGGATTTAAAAAGTTTATGGATATTCAATATAGACTTTTGGAGATTCTCTAAAAGTATTGGTGTATTCAATTAAACTTTTAAAAAGTATCCAAAAGTCACGGTGTATTCAATTTAAACTTTCTAGAAGTCTATATAAGTTTTTGGGTATTCAAATTTTTATAACTTTTAAAGACTTTTAGAAAAGTATCCACGGTACTAACTTTTAAGCAAAAAGTACTAAAATAAAATCTCAAAATTTACTAATCACAAGATTTTGGGAGACTTTCACATAAAAAATAATAATAATAATAATTAATATGTTTTTTTTTTTTTTCAATATTTCTCTTTCATTTTCCCATCTACGGACATTAGAGTTATGATTAAAAGTTATTTTTTTTCAATTAATTAAATTAGTTTCTATTTTTCTTTCTTTCTCTCTTATTGTTTATTTATATTTTCTATGAAAGATATAACTTTTTTTTTTCATTTTTCCTTCAATTTTTCTAAAAAATATTTATTTTTAACTTAATTATAAAATTTTATATATACTAATTTATAATATATATATATATATAGCCTCTGTTTGGCTATCATTTTTAGATAAATTCCAACCGTTATACAGTAAAGTTGTCAAAAGGGAGTCAGTTTTTTTTTACCGAATTTGGTTAAATTACCAATTTGCCCTTTCAAATATAATTCTTTTTTAGAGAAGTTATGACAATTTCGTAAAAAGCCTCCTGTCTTTTCTTTGCTGCTGCACAACTGGGTCCCACTAACAATTAAAACGGTCATAAGTTGCATTCTCATTTTTGGCCACAATGGTTACCAAACTGGGGCTTAATTAAGGTTTTAATTTTTATTCTTTTTTAAAAAATTATTATATGGGGGGGGAGGAAAGGAAAGAGAATGGAGAATTGTGAGAAGTATTGATATGATCCAAGATAGGCAATAACTTGGTCAGGTCACGGAGTTCAAAATGTCAAAGTTAATAAGCCAATGACCAAGTTACATGTTGGGGTCGAGGGCCGAAACAAGCTCGAAGCATCAGAATCAAGAATTGAAGCGATGAAAGAAAATGGAGAACTATGCGGCCACATGGTTCACCATAGTTTTGTTAGAATTTTATTTCTAATAATATTTTGTGATCTTTTTCATATTATTTCCGGTTTTAACTAGTTTTTAGGGCTTTAGTATAAATAGCTTTTATTATTTCATTGTAAATGAAGTTATGAATTATGATTATTGAAATTGAGAATTTTCTCTCTAATTGTATTGATTGAATATTATCGAACTTATCAAATATTGTTTTAATATATGTGGCGTTCAACTTTTAGAGAACTTATTAAATGATTAGACACCCTTTGTGGCATTGGCAAATCGAGGTTCGTTAGTTTTGTAATCAAGAAGTCATTCAAATTTTGTTTTTGTTTGGTTGTTTGGTTCAATAATTTTCGGGGTTGAAATGCTACTGATGCAGGGGAAGCTTATAGGAAAGACAAAAATCTCACAAAAAGAATTTCAATTAAGAGAAATTCAATAAAATTTTATTTCATTCAAAACTGAATCTGCCTCAAATGGCTTACAACATTTAAATAGTGTAAACCTAAGAAAATTCGGAAATATTAAATTATAATGGAAAAATATTATTTTTTTCCATAAATAGAAAAATTTGAGATTATGACAGATCTTGATTCTCCTAATCACCAGGGTCGTCCCCCAACAAACGGAATCGCAATCCGAATCTTATTGAATGATATATTGCTAAATCAAATATTACCATAAACGACAAAAACGCTTAATTGATGGCTTAAACGACGAAATTTGCCCAAAATTTGATGTGCATCAGGGCCAAAGGCCCTGATTTGTGATGATTGGCCCCTTTCCAATCAAACTGGACTATCAATTTGCCAAAAACAGACAAACCGAAGTTCCATGAAATTATTATTTTGGCTTCATCATTCTCCTCAGGTTGAGAAAAGTTTGTCCTCGAATTTGACGGGAAAGAAACCTCATCATTATTAAAATTATCACCACAAAATGGAAGCTCCAGCAGCAATCCATCTGGAGGCTTTTCTGGAAAGTCCTCTAGCAATGGCTGAACCATGCGGGTAACCTCCGTTCATTGTCAATAGACTCTTCCACAAACATGTACACTATCCCATTTCCTTTCATATTTGTCTCGAACTTCACTTTAGTCAGTAAATTGGCGCCATCCCCAACTATTTTTACTGAGCCCTTATCTGGAAGCAAAACACTTTTCTTTCCTTCAATAGTACATGTTGACTGGAGGATATTATTATGCAACCAGTCAGTGTTATTTTCCAGAGGAGTCTGAAAACTCTGCCTCACCACCAACGCTTGACTCATATCACCAACCACAAACTCCTCCTCCTCTACTGCTTCTTCTACACCTTCACTGTCAAATACAGGTGGACCGTCGTAATCAAACTCTTCCTCATTTGTTGCTTCTTCTACACCTTCATTGTCAAATACAGGCGGACCGTTATAATCAAGCTCTTCATCCTCTGTTGCTTCTTCAGTGTCTTCATTGTCAAATACTGACGGAACTTCATAATCAAACCCTTCATCATCTATTGCTTCTTCAATGTTTTCAATCGTAACATCCTGAATATTATGATCATGGTGTTGGACTTCCTCAATCGGAACCTACCCACGACGACCACGACTTCCAGGCGTATGTTGCTGCGACATAAATGCATCGACTTGCTGTGTCAACCACTCCACTTGTTGATGCAGCCGTGCGATTTTATCACGTCTATGTACCTCCTTTACTAGGGCTTCATGAGTTTCATGACGTCTCCTTGACGGCATGGTGAAGGAACGACTTCGGCTCTGATACCAACTGATGCAGGGGAAGCTTATAGAAAAAACAAAAATCTCACAAAAAGAATTTCAATTAAGAGAAATTCAATAAAATTTTATTTCATTCAAAACTGAATCTGCCTCAAATGGCTTACAACATTTAAATAGCGGAAAACCTAAGAAAATTCGGAAATATTAAATAATAATGGAAAAATATTTTTTTTCCATAAATAGAAAAAATTGAGATTATGACAGATCTTGATTCTCCTAATCACCAGGGTCGTCCCCCAACAAACGGAATCGCAATCCGAATCTTATTGAATAAAATATTGCTAAATCAAATATTACCATAAACGGCAAAAACGCTTAATTGATGGCTTAAATGACGGAATTTGCCCAAAATTTGATCATTGGCCCCTTTCCAATCCGAATCTTATTGAATGAGATATTGCTAAATCAAATATTACCATAAACGGTAAAAACGCTTAATTGATTGCTTAAACTTCATCTTGTTTCACTTAAATTCATAAAAAAATTGAAATTTGATCATGCGTATATGATTCAAAAAATATATTTTTTTCTTATTATTTTGGATTGTAGTGGATTATTCTTTTATATGTATATGACTTTTACGTTTATATTAATTGAAGATTTTTTAATATTTTTTTAATTAAATATTAATAAATAATCTAGTTGTTGAGGTTGTTAACGATCAACGACCGTCCTAACTCACTCGATTTCTTGGATCCACCCATATCCATGGTACTTAATTATTAATCTATGAAGATTTCTCTTATTTTCAATAGTTTTGCATCAAACATATTATTTTTATATTTTTTGTTATAATAAGTAAAATTCACGAATCTACATTTTGAAGGATAGGGTTATAAAAATATGACATTACATTATCTCGGATGGACTTGAGATTTTTTCAGACATGAGTCTGAAGTTTAAAAGTTGGGCCACTACTAGAATATTAGACCCGTCAATCTTAACAATGATCCGCCACTTAAAAAATTGAGTTGGTGATTCGAAGGCTTGGCCGAGTCAATATTCACATTGCTGAGTTTGATAACTATGGACTTAATTTTCAAAATTTTATAAGTCTATGCAGTTTTTTAAGTTGGGATAATTACATAAAACCAACTGTTTAGTTTCAAGTTTATGAAAATCAGGTTTAAGTTTTATTTAATCAAAAATCAGGTTTTATCATTTTTAATTAATAATGATATTATAAAATTAAAATAACATATATACTCACCCTACTACCCATCCCCACCAAATTTATTTTAAATATGAAAAAATGATAAAACCTGTATGTTACGCGATATTTAATAAGAACAAATACTATGAATACGATTTTTGACTTTTTTTTTTATTAATGTTGTGCGTATAGTAAGTACTACCCAGTCCATATTACCGTATAAATCAAACAATAATTATGTTTGTACGGAATTATTCTCCCAACAATTGGTCAAAGACACTCACATGGGGTGGGCCCCATGTGAGTAAAATATTGAGGAAAAAAACCACCCACCTCTTGTTGTGAGTGTTCTGGCAATTTTCTGCCTATTTTGCTCTGTACGCCCACTGCAGTTGTAAATCGAATTATTATATTTGTACAAAATTCGTCAACAAAAAAGTTACAAATGATAGTACACGTCTTTTAAATTTTTTGAAGTTTTTATTAGGCATGTTAGGCTTTACGATCCGATTCGTATACAAACATAACATGCTTCGAGTAATTGTCCAAATATTGAAGAGAAACTATGAGGGGGCATTTTGTTTAATTTTTTTGGGGGGTGGGAGGTGGTGCAAGATAAGAAGCAATGATTTGGATTTGGATACACCATTTTATTAAGTGTGGAGATGGATTTATCCACTGTATACGCATACTGGCTCGTAATAGCTTCAGGTCATGCTTTTTACACATAAGTCTACCTCAATATTATGCAGTCCAGTACATCATGATACTTTTAAGCTGGATGTTGAATCTAATATTCAGCCGCCAAACATTGATGAGCGTCGAACGTCTCCGCTCCCTTCGTAAGTGAGGCTACTTTACTTTGAGACAAGTGAACCTCCTTCTCAACTTCTCAATTTCCTCCGGAGTCGAAGCGACTTCACCGACTCCTCTTTTTCCCTTTTGGCTGACACCTCAGCCTTATCCTTGTTGGTAGCCTTCTTTGCCTGAGAGGCTTTGCTCACAAACTCTTTATTTTTTCTTTTGAGGATTTTAAAGAGGGCCCTCGCCTCTACAGCCATGCCGAACGACCTTGCTGCCTGAGCCACCATCGTAGCGACGAAGTCCACAACATCGCTTGTCTTAACAAAATTCTGCCACTTCTCAATCCAAAATTTATGTAATGTCATCGTGGCTGTTTGAATCTCTGGAGGCAGAAGTGCGAGAGCCTCAGACTCGAGCTCATTAGACCTTTTAGCCAAGGCCGATTTACCTTGGGGACAATCTGAAGTTGTGGAGTCGCTCGAAGTCCTCAGCTTCTTGGTAGGTTCCTGCCTCTGGGTGGCCTTTTCTGCCCCCCCCAGAGATTGCAGCAATCGATGCTGCCAGCAACTTTTCCCCAACGGACACCTTGGAGCGAGGAGGAGGAATGTCGTTAGAGCTGCCCACCCCGGTAAGCTAATGTATGCCATACAATGTACAAGACCGGACATTCCATTTACTATAAGAAGACTTAGTAGGTTTACAAGTAATCTAAGTGTTGAACATTGGAAGGCAATTGGAAGGATACTTGGTTATTTAAAGAGAACCAAAAATCTTGGACTCCAATATTCTAAATTTCCAGCTATACTTGAAGGATATACCGATACTAGTTGGATATCAAGTGCAGGTGAAAATAAATCAACATCGGGTTAGTTGTTCACTCTTGGAGGTAGTGCAGTTTCTTGGAGATAAAAA
Source organism: Fraxinus excelsior (assembly GCA_019097785.1). Taxonomy (NCBI): domain Eukaryota; kingdom Viridiplantae; phylum Streptophyta; class Magnoliopsida; order Lamiales; family Oleaceae; genus Fraxinus; species Fraxinus excelsior. The sequence goes on from CM032631.1 coordinate 176,506, forward strand.
AAAACAAACTATGGTTATACATTCCACAATGGAATCCAAGTTTGTAGCCTTAGCTGAAACAGGAAAAGAAGCGGAGTGACTTAAAGATCTTCTTTATGAAGTTTCATTAGATACGAAGAATGAGTCTTCAATATCTATACTATGTGATAGTCAAACTACTCTAGAAAGGGCTTCTAGTGAAGTCTACAACGGAAAGTCTAGACACGTAAGTCTTAGACATGATTATGAGAGTGTTTGGTGTAGATTAAAATCATATTTTAAGTGGATTGTGATAGAATTTTTTGAAATGTGTGGTTGAAAAGATATAGGACCCATGAAAGATGTGGTTGATATTGATTGTTTGACTTTAACTTAGATTAAAATCCGGCCCAAACAAGCCCTATGTAAGGAAATTAATAAAAGACGGAATAATTTCATTTACATATGTAAGATCAAGTGAGAACTTGGCCGATCCACTTACAAAACCACTTACCAAAGAGTTGGTAAGATTAATATCAAGTAGGATGGGGCTTAAACTCCTTAAATAAAATTCATCAATGATGGCAACCTTACCTACTATTACGAAATGAGTAATTTACGGGTTCAAATGGTAACAACAAGTCATTTGATAAGTGAATTGATTACAACACTTAGTATATATAATTTAAAGCTTTATCCTAAAGATATAAGTGCTGAGGTTCTGGTATTGAGGATTGAATAAAATTTAAAGAAATTCAGTATGTAGTACAAGTGTCTTTAAACATAACCAAAACACTGTAAAAATCTCTCATATGTGAACTTAGAAGTGGTGTCGCTTCAAGGAAAGTTGGAGTTACTTCCTGAAAAGTTCATGAATATGGATGGGTGCAAGGCCATTAACGCACCAAAGTAAAATTATGTGAAACATATTGAGATAGAATGTTCACGTGTGTGATATCGTCGGTAATGTCATAAGGGATAATTGGTTCAAAGCTAAGGCTATTTGGAATCTCGATATTACTTTGCAATGTTAGCACTAATGTAAGGTTTAAATCGAAAAATACCATATCATATGCGTGACATCGTTTATGATTCCAAGTGAATTGTGATATTTGAACAAGTGGGGGATTGTTATATCAATGTGTTGTTCAAATATTTAATGAGAATTGATCAAATATGGTTGAAAAAAAAAATTGCATAGCCATTTGGCCATGCGACCTCCATCGTCAGGACATCAAGTCCCTGTTTTGGTTCCTCTATGCGACCACATAGAGGAAGTTATTTAGCCGTTGGACATATTTTTAAAATTTGTTTGGCACATTTTTAACCTCAATTTCCAATATTTTGTGAAAATTTAGCACACATACGAATGTGTATGAAGTAATTCTATATATATAGATAGAATTCATGGTTTAATAATCAATTTTCTTCTCTTATGTTTTGTATAATTCACCTCCAAACTATCTCAAAATTCACTTAGAATCTTTCCTATAAAAACTCTTCTTTTTTCCGAGTTTCAAAAGTGTTATTTGAAACTGGTTTCTTGACTTGAAATCCGCTAGAGCTATTTGTGTGTTGGTCCTTTAGCATTCTTATTACCGAGATGACGCAAATAAAGCTTTTAGGATGACATTCTTTGCGATTCGAGTCTTCTACTTTTCTTCACTTTCTTGTTTTGTGATTTTTCATTATTTCCAGTTTGTATTCATTTTGGAGGCTTGTTTATCTACTTCAACGAAATCATCTCAACACTAGATCCATTCAGTTTCTATGACTGGCCAATAAGCAACAACAATATCAACTGCAACACATCATAAGAGGGATTTGTGATGACAACATCCTAAAACAACAGTTTGACTAGCTGCAGTCTCATTCGATCTTTTCTAGTTATTTTTACCGGAAAAATTAGGAGATCAGGTAAATCAAGAATGTGAAAGAGTGCTGGGTGATTGGGGGCAGAGCCCACGAGTCATTGCTTTGCAAAGATTGGTTTTGACAGCATGATCCTTATTTTATTTGGCAAATATACAATCCGAATACAAAAAACTCGTGCAAATATTGTTGATTAAAATTTAATTAATATACCTGTTACGATGTTTATAGTATTGATTAATTGCATCCAAACCATGGAGACTTAGGTCTTCTCGTAAAAGAGTAACTTGATAAAGAACTTTAGATTAACCCTCTTTAAAAGTTCTTCTAGTAAGGTAACGTACTTTTAAAAAACTATTCAAATCCTTGTTTGGTTTGGATTAACATCTCACATCAACGTCAACAATTAAATTTAATTACATATTTTATGGGACATACAACTTTTTAAACACACATGTTATCAAATTTTATCAAAATCTACTATAAATCTGATTTTAATCTACACAAAATATTAGCCAAATATATTCAAAAATAGTTTTTCTTATTCTCAAAATTAGTTTTCGACTTTTTAAAAGTCATATCAAATTAGCCAACTACACCACTCATTCTTACTACATATAATTGCTGGTAAGTAGTGGCTTAATAATGTTTTGTCAAATAAAATAAAAAAATTCTGATAAATATATATATATATATATATATTTTTTTTTTTTTTAACCCCTTGCAACTGGAAGTCACACTTTCCTTTTAGTAAAAGGAAAGGTCCAATTGAGTTTATTGGAGTGACTGTTTTAGTCATTATTTGATTTGAAGCACACAAAGAGCTCCCCCATGAGTAATAAATTGTAGTAACCAATCCTAAAACCCTCAAAAGCGTGCTTGTGAATCGCTATTTCGGGCTTTTTTCTGGGCATTTCATCAAATAATTCATCATTAGGGTGGCTTATCTTGTAAGTGTTTATAAGGTGGTCAAATTCTATTTTTATCTACGCAAATTTAAGATTTATAATTTTTACCTACTTTTGATCATACAATCCTTAAAACTATAAGCACTTAAAAGAGTACCTAAGCAAGCGAAGCCTTTATTAATTGGAATTCTAAAGTGATCGATCAGAGTGTTGCCTTGATTTCGAAGGCTTTATGCCGTTCTCATAGACGACGACTTCCAAAATATTATACGGTAAACTCTAGTAATAAAGGATTTTCAATTCCGAATCGATTTTTACAATTCTTGATATGAAGATATCAAATGA
>CM032631.1:179688-552542 GCA_019097785.1 Fraxinus excelsior
TATATTCTTTGAAGAGTCTGATGAACAATTTTTAGCTGAAGCATACAGGTTCACTCTTGTCGGCAAATTTGTACATCGGAAACCCCCAATGTCTAAGGTACGTGACAATTTTTTACGCTTTGGATTTACTGGTGATTATGAAATTGGCCTAATTGATGATGCACACATTATTATACACATGGCCCATGAGGATGATTACTCACGATTATTCCTCAAACCTACTTGGTACATTAATGGATGCCCTATGCGAGTTTTTAAATGGACCCCTAGTTTTAGCCCACAATTTGAGGCTCCTATTGTTCCTGTTTGGGTCTCATTCCCCTTATTGCCTATTCACTTTCGTGCCAAAAGCGCATTATTTGCTATTGCTAAAGCTATTGGTCTCCCTCTTCGTATTGACGAAGCCACTTCGGACCTCAGACGACCCAGTGAAGCGAGGGTCTGTATTGAGGTAGATTTAGAATGTAAACTCCCCGATCGGGTTTGGATTGAAAGAGAAAAGAGGGGGGATACTGGCAACCCGTTGTGTATGACAAAGCCCCTGATTACTGCTTCCGATGCAAACACTTTGGTCATATGGATTTAAAATGCCCTAGTAGTTCCGCACCCCCTCCACAGGTTACAGCCCCTAGCAATGACAACCACAATCATAGACCTGATCCCATTCCGGCCAAGGATAAGAGAAAAGGTAAGGAAGTTATGGCTCCACCTCGAATGAGGTGGACGCCTGTTAAGAGAGATCAGAAAAGACCTGACATTACATCTGGAGAAACCTCTAAGGCCATCCATCAGACTTCTCCCCCCACTGATCCCTGTGGCTCCGCCACTGCTATCGCTCCGTCTATCACTCTTGCTCCCATTGCTCCTACTAGGCCCGCTGTTCCTCCTACCACCAGCAACTCCCAAACAGTCATGCCTCAGAATACCTATGTTGCTACTTCAGTTACTCTCACGGATGTGCAAACTTCGGTCCCTCCCAGTGGAGTTCCCCCTACAGCTTCTACTCATTACTTTGATCCTATCCTTATCAATATCTTAGATAGACCGCAGATCTCCACTAGTACTGAGGTGCCCGTTATACAGTGTCAGCAGAACAGGGAGGCGTCTCTATCTACAGATCAATCCGATTCTGAGAGTTCTTCACAGATTGAATTACACCAGCAGGGTCACTATCGCCGATCTTCTTCTGATGACTTGGTCAACATGGAGGGCAGATCAGAGAATGATGGATTTATCCCGATCAGCCGGAAGAGAAACTCGAAGGTTACTGACACATCACGACCCATGATGATGACCAGGAGTCGGTCATAGGATCCCTCCTCACGCCTTTCTAGATGAGTGCCATCATTTGGAATGTGAGAGGCGTAGCTAGTGTAGCTACTCGTAGACGCCTGAGGAAACTTTTGCAGCTTCACCAGGTTTTTCTTCTTGTTATTTTGGAACCTATGGTCTTGGAGAAGAGTTTTGATTTTGTTCGTCGCTACTTACGATTCGATTTCGGTACTCAGAATGGGTCTAACAAGATTTGGGTCTTCTGGAGTGCTGGTACTGATATTACTGTTCTTCAGGACCACACTCAGTTCCTGTATGTTAAAGTTACAGATGCCAGATTTTCTAGGCCTGTTTATTTGACGCATGTTTATGCCGCTTGTGAGGCATCGGTTCGGAGGGACTTGTGGGCGGGCCTTCACCACATTTCCATCTCCATGGATGATCCCTGGCTTGTTGGGGGTGATTTCAATGTTATTGCTCATGATGGTGAACGTACGGGGCATAGTAGGCGTGATCGTGGATCTACTGCCTTTTCTGACATGATGCTTGACTGTGGATTAAAGGATGCTGGGTTCGCTGGCTCTCAATTTACTTGGACTAATGGTAGGGTCAGCAAGAGGTTGGATAGAGTCTTGATTAACCCTATAGCTGCTGAACTATGTAGACAGTTTACTGTGACGCACCTGAATCGTACTTCTTCTGATCACTCCCCCCTTCTTTTACACTAGACTATTGATGATGACTTGGGCCCTCGACCTTTCCGTTTTCTAAATGTTTGGGTTAAGCACCATGACTTCTCTACCTTCGTCTCGCAGAAGTGGTCACTTCCCACTCATCTCACGGGTATGGCTGCTCTCTGGGAGAAGCTCTTCAGGCTTAAACAAGGACTCCGTTGGTGGAATAAAACTGTGTTTGGTGACGTTTTCCAGCGAGTGAGGGATGCTGAGGCGAAAGTTGACCATGCTGAAATTGAGTTTGATATTAGCCCTACGCCAGAACACCGTGATCGACTTCATCATGCTCAGGCTGAATTGAACCGCACCTTGGCTATTGAAGAAGGTTTTTGGAAGCAAAAGGCTGGCTCTCGGTGGGTGTGTGAGGGAGAGCACAACACACGGTACTTTCATTCTTTGGTTCAGGGCAAACGGATTAGATCTCGTATCGGGAGTATCACTAATGAGATGGGGGAAGTCATATCCACCCCTGCAGACATTCAGAGCTCGGCGGTCTTGTTCTTCCAGAACCTATTATCTACTCATTCTCAACCTTTGGAGCCCATCCGCCCTAATATCATTCCAAGGATTATTACTGCGACTGATAATATGGCCCTGAACCACCTCCCTACGATTGATGAGGTGCGGGAGGCCATTTACAGTATTGATGCTGATAGTGTTGCGGGCCCTGATGGCTTCTCATCCTTGTTCTATCAGCACTGTTGGGACACTATTCAGCATGACGTTTTTGGAGCTGTTATTGACTTCTTTGAGGGCGGTCACTTGCCACGCGGTTTTGCTGCTACTTCTATTGTTTTGCTCCCGAAAAGGGAGAATGCTTGCAAATGGACGGACTTCAGACCTATCAGCCTATGCACTGTGTTCAATAAAATCATCACTAAGCTATTGAACACCCGTTTAAGTTCTTTCCTTCCCCGCATCATCTCCCCCCCGCAAAGTGGCTTTGTTCCTGGGCGTCTCATTGGGGATAACATTTTACTGACTCAAGAGCTTCTTCATACGTTGGACGCAAAAGTGCGTGGAGGGAACGCTATGCTGAAGCTTGATATGGCTAAAGCTTATGATCGTATGGAATGGAGTTTCATCTATTCTATTCTTGCTGAGTTTGGCTTTGACGAGCTTTGGATTGACAGAATCAAACGATGTATCTCGGAGTGTCGATTCTCGGTACTCCTGAATGGCCGCCCCCATGGTTTCTTCACTTCTTCACGAGGTCTCAGACAGGGCGATCCTATTTCTCCTTCTCTGTTTATTATTGCTGCTGATTATTTCTCTCGTCTTCTTACCCAGAAGTTTCTGGCATACCCTAGTATGCAATACCGACATGGGGGTAGATCCCTTGTCTCTCATCTTGCCTTTGCGGACGATATCATTATTTTTGCCAATGGCCAGAAAAAGTCGATCAAGAGGGTCCTCGACTGTTTGGAACATTATGAGGGTGTTTCTGGTCAATTGGTAAACCGTGACAAGAGTGGCCTTATTTTGCCTAGGAACGCTTCTGCTACTCAGATACGTAGGCTTGTGATCTTGACTAATTTTTCTCATCAGAGGCAACCCTTCACATATTTGGGAGTCCCTTTGTTTAAAGGGGCTAAGAAGAGCTTTTTGTATGATGATCTCCTTATGAAGGTTCGGAGCAGGATTTCTGGATGGGCGTCACGTCTGCTTTCTCCTGGTGGCAGGATTACTTTACTGAGATCTGTTCTTTCATCTTTACCGCTGTACCTTTTCCAAATCATGCGACCCCCCAAGGCAATCTTGAAACAATTGGAGAGCATATTTGCTAGATTCTTGTGGGATTCAAAAGAACAGGCGCGTCGACTTCATTGGAGGAGTTGGAAGGAGATTTGCATTCCTACTGTAGAAGGTGGACTGGGTTTTAGACGGCTTCAAGACGTGGTGGATACTTTCTCTATGAAGCTGTGGTGGTTGTTTCGGACTCAGAGCTCCCTTTGGGCCCATTTTTTATTGAGCAAATACTGTTTGGGGACACATCCATCACTTGCTGCAGTTACATACTCGGCTTCCCCTACTTGGAAAAGGCTTATGAGGGTTGCGCCACACACTGAACCCCACATTGCTTGGCACCTGGGCGCGGGTCAACTGTTCTTTTGGCACGATTGTTGGATGGGTGATACTACACTTGCGTCCTTAGTTCCTCAAGGGCAGCATACATCAGAGCGGGTGAGGGACTACTTCGAGGGCACCGGGTGGAATATTGTTAGATTACTACGAGTCCTTCCACAATTTTTGGCGGAGCGAATTGGTGCTATACCCTTGTGTACAGATGGGCCGGATCGTATTGTTTGGCGGATCTCTTCTGATGGTAGCTTCGCTACCAATTCGGCTTGGCAGCTCATCCGCTCCGTTCGTCAGCCTCGAGACTCTTTTAGGCTCCTGTGGAGCCCCATTTTACCCACTACGATTTCCTTCTTTTGTTGGAGACTTTGGCAGGATCTTATTCCCGTGGACGTGATTATTCAGAGACGAATTGGGTGCCAGCTTGCATCCCGTTGTCAGTGCTGCTCCGAGGTTGAAACTATCAGTTATATTTTCACGGGCAGCAGCATCTCAGACCAGGTTTGGCAGCACTTCGGGAACATCTTTCATATACCTATGAGCGCTGGAGAGGACGTCAGACAGAGGTTTCAAAGATGGCGATTTTCTGGTCAATTTGTTCGCTGTGGACACATTCGTACTATCATCCCTCTACTGATATTCTGGTTTCTTTGGACCGAGAGGAATGACGCAAAGCATAGAGGCATTTCCATGGTGGCCAAACGCATCATTTGGAGGGTTTACCGTATGATATCATTTCTACATAGCGGTGGTCTGTTTCGTGCTGCCCACTGGCGAGGGGATGCCACCCTCGCACTTACATTCGGTTTCTCAATTACTCTTCCTCCCCCACCACCACCTATTATGGTTTTTTGGCGTACCCCACCAGTGGGATCCTACAAGATCAACACTGATGGTTGCGTCAAAGAGGGATTTGCGAGTGGTGGAGGCATCATTAGGGATCACACTGGCCAGTGCATCAGGGCATTTTCAGCATCTTATGGTACATGTCTTATTCTGGAGGCCGAGCTCAGAGCCATACTTGATGGGATTCTATTGGCCAGAGGACTTGGGATTTCAGCTATCTGGATTGAGGCAGATTCAGCCGTGGCCATTCACTGCATCACCAAAGGCGGCGGACCTTGGAAGATTCAGGGCATTCTTAGGCAGCTCAGAGACATCATTTCTTTCGACAGAGACACGATCTCCCACATTTTCAGAGAGGGGAACCAAGTTGCTGATGCCTTTGCCTCAGAGGGTTGGGATCATCGACTTTATCGGGAGTATGGACCATCCAATCTACCTCGGCATATTAAGGCTTTTATTCAGATTGACAGATATAGCTTACCTAGCATCAGAACTTGACTTCTTGTTTATTTCATTTGCACTTGTAAGGGAAGTAGTACTTCCTTGTTTATTGCTTTCTCTACTTTTGCTGTAAGGGTAATAGTCCTACCTTATTTTTTATTGCTTATCTACAACTCCTATTGTAAGGGAAGTAGTACTTCCTTATTTACTGCTTTGTGTTACTATTACTGTAAGGGAAGTAGTACTTCCTCATTTATTGCTTTCTTGAGTTCAGTTGTAACCACGGTATTCCTCCGCCACAAGTGAGGACAATTAATAAACTCTCGGAGGTACCGCCCTCCTTCAACTAAAAAAAAAAAAACCCTAAACCCCAAACCCCAAACCCCAAACCCCAAACCCCTAACCCCTAACCCCTAACCCTAACCCCTAACCCCTAACCCCTAAACCCTAAACCCTTAACCCTAAACCCTAAACCCTAAACCGGGAAAAAAGAAAAAAAAAAAAAAACCCTAAACCCTAAACCCTAAACCCCTAACCCCAACCCCAACCCCAACCCCAACCCCTAAACCCTAAACCCTAAACCCCTTACCCCCAAACCCCAAACCCTAAACCCCAAACCCGAACCCGAACTCGAACCCCGACCCCGAACCCCGAACCCCGAACCCCGAACCCTAAACCCACCCTCGACCCTCGACCCTCGACCCCCGACCCCCGACCCCCGACCCCGGACCCCAAACCCCAAACCCCAACCCCCAACCCCCAACCCCTAACCCCTAAACCCTAAACCCTAAACCCAAACCCCAAACCCCTAACCCCTAAACCCTAAACCCTAAACCAAAAAAAAACCCTAAACCCTAAACCCTTTCACTTTCTCTCTCTACCCACAAACGCTCTCCCTTCTCTCTAGAATGGGAGAAAAATTCCAAAACATCAATACTCTTGATCCACCAACACAAAATACCGCCCAAATCAATGACAAGATACTCCCAACAACATGCAAAACCGATTTTCAGCAACCAATAACAGTTTCAGCAGCTTTTGGAAAGGATTTAAATCAAAAACAATTCGGCACGCATTCCAATGCACCCGTTTCGAGCACTTCCGGTCAGAATTTGGAGATGGGACCATCACCAATGAACTCAGAAGGCCCAAAAACCTTGGGAATGGTGTCTCCAACGTCTGATATGGCAGAAATTGAAAGTACAAATCCCGAGGAGCCGAAAACGGATTTTTCAATTACTCCCAATCCAGAGCTCAATCAGCTACACGCGCCAGACCGCCATGTTACCCATCACTTGGAGCACCTTCGAAAGAAAAATAAGCCCAATCGGAGTTCGGACGCGCGCGCACCTCCCGATTCAGCGAACGCCCAGTTCGTCGGAAAACTGCAGATTCCGGCCACCACAGGTGTCACCTTGGAAAACGTGCCACACCACGATGATCAGCGTAAAAGTCCGCTTCACACTGCAAAAAATCATAATTTTCTGACATCGAATGATTTTGGCTGGAAAACGGAGCCTCCGGCGGCCGGCCGGCGGACTTCCGGGGGCCCTCTGACAAAAATTCTTCAGAATATTCTTCCTGTTAATCCGAGTTCATTTCCACCATCGTTTTTTCCACACGAAGCCCAGACAGGGCTCAATCAGGGCCGAAAGACCTATGCTGCTGTAGTTTCTGGCCGTCCAGGCCTATCTCAAGCTGAAAGGAGTGCACGGAAGTCATTTGCATCAGTTCTAGAGGTTACAAATGATTCTTCTGCTATTGGGTTCGCTTCCAAGGAGCCTTTTATATATCTAGGTGAGCCAGCCGTTGATTTGACTGATTCGGAGGAAGCTATTTTGGCCGACCCTTACAAGTACACACTTGTAGGGAAATTTCCCCATCGTAAGCCGACCATGATGAAAGTACGTGAGAATTTCTCTAAGTTTGGATTTCATGGTTGCTTTGAGGTAGGATTGATTGACACCGCACATATACTTATCCACCTTACACACGAGGAAGACTACAGCAGGTTATTTCTTAAACCTTCCTGGTACATTAATGGGTGTCCGATGAGGATCCTTAAGTGGACGTGTGATTTCAGACCAGAGCAGGAGACCCCGATAGTTCCCATATGGGTTTCATTCCGCTTGCTACCGGTACACTTGCGTGCCAAGGGGTTCCTTTTTGCTTTATCTAGGGCAATAGGAATACCCCTAAGGATTGATGAGGCCACCTCAGACTTGAGACGACCTAGTGAGGCTAGGGTGTGCATTGAGGTGAATTTGAAGCTCAGATTGCCTGACAGGGTTTGGATTGAGCGTGGGGGTAAACGCGGCTTCTGGCAGACAGTCATTTATGAAAAAAGGCCAATTTTTTGCTTCAATTGTAGACATATGGGCCACTCCTATGATAAGTGCACTTCGGGGACACATCCTCCCCCTCCAGTTTTTGTACCTCCCCCTATTCACCCCTCCACTACTTCTAGTAGGGTTGACAAAGGTAAAGGCAAGGTAACGTGTGTGGAGCCGAGGAAGCAGTAGGTGCCAGTTTCAGCAGTGCCTACTACATCGACAGTTCCTACCTCGACCCCCATGACCGTAGCTCAAGAGGTACCACCAGTTATTCATTCAGTTACTAAGTCTATACCAGAGGCTCCTATAGAGGTACATCATTCCCCTACTATCACTACTACAGTTGTTACTCCTCTCCCAGCTACTGAGACACCGACTTTCACGACACATATCAGTTCTCCTTCTTTAGAGATACATACAGACGGTACTCAATCATCATAGAGATCAGGATCCGTTTTACAGATCAGTACAGGAATAGTTGATCCAGAGGTACCACCATTTATTCATTCAGTTGCTGAGCCTACTCCAGACGCTCCTATTGAGGGATTAGGTACAGGGATAGTTCATCATGCACAGGGACTATTGGCTGAGACCAGCTCAGAGCGGCATAGTATCAAGCATATGTTGATTGATCACTTTAGGAAGAAGCACGGCATGAAGGTTGGATCAGCCATGAGACTTGCCATTGATGACTTGGTTATGAAGCTCTTTGGTGAGAGACCTTCATCGAGTAAGACTCATACTCATACACCTTCAACTAGTCCTTCCATCACGACTCCTATCCAGGATATGGTAAAAGAACATATACAGAGAGACATAGATGGCATGGGACTTGGAGACTGCTTGCAAAACCTTGAGGACGACGTACCTACAGTCACCAGGTCACTCTCACATGCTTCAGATGTTGCAGCACAGAGCACCATGAGATCAGATGCACCTGCTTTTCGCCCGACATTCAGTACATCATCACCCGGACAGCCTTTTTCACCTACATGGGTCCCCTCTCGTAAGCGAGACCCCTCCCCAGTGAGCGAGCCCGACTACGCAGACTACTACGACCCGGGAGATTTTCAGAACCCCAAACCCCAAACCCCAAACCCCCAAACCCCAAACCCCAAACCCTGAAAAGAAAAGAAAAGGATTGAAAAATGAAGAGAAACTGAAGATACAGCTGCTGGACGTTTTCTCCTCTGCTGGACGTTAAAACAGGGGCTGAAATGTGTGTTTAATTCAAAACCTAAGGAATAATTGCAGTCCAAGTCCCCAACTTTGTAATAGATACTAAAATCGGTCCCTAGCCTTTTGAAAATGCCCGAAAATGCCCAAAAATGCTACAGTGGCGTCCCGACGTCACACTCTCTGCCAAAACACTGTTAGTACCGATTTTGGAGCAAATTTTCAAGATATTGCACGTCCGGTCCTCCAACTATCAAAAAGTGATAATTTTGGTCCCCAAACTTTGAAATTTTTGCATCTTTGGTCCTTTTTGCTCATTACTCGCATAAATTCCTTCTAATCATCATTCAAACTCGGGTTTTCACCTACACAATAAAAATAACTAAATTAAGTATTAAATTGCCAATGAAAACTCACAAATATCTAAATTTAATGGTCCGAATAAGTGCGAAAACCCGCAGCAGCATCGCGTGCCTCTCCGTAGGTACACGGTTCCAGAATTCTGAGCATGTGTACATGTTCTTGTGCAGGAGCTTGCCCATTACCCACTGCACGTTGAAGAACTAGTAATTGAGCTCTCAACGTTTCCATTTCATCCTGCAAATCAGGCAGGATAGCAACAACTTCACTCATTGCTGTGCAAACCCTTCGGCTTTCATCCAGTCGGATGTGTAATTCATGAATTTTCATCTCTGCCACCTCGAATTTTTCATCGAGGCCCTCTACGGCATAGCACAAACTAGTAGTTGTCACATCAAGCGCATCCACGTGCTATTTCGTATTTTTCTTTTAAGCATCTATCACTTCTGTGGTGTTTGAGGAAACTGGATCCATAACTTTCGTATCGAGGGTCGCGAGCCGCAACTCTGATACCAACTTTCACGATATGCCTTTCTTCTTAGTACAAAAAGGGGCACCGTGCGGCAGTAGTCTACTCCGCTAGACTACCTTCCATCTTCTCTCGATCATTTCGTGACGAAAGAAAATTTGATTACAGTTTGTAGAAAGTTTGCAATATAAAATCGAAACACATTGAAAGTATTATGATCTTTGATTGCTTGAATACTAAAAATTACAATTGATGAAAGCTAGAAATTACAATTACTAGTGCAGAGAGCAAACATTAGAAAGCTAGAAAAATATTTGAAAGACTAATACTAAATATAATAGCATTTGGAACAAAAACCTAAGTGTTCGGAGTATACGTTTAAATGACGAAAAATCATACTACACGTTTTCCAATTTCTAGCTATTTTACAATTTAAATAAACTATTCTAATGGAAAGGAAATTACAACTCAAACTTAAACTAATATTTACAATGTGCGATCGAAGTTGGACAAACTGCGATTACGATAGGGTCAAGGAGGTTAAATAAAGTTGCGATCCTTGACATCTGGCCCGTCATTCAAGCTGAGTTGACCCACTTGATATCAGGAATCGAGGAAAATTCAGCAAGATAGGAACCCATGTACACACTAAACTTTGTCAAGGATAAAATATCATTTTCGAGATCCATTTCATTATTAGAGGGGTGTACAAATTGCTGCAAATAGAAATGTAGAATTAAAGGGTTCTCAAGTCAAGTACAATATGAAACTTCCGCGGAGCCGTTCCCAGATTAGTTTCTAAAAGTACATATTTAACCTCTGCTTTATATTAAGGAAATGTAGAGGATTTAAGGTTACATCATTCAGCAATCAGAACAAGATTATGATCAAATCCCGCAACAGCTTGCAAAACTTGAGATCCTTCCAAGCATTCCACCAACATCGGTTCAACTTCATCAGCAGAGCTACCCAATCCAAGTCTGCCATTTCTCCCGCAGCCCCAAGTCCAAATCTCGTTTTTAGCTGTGACAGCTAAAGAATGCACCCGTCCTCCTGATAATGAAACAGGTGTCTCACCCGACAACCCCTCAACCACCAGAGGGAGACTCTCAGGACCTCTCCTCCCAAGTTGATAACTCTGGTTCCATCCCCATGTAACAACACTTAATCCGTCTACACTGTCTGAAGATGTATCCTTGCAAATTGCCAGAGAATGCCCTAGTCCTGATGCTATTTTGACAGGTATAAAGCTCATATCAACAGGAAGCAACCCCAAATCTTGCTTAACCCTACCTAACTGACCATACACATTGCTCCCTCCACTTAAAAGAGTTCCATCACCTGCAAATAGAAAAATGGAGGTTGAATTAACTTATATTATAGCATCACAAGCATGTGAATACTTATAAGTTATGACTTACAGTCAAGAACTAAGGAATGATCAAGCCCACATGCCATATCTACAAATTTAACATCACCTAATTCTTTAATTAAAGTAGGTTCCCAAGCGATTGGCATGTTCTTTTCCTTCTCAATTGCTTCCAAGACCAATTTCTCAGCAGCTTCAGTCATTGAACCAGAATTTTCACCACTCGACTCTACTTTAGAAGCAACTGAATCTAGAGGAGAAGTTTCAAAAAATTCCCCAATCTTCCCTAATCTACCATCTGCATAATAACCCCATCCGAACAACTTCCCATCTTTAGTCAGTGCCAGAGCATGTCCCCAACCAAGTGACACCTGCCATATCATACAGATAAATTATATGATTGCATCCTATCAGAAAAAGACAGAACACTTGCTAGAGCCCAAATCTATATTTAATTTTGTAGAAAAATGACACCATTAATTACTAATATCTTTCTACCTTAACCATGATACAAGGACCACCTTAACTATATCTTCTTCAATAAGGGCTTCAACTCTAGAAGGTAAAACAGCCTCTGTGATATCTTTTCCAAGCCCTAGTTGCCCTCGTTTTGACTTTCCCCATACCCATAAAGAACCATCATCTCCAATTGCAGCAGATATGACACCAGATGCAAGTGCAGCTTGAACTTTCACTTGACTCAATCCTCGTACTTTCTGTGGTTCATTCCATGTCTCTCTGAATCAAATTAATGGCACGTAACATCAGGGAGTATGCAAGTTATAAGATAATATTTTTTAATCAAATAATGAAACTAAGCACATTCCATTCCACCCCTGAGGTTAAACTCTAAAGAGTCAAATCGCAAACAACTTACTACGTATATACACTAACAGATTATTAAAACAGTTAATTATATTAAAACAGTTAACTATTTATAGCATGCTGCTTTTCAATTCTTGAATTTATAATTTTAGAATTTAGATGGACTCCAATGACCTAGAACTCAAATCACAATGGAAGGAGTTCATTGTCCAAAATCCAAGTGCCTAATTTTGTGGGATTTCTATAGTATATCATGGTATAGGCCCTTTCCATATTTGGTTGAATTTCATGCTTGAATTTGCATGAATATTTTTCCATTTTGACTTGAATACAAATTTATGGGAGGGTAAGGTTTGTCCTTAGAATTTTTAGTTTGAATTTAAATTCAAACTAATCCCTCAAACACATTTCCGTGGTCAGGTCAACCCACAGCCGACCGTCTCCATTTTCCAACCAAAAGAATTTCAAATTAAAACATTTTAGCAGGCGATTAGCAATTAGCAAAAGGCAACCAAGTACAACTCTTCTCAGTTTCCAGTTATTTTTCTCAAATGTGATTACAAAAATTAAAAATAAAAATCGACAAGGATCCCAACATTACAAATTATTACATCGACCTGAATGAATAACATAATTTGTCACCTCAATTTCCTAAATATCGACAATTATCTAACAAGAGTTTAAATTCATATGTAGGAGGATCAAGAGATCAACCTTGGAGAAAGTGGGCCCCGGCCAAGCTGGGCCTCATTGTTACGGCCCCAGGCCCAGACATGGCCCTGAGAAGTGACGGCGAGGGAGTGATAGTGGCCGGCGGATATGGTGGAGACGTCTGGTGGAAGACCCATGACTGGGGTAGGCTCATAGGCATCAAAGCCCATACCAGTTTGGGACATGGGAACGCCCAAAGCCCCGTGGGATCCGTCCCCGAAGCTCATCACTGTTGTTTTGTTAGTGGTGGTCATCCATCGGCGGGTCAACCTGGCTACGAGACCCGAGAGGGTTCCGGGTCCGGGCCTGTACTTTCTGGTTAGGAATCGTGCTGTCATACTTCGAGATTCCGAAAGGTCAGGTTTCAGGCTAAAGTGCCGAAGTGTGCTAGATTTTATAGCTCGCTCGTTCAAACTTACTTTTAAGAAAGTATATATATAAGTATTCTTTCTACTAGTTTCAATATTTTTTTTTCATCTTCATAGAATGTGTGGTTAAAAAGTTATAAATTTCGCGAAATATGTAGTTAAATTAATTGTTGATTTTGTCTTAAATTTTTCTTTAGAACGTGTTTGAGCCTCATTTTTTTCAACAAAATGTATTCTGTAATAATATTTTGATAGAAAATGTTTGGTTAAAAAAATAAAGAAATGTTTTGAATTTGCGTATAATTTTATTTTATTGAAACTGTGTGATTTAAAATAAAAGAGCAAAAAAATGTATTTTGAAAAACAATAGAGAGCAAATAAGGGACTAACTTGATAGTGGAACCACATAGGAACTAAATTTGTAGATCTCTTATCAACTAGTTGAGTTATGCGAAACTAGCTATGTCAATAAGTCGAGTCGAGTCGAGCTGAAAAAAAAAGCTCGAACCGAGCCCGAGCTTTTTTGGGCCCGAGCCTAGCCTGGTCAAAAAAATGAGGTTCGTCCCGAGCGTTTGCAGGCCCAACCGAGCCGGGTCGATTTTTTTTTTTTTTTACTTAAAGAATTTAAATTTTACACTGTTTATACGTGTTATAAATTAAATAAATTATAAAAATGTAAATTCTCCTCCTTTATTCGGGCTTGGGACCGGCTACAATTATCGTAAGTGGAGTTAAAACTGTACACGAATAAAATATTTCGTATACAATTTTTATTGATACAAAAAAAATTTAAAAATTATGTTTTTTTAAAACGAATAAATTAAAAAACTTACAACATTATAGATGCTTGAATTTGCTGTAACTCTTCGGCCATTATATTGTCAACTTATTCTTGAAGGCGTAATTATGCACATTCCCAATCCTTTAAACATATTAAAGCCTCCAATATATCTTCTTTTAGTTTTGATCGTTTGTCACATAAAACTCGATCACATAAACTAAATGCAGCCTCCGATGCTACCGTAAACACTGAAGGTGTTAGTAGATCGCGAGCAATTTTTGATACAATTGGATATTGTCTTTCGTTACACCTCCACCATGATAAAAGATTGAATTCCTCTAATTCTCGTGGTCGTAACATACTACGAACGTCCACGCACATATACCTAGCTAACTCAAAGAGAATTTCAAGATTTGTACCACTAACATCTATTGCTCTAGATATTAAAGAACTAGAACTAAATGAGGGAACACTAGTATTGGTCTCTAAAAATTTTCAAAATTTTTCTACATTTGTTGAAATATTTCTTGAAAAAGGACTTTGGATAGTAGAACTACACTGGCCATCTTTTTCAGCGTAATAGTTATATATTTCACATAACATAGATTCTATATGCACATGTGATAATTCTACATTCGTGAAATTTAAAATCCCCTTTATGGTAGCTTTTGAGCTAGTTAAATTAAGTCGATGGTCCATCACCAAATGTAATAAAAATAAAGAAGGTATATCTTCCCAATATTTACGAGATTTTACCTCCGTAGAATAAATTACATCAACAAAAATTGACAAAACTCCTATGTTTTTTAAATACTTGTGAAATATAGAAAAAATGTTGTAAAACAAGTGAAGATGTAGGATAATAAACACCGCTACATTCCTTCGTGGCATCGAAAAAAAGTTTTAAAAAAACTTTCACGACAAATGTAAGAGATCATTCTCAATCTTCTAAATTATGTTCGGATCCATATGTATGTTTACCATTATAATATATTGAAATAACTTTATCATAACTTTCATACGAGTGTAACATAAGATATGTAGAATTTCATCTATGTGATATATCAGTGACAAATGATTTTTCTTCTAAGCCATACTTTGCACATAAAATGTTAAATGCTTGCTTTCTTGCTGGTGATATAGTAATAAAATTAATTGCTTGTCTAATTTTATATAAATGTGATTTTATATGTTCCAATCCATCTTTTACAATCAAATTAATAATGTGGCATACACAACGTTGATGAAAAAATAAACCTCCAAATGTAGGGTTCAAATCATGAATAAATTTTTCGACAACAAATTTGTTTATACTAGCATTATCAAAAGTAAAACTTCGAACAATTTCTTGCATACCATATTCTTGTATAATATCGCATTATGAGGATATTCTACACATCTGAATGCAACAATTCTTTTATGCATAATCCATATGTGATCAATGCAATGAACTGTAGCAGCAAGATAACATTTTTTATTAACACCGATCCATAAATCAGAAGTAAATGATATAACACAATTAAAAATTTTTAGACTTTCAACATCAGTTTGTTTTCTTCTGTTATATAATTTTATAACATCCGAATGAAGAGTATTTCTACAATAAGAATTATATCTGGGCTGGAGATAATTTTGCACAAGACGAGTAAAGTGTTCTAACTCGATCATCGTTAGCAACATCTCTGTTGCAGCCACGTATGTGGCCATTCCTTCACGAAATCTTTCATGTGAATATACAAAAGTGGAAAGAGTGGAATTAGAACCGGTAAATGTTAGTTCGGTCTGTTTCGGGTCAAGATCGACTGGTTTCGCTTTGCAACTTCTTAAAATGTGTCCATTTAAATGCGATGTGCTTGAACTGAGCTTCCAACTAAGTTCTTTACCACAATAATTACAATATGCTTTCCAAATATCAACTCAATTTTGAACCCTAACTTTTTTACGAGTCATATGTTCCCAACAATTAGCAGACTCTTTTTTCGACATTTTAACCTCGATTACTTCCTCCTCTTCGATATCTTCCAAATTAATTGGAACATTTTGAGATGCATCGTACCCCGATGGAGTACTCGAACTACCTTTAAACTGATTAATCTCATCACTGGTAAAATCCATGTGTAAGTATTATAGTAAAGAATATTAAATAATAGAGTAAAAGAAATTAGAGAGTAGAATATAGAATATTATAGTAAAGAATATAGCCAAATGTGTAAATTGAAAATAAGAGTTAAGCAATTAGAGAGTAGAATATTGCGTAAAGAATTAGAGATAGAGTTATATGAAATTGTAAAAAATTTCCCATATTTATAGAGAGAAAAAAATATATTTGTTTTTTAAAAACTCTCATTTTTTTTGTTGCGTGCACGCAAGAAATCTTGCATGCACAAAAATCTATGGCAGATTCAAATTAAAAAAAAAATTATGAACCAAGCCAGACACAGGCCAAAATGGCCCGGGCTCAGGCCGATGCCTCGAAATGGGGCTTGGCTCGAGCCTTGGCTCTGGCTTTTTCCGAGCTGAGCTGAGCCGAGCCAAGCCGAGCTCGAGCCCATAAGCTTTTTTGCCACCCTTATGCTAAACACAACATATATTAGGTGATGTCATTTTTAAAATGACATATTTTCATAAGCCCTTGTTTGATCCTCGTTACTTCCAAAATATATTTTTCAATAAAATAATATTACACGCAAATTCAAAATTTTTCTTTATTTTTTAACTACACATTCTTCATCAAATTACTATTCTAAAATACGTTCTTAGTCAAGAATGGGGCTCAAACGAGCACGTATTAACAATAGCTAGATATCTAAATTTTATTATTTGTGTTGAATATGCAGTGTTCTACCTATTGTAAGCCTCTCAACACTATGAATAGGAAACAAGTTATTTAAATGGTGGCCAATCATTCAAACAACACAATAATTATGCATAATTAATCAAAAACTCAAGAATTACTAAATTAATGAGTCTTGAATTAAAAACAACAATCAATATGTTTCATCCATCCAATACAATAGAGAACTTAGCCTAGCATATTTATAATTGAATTGCACAAGAAAATTTGAATTGACATCATCTAAAAATAATAAGGATGAAAGAAGTAGAAGAAATCCATGATCTTAGCTCAAGTTTTGAAAACTGGTTATTTATCTTCGATCTCCTTATGTAATTCGCCTTGAATTCCACCCTAGACTTGTTCTTTGCCTTCAAATTATGTAGAATATGGTGAAATTTGGGTATAATGAAGGTTGGGAACATTTTGGCCGTTTTTTGGAATATATAGAATGCTACAAGATTGTTTCCACGTAGAGTTTTGGTCCAAGAAAATAATTGAATATTCTGCTCGAAAACATACTTTGTAGCCACTTGGTATAAGTCCATGCGATCGCATGGTTGAACATAAAGAGGACCTATTGGCTTTTGAGAAATGGGTGAGGTCGTACTAACTTACTTCCTTACGGCCACATAGGCCAAGATTTGACTGCCGATCAACAATAAGTATTTTTGTCATATATTTATCTCTCGATATTCGATTGAGATAATTCAAAGTGCATCTGATATCTAAATCAATTGGCTAAAATTCTTATTTAGACGTTATTTTCTAACTCAAAACATTTGTTCTGTCGAAAACGAGTCTCAATTTGAGGCAAAAAATCGGAGCATAACTTTTCAGCTGGAACTTGATATGTGATAATACTTTGACTATATTTCATCTTTTTACATCTTTCTTTATCCAATTGACACATAACACTCCCGACTCTTTACCATGAGGTTCGATACAAATTTTTAGTATGTTGCAATTTAGTCCCCATACTTTAGATTTTCCCATTCTTCTATATTTTTAGCTTATTTTCTCCAATTCTTCATCAAATCATGAGTTTTACCTATTAAACACAATACATAACAAATTAGGCAATATTTCAATCTAAAAGCTATACAATGTAATTATTTAATGCCTCGAATAAGTGTATAAAATAGGCAAATGAATAAAATAGGATTATTGAGGTTGCCTTTAGATCACCTAATCATAATCTCATGTAAATGGGCAGATGAGTCAAATTAATACTTGCTCCAAAATCAGTCAAATCATTAATGTTATTTAAATTTCTTATAGAGTAAGATAAATTGAGACTCTTTATGTCCTTCAATTAGGGCAGGAGCTTGTGCTGTATGATTGCACTATAATCTTCAGATGAGGTAACTATTTCATGTTCAGGTAGCTTCCTCTTTTTTGCCAACATCTTCTTCAAAAACTTGGAATAGTCTAGGATTTGAAGGATTACGTCAATGAAAAGAATGTTGAAATGTATCTTTTTTAGGATCTCCAAGAATTTTGTGAATTGCCTATCCAACTTGGTGTTTGCAACTTTTGAGGAAAAGTAACTAGATGTGTGAGTAAATTGATAGGAGTGGTTGCCTTAACCTATGGATTATCTGAAAGCTTTTGTTGATTACTCTTTGTTGCTACTTTAGACTGCTCCACTTGTTCCCCACCCGTGGTGGGTACCGATTTACTCTCAGACCCTTCTCTTCTTGCATCGGTATCTGACAACTGGACACTGCTACTAGTTGTGATGGCATGAACCTGCTTCTCTTTTGGTTGTATTTGCAGCCTTTGAAGGAATGAGATGAGTGGCACATAAGCTTTAATATGAGTAGCGGGAATGAAGGATGGTAGCTCAACAACTACATAATTCACCTCTTCAACTCCTGACATCTGCTTCTGTGGGTTCTTCTATGTGTTACTAGACAAGGTACCTTATGGTCTGTTTTGACAATCAGTTGCGATCTACCCCACCTAATTATCTAAGTTCTGGACAGAGGCAAGTTGATTTTGGATTGCAGTCCTCGTCTTAGTGATGTACTTAACAAGTAGATCCTCCAAGGATGTCATCTTCTCTTGCTGTTGAGTTTCTACTGGATTGCCCTTAATCGGATATCCCTGGCCCTGATTGTTCACCCACGAGAAGTTTAGATGCTTGTTCAAACTTGGATGATAGTTGTTAAAGTGGAGGTTGTTTTGTTGCCTCGAAAAATTTTGTGCATAGCTTACTTCTAGAGGTTGAACCATGTGATTGGAAGCTAGAGGACAACTAGCAACAATATGATCTGCCCCACAACATGCACAAACCAATTCTAGTTGATGTACCATGTTAACAAACTAGGATAAGTTGTCAAGCTTTTTCGTCATTGCTTCCATCTGTGCTGCTAACGCTATCATTGAGTCAATATTATGCATATTAGTTGCTTTCTTTGGAAAGTCCATATCAATTGACCAATTAGCCTGATTTTCATCAATCCTCTCATAGAGCTCATATGCATCATCAATTTCCATCTTCATCACTGAGATTGCCTGTTAAAGTATTTGCCATATTTCGAAATTTAGGGACCAATCCATAATAGAAGAGATATACATGCATATACTTAGGAATGTCAAGATTTGGACACTTACCAAACGAGTTCTTGAACCTCTCTCATGCCTCCGAATATATCTTAAAATCCCTCTATTTAAAAGTATAAACTTCATTGTGAATTTTGGTACCATGTAATTCCACGACATGATACTCCAGGCAG
Source organism: Fraxinus excelsior (assembly GCA_019097785.1). NCBI lineage: Eukaryota > Viridiplantae > Streptophyta > Magnoliopsida > Lamiales > Oleaceae > Fraxinus > Fraxinus excelsior. The sequence goes on from CM032631.1 coordinate 199,027, forward strand.
GTAATGAATGGAACCATTCTCATATACCTCCTTCAAGGTATGAGAGAATAAGCGTATTCGAAAGGCATCTCATGACATCCCCTTATGGCTAATGAATTCGCACAACATCAAAAAAGCTTGAATATGCTCATGTGGATTTTCTATAGCTTTCCCGAATAACTTGATATCATGACGATTCTAAAAAAATTGATAACATCAGGTTGAATGTGGAAATTAGTCTATCCAAAAGACGGGTAGATTATTGGAGGTTGTACTGGTGTACGCACTGGATTCACATAATCCTTGATTAACTCTACATGGAAACAATCATGTGGCATCCTAAATATCTTACTCTTGTGGCACCCCTATCCTAAAAGCCAATAGGTCCTTTTAATTAGCCTTGAAAAATAAAGAGGACCATTGGCTTTTGAGAGAGAGGTGGGCCGCACCAACTTACTTCCTTGCGGTAGCATAGGCCAAGATTTGGCTGCCTAGCAGCATTCAGTATTTTTGTCATATCTTTTTCTTCCAGTATTCAATTAGGATAATTCAAAGTGTATTTGAAAGTTAACTTAAATGTATACAATTTTTATTTATATATAATTTTCCAATTAGAACTTTTGCTGTGTCAAAAATGAGTTTCAATTTGAGGCTGAAAATCATAAGCATGACTTTTTCGGGCAGAAATTGATGTGTGATAATTTTTTGACTATATTTCATCCATTTTACATCTTTCTTTGTCCAATTGACCTATAACACTCTCCAATCTTAATCATGAAGTCCAACATAGCTTTTGAGTATGCTGCAATTTAGTCCCCATACTTTGAATTTTTCCATTCTTATATACTTTTAGCTTGTTTTCTCTAATTCTTCATCAAATTATGAGTTTTACCTTTAAACAAAATACATAATAAATTAGGTAATATTTCAATCAAAGAACTATAAAATATCATTATTTAATGTCTCGAACAAGTGTATAAAATATACTTATGAAAGAGTAACCACATTTAGGGGTGGGCGTGGGTTGGGTTGGGTCGGTTTTTGCCCCAACCCAACATTGTCGGTTTGTTAGAAATTCAACCCAACCCAACTATGTGTCGGTCGGGTTGGGTTGGGTTGGTCGGTTTGAGAAAAATTTGTTACACAAAAATTAAAATTATCCAATTTTTTGATGTAAAATAATATTAATATAACCGTTAGCCATCCAATGTCAATAAATTTGAAAAATAAAATAGTACAATTCAATGATATGTTCATTCGTAACTTTTACAAAAAAAAAATACTATCTCATTTTCAAAAAAAATTTATTCACAAAGACGAGTTTAACTATTTATTCACGAGACGGGTTTGCCCAGTATTGCACCCACAATTTGACGGCAATTATCTCTGAAAATATAGTTGTTGAATGAAAACTGATTTGGGTGATAACTTGAAAATCAAAAATTAAAATTTATCGATTCACACTTCTCCTTTTTCAATTCAGTGTACCAATATTAGATTACAGAATTCACTTTTAAGGTTCGTGAAATTTTATTTCTGAATTATTTTCTCTATTCGAATTCTTTTCGCTGGAGTAATTACACGGTTCATGTGAATTTTGGTATCTTCTTAATATATTTTGTTTTGTCATGGAATTCAAGTAATTAACTTTCGTGTAGATGACATATTTTTGTTAGCTATATATCAACTTTCTTGAGTTTGGACCGTTGACTATTTTTTGTGCTTATGATTATATGTGTTCGTGTTGATTTTGGTATCTTAATTATGCTTTCCTTTTTCGTTTTTTTCATGGAATACAAATAATTAGCTTTTGTGTGGTGGACATGTTGATATTAGCTGTATATCAACTTTCTTAAATTTAGTCCATGAACTATTTTCCTTATCAACATTTTTTTATGTGTGATTATGTGGTGTTCAGATCTACTATGATACCTTAATGGTAATCTTTTCCATGGAATACAAGAACTCTAAACTTTTGTGTCGTGGGCATGTGGATATTAGCTGTATATCAACTTTCTTGAGCTTAGATCTCTATCGATTTGGTATCTTAATTGTAGTTTATTTTTGTATTGCGATACAAGAAGTTAACTTTTGTGCAATGATAATGTTGATATTATCAGTATACCAACCATTTTAAATCCGCTAATATTTTTTTCTATTCGAGTTCTTTTGCGCATATAATTATATAGTCGTGTCGATTTTGGTATCTTACAGATTGATTTTTTTTATGCAGAGGTTTTTTTTTTTTTTTCGGGTTGGGTTGGTTCGGGTTAGGATTGCTAACACGTGACCCAACCCGATTACCAACCCACAACCCGTAACCCGCCCAAAAATTCCAAATAATCGACCCAAACCGGTCGATTTGGGTCGGGTTGGTCGGTTTTCTCGGGTTGGTTTGGGTTTTGCCCACTCCTAACCACATCTGGTCTACTTACCAACATGTTAATCTTTTTGAGGTAGGTCTAAACCATCCCACGAAAGCAGCCAATAATAACTCTTCTCAAAATACTTATTCCATTTGTGATATTTTAATTTCATAACAAGATCCCAACATTATCATGTCACTTGTACGCACCACAATTTCGTCTATGTTTGAGCTCCAATTTTTTTGAATCTCATTTTTTTCTCAAATTCATTTTCAGTCATACATTTTTTTATAAAATAATTTTAACCGCACATTCTCTAAACATCATTATTTCAAAACTTATTTTCCCGCAAAAATATAGCTCAAACAGGGCTCTCATTTCTCTAAATAAGGCCCACACGACAAAGTTTAGAGGCTGGTTTTGCCCTCTTATTTGCTGTCTTTTGTTTATTGTTGGTAAGTTCAATTGATCTTTGTAATCCTCAATTATTGAATTAGTGAATTCTCTTCCTCTATTCGTGATTTTTTTCCAAGTTAGGTTTCCACTAAATCTTGGGTTCTTGTCCTCGTATTTTCATAATGTCAATTCTCATTTATTTTTGACGCAAATAATCAACACAAAGTTAGTTGTATATTCAATTGACAATGAGAATCAACACAAAGCCAAGAAAGCCGCGTGTTCTGCTCTCACGTAGGACAAACCCAATATAAATAATAATAGGTCAAATAAGTAGGTCAATGATAATGGGTCGAGCCTGTAAGTGGTTCTTGGTCCCTCTTTGTTACTTGGGCTGCCCTTGTGAAACATTTAACTCAAGAATATTGGCACTCGGCCTTGTTCATCTAATTTAACGACAAGGCAAACTGTCTTTTAAAATAAAACTAATACAAAATTGGCACAATGCAATAAGAGAAATTGCATCCAAGTAAAAGAAGAAAATAATCACTACAACAAAAATGCTATTTTGTAACACAAAAGGCAACATTCATTAATTGAGTGTTGATAAAGAGTTCTATCGCAACATTCCTATATAACTAAATGTTGTCATTGGTTAACATAATTAAGATTTGACAATATTTTTTAAATGTTGCTAATGTCACATTTTACAACGTTCATTGTCTGTTGTAAAAAGTTTCATTTTTTCAACATTTTTTGAACGTGGTTAAAATTTGGTTATTTTTAACCATTGAAGTAAATGAATACCCATCCACGAATTTTTCATGGTAATTTTCATATGTTTACCAGTATTCTAATCAATTTACATATTGATAAAAACAATTGAGTGTTCTCTAGTCATAGTGTTCCTCTTTTGCTTTGCTATTATATTGCTCATTGTTCTTGTTATGGTCATCACGCTCCCTTTGACAAAGTAACAGGTGAAAATAAAATGTCTACTTGTTTGTGAAAACCCCGCAAACGTACAGAGTTGTTGACAAGTAATAGAATTATGAGTTGAGAGTATCGTCCCACAGTGAATAAATTCAACTCAAGTTTATTAGTTTTATATGGAATTCAAATTATATGAACAAAAGAAATTTGATTTTTGTAATTGATCTAAATTATCCAAGTGATAAAAAAGTGTCTTTTTTTTTTTTTATCAAATTATGAATGATTGTATTGGACTTCGAATCTGTTTATTGCTATCGATTTCAATTCTTAATTTGTACTCTAGTTATGTTCATACTTTCTTGACAATCGATAAAATTATGATATAAAATTTTCTTTTCCAAGGTAAATTAAATATATCCTAACTACAACCCGAAACTATACCTAGCTCGAATTCGAATGATTAAAATACATTAAAGTTTAGATTATATATATAATTGCAGACATGATAAATGTTATTCCTAACATATATTGCAGAAATGTTAATTTTGCCGCGTTTTAAACTTATTGTGGGTCTCTTAACACTACAATAAGCAACTAATTATCTAATTGGTGATTAATCAATTAAATAATACAATGGGTATTCAAAATTAATCAAGGAACACAAAAAATAAACTAAACTACTAGTCTTGAATTAAAACAAGTAAATATATGATTCATCTTCATCCAATACAATAACGAATTTAGTCTAGCATATTAATATATAAATTACAAGAAGAATAATAGAAAAATATCACCTGGATCATGATAGAATGCAAAATATGTTGATATTCAATTCCAATGTTGAATTCTTCAAAATATTGATGTAATTGATCTTCAATTTCTTGCTAGGGCTTGATATCATATCTCAAAATATAGCAATTTGCCTCTTATTCTCAATGAATTTGATGATATTATTGTGTATGAAAAAGCAAGATATGGTTTTTCAATATGTAGCCCTTATTTTGTATTTATAAGAGTAGAATTGCAAAAAAAAAATTGTCGATTCATCTGCGAAAATAACATGTGCGTTCAGGCAAAACCACCGCTAAGGTTGGACAAAAATCTCGAACTAAGTCGGACCAAACCGAATCGAGCGGTTCTTCATAAGTTAAATATCCGAACGAGTATTTGAATTGAGAATCGATGGGTTTAGGTTGGTTATCGGTTCTAGACGAAAAATCGAATTTCAACAATTTTTTTAATTTTTTATATTGAATTAAATAAATTATTTTAGTTTTTTCTAAGTAAATTAGCAAATTAATTAAACAAACCAGCCAAAATAATATTTTGTTGGCCCAACATTTAGGTCTTATCATTCCTCTATCCATTCTAATTTCATTTGGTAAGCAGCAGTACGCCCACTCCCATATAAATCCAATTATTTATGCAGGCTCCTTGAAGCAAATGAATTATTGATATGGATCACCAATGTTTTAATATTAGTATCGGTATTTGTATATATTGAGAGAAACACTTATTTTTTGAGTATGATATGATCTCATTTTCTATTTCTATATCGTTGCTCTTCCATTTTCAAATTTTTTAATGTCAATTTTTGTTTTGAGCTAATATTATTACTGCAAAATAATGTACATATTCTTTTACGATAAGGTGGAATAAACTCTGGCAATGCAAAACCCGCCACAAAGATCAAAGCAATCCAACAAAGATATGTAGGAAATCAAGTGAGCATTTCTACCACTATTATTTGATGACATCGCAATTTTATATGATTTTTGGAACTCCTTACTATAAAACAAACATAAATTCTAGTTTTTTTTTTATTGTTTGGAAGTTAAATATGATTTTCAAGGATTTAAGTGAGCAACATTCTAGAGCAGGAGACTAGGGTATATACGTACCTGATGGCATTACTCAGTAATTGAATGTCTAGTTTAAATATATTTACACATTTTTTTATCCAAGTTGGTAGGGCCATGTATGTGTCTTACTTCTATTTCACTCCTCTATTAAAATAGTCATCCTTCAATTCACTATTTATTTTTGTCATATGAGTTTTCATACTTGCCATGTTTTAAACCGATTTTGCAACAGTGAACTGCCGTTATTTGTTGACTAATTGGTATTTCAATTCCAATTGATATTTTAAATATCTTCTTATAAATATCTTATGTGAAGGAGGTAATACAATTAAAATTATTAACTTATTCACAATCATATACACAAACCGTCTTCCCATAAAATAAAATAAAAATTATTAAGCTTGAGCTCCGCATAATGCGGAGTTGGTGCTCCGCAGAACTCCGCATTATGCGGAGCGTCTACACTTCTCTTCATCTTCTTGTTTGTTTCACCACAAATCAGTTTCTCCATTCTTTGGCTGTGAGATTTTGATCTGGTTGGTGTTCTATTCTTATGACTATCACTAAGGTATATATAGTGTAAGTCCAGCAGACAACTATGTGTTCATATGCATATTTTCTCAACTCCTAGATTATAATTTTTCAATTTCAAGTTTAATTCATACTGCAGGTATTACTCCTTGTATGGACATGTGGAGATCATGGCAAGAGAGATACAAAGAGGCGCTAATTCTGTTCCAGGTGTAGAAGCTAAACTTTGGAAGGTTGCCGTGATACTGGCTGAGCAGGTTTTAGAGAAGATGAAGGCTCCTGAAAAACCTGATGATGTGCCTGAGATAAGGCCTGAGCAATTAGTTGAGGCTGATGGATTTATCTTTGGTTTCCCATCTCATTTTGGGGTAATGGCGGTACAATTGAAGATCTTCTTTGACGCCACACAGGAGATATGGACAAGCCAGGCACTTGCTGGAAAGCCTGCCGAAATCTTTTGCAGCACCGTATTATGATCTCGATTGGTCGGGAGTGGTCGGGAACTCACTGCGTGAGTTTTTCAGATGCGGAGTGTGCATCGTATTATGATCTCGATTTTCAGATACTCAAAACTCTTGTGTTATATTTATGCCAGATGTTTGTTTTTTTAGTAACTTTGTTTGCAGAATATTATCCAACTATTTTTATTATAGAAATTTGAACAGCCACTTGTTCTCACATTTGTTTTAACAGGGTTCAAAAACTCTTATGGGAAGCACCATGTGCCTTGGATCAAGGAGGACATACTTTCATAGTACCTCAAGTACATCTTATAGGCTGTAAGTCTATTAATCTTTGCCTGTCCTCCCGGCTTTTGAATGAAAATGTGAAGAAAAGCCCGAACATTCTTGTATAGCATATCAGATACATTACTTTCTTTGCGCAATCAGGTTCTTCTTGTAAATTATACAAAGTGGATCCATGACACGTGGCACGATAGAGTTTGTTGGATCAATATAAAGTGGTTAGGAACATTAGTGGACTGAAATGAGAATTGATGTGAATTCTGTCTGGTTTGAGAAGTGGCATGTTGTAGTTTACCAATCTTTTAGAACTAGCATAAACCAAGAACTTTAGGATGTTTTCTGTGATGCTTGAGCTCCGCATAATGTGGAGTTCTGTGAAGCTTGAGCTCCATGCGGAGCAGCTCCGCATTATGCGGAGCTTATCTGTGAAGCTTGAGCTCCGCATGGAGCTATGCGGAGCAGCTTCGCATTATGCGGAGTTGACCCATTAAATTGCTTCAAAGTTTAGGTTTTCAAAGAGGAGGACACCGGAATGATTATCCCCCACTCACCAGAGATAGAATCGGCTTGAAGAAGCCACGAAAGCTTCTTTTGGTAATCCAGATTACTTTTTAAAAAGTAAAATTCACGCCATTAAAACTATATCCATTTCTTTTCTTGTTGAAGCTTGCTATAACTAAAGTTCACCAGTAAATATTCTTTACTCAAATTTGTACACAATTCTTTACTTTTATTTTATAGATTCATTTTATTTGCATTTCTAGAAGCTCATCTGTATACTCTTTCTCATCTGGGTTTCTCGAATCAATTTCATTTTGTTTGAATATTCTACAGTTTTTTTTTCACTTCAATTTGTTTGTAATTTTGTATGTAATGTTATTTTTCTTTTAGCTATTTATGTTTTTTTTAGCGAGCTCCGCATAATGTGGAGCTCTCTCCGAATTATGCGGAGCTTGAACTCCCGTGCTCCGCATAATGCGGAGCTCAAGGTTCATATCAGGTAAAGGCTTTTTCGAAAACCAAACCAAACAAATAGGGTAAAATGATATTTTTTCGGTATACATGGTTATATGAATTTGAATTTACAAATCTTCATGAAAATTGATTAAATTAGGAGGAAATAATTACCTCACCCATTCAATGTGATCTTAGAGAAGTAGTAGTTTCTTATGGAATTATTGTATATATAATTATTTGTTTGTTGACATGCATGTATGTTCCTCTAGAAAATTCCCTAAAAATATAGCACCTCATATTTTTTTTTACCTTCTTTTTAATGAATGAAGGAGAGAGAACGAGTATGGAGGAAAGATCCGCATAATGCGGAGCACCAGCTCCACATAATGCGGAGCTCTCTCCGCATTATGCGGAGTAAGACCTCCGCAGAGATGCGGACCTCTAACTTTTGTATCATTATTTTTTTTCCTAACATTCTTAGGTTTTTTTTTACGTTCTTTTTTTTTTACGTGCTAACACTAATATATTTCAACGTAATTAAAAATTAGAAATGTAATAGAATATTTATGTTAAAATTTATTGTACTACTACAAATTATGCGGAGACACACATAAATTTTTTTTAAAGTTTCTAGACATATTTTATTTTTTTTTAGTTTCCGTCTTACGGAGACATGGTTTGGTGTCTCCGTATAATTCAAAATTCCTTCCGTCTCTTCGCACCAACGCCTTTTTTTATTTCTTTTTTTTTGCCAAAAATTCTATTTATTTATATTTTACACAAACTCATTCCATACATATAAATATAATAAATTCAAAATTTCTTCTGTCTCCGCACCCACGCATTTTTTATTTCTTTTTTTTTTTTGCTAAAAATTCTACTTATTTACATTTTACAAAAACTCATTCCATACATACATATAATAAATTTAAAATTTCTTCCGTGTCTCCGCACCTGCGCCTTATTTTTAGTTCTTTTTTTTTTTTGCCAAAAATTCTAATTATTTATATTTTATAAAAACTCATTTCATACATACATTTAATAAATTCAAAATTTCTTCTGTGTCTCCATACCCGAGCCTTTTTTATTTCTTTTGTTTTTTGCCAAAAATTCTACTTATTTACATTTTACATAAACTCATTCCATACATACATATAATAAATTCAAAATTTCTTCCGTGTCTCCACACCCGCGCTTTTTTTTTTTATTTCCTTTTTTTTGGCACCCGCACATTTTTTTATTTCTTTTTTTTTTCAAAAATTCTATTTATTTACATTTTACACAAACTCATTCCATACATACATATAATAAATTTTTTGGACCACATTTTTTTTCAGTTTTTTTTTAAAGTCTCTTGCTTTATTCCATATATACATAGAATAAAAATTTATTCCGTGTCTTCACACTCGCGCCTTTTTTTCATTTCTTATTTTTTTTACCAAAAATTCTACTTACTTACATTTCACACAAACTATAAATACGGTTTTACTTATTAATAATTTAATTAAAAACATTAGAACATATTGAACTCCATACATACATGAAAATCAAAATTTATTATGTGTTTCAGCACCGATGCCTTTTTGATATTTCTTATTTTTTTTCCAAAAAATCTACTTATTTACATTTTACACAAACTATAAATACAATTTCACTTATTAATAATTTAATTTCAAAACATTAGAACATATTCAACTCCATACATACATGAAAATCAAAATTTATTCCGTGTCTCCGCACCGCATCTTTTTTTTCATTTCTTATTTTTTTGTTGACTAATTGATATTTTGTAATCATGTTATTGTGTTAGAGAAAAAATATCTTTTTTTCCCATGTATATCAATTGTAACATAAATATTCAATTTCACATTTCTAATTTTATATTAAGTTAAAATAAATTAGTGTTAGCCCGTTAAAAAAAAAGAATGTAAAAAAATTGAAGAACATAAACAAAAACAAAAAAAAATTAAAAACTGATTTGCTCCGCATAATCGGCTTGGTGTCTTCGCATAATGCGGAGAGGAAATAGTTTCGCGTTTGTTGCGAGCTTCAAGTAAAAACTAACTTGATTTATAGCTTTAACCCTTATAATATAAAAAATTAACAAGTGATAGGGTTTGAATTAAAATTAAAAATATTTATACAAAATTTAAACAACTTTTTTCATTGTGTTTCGTGTTTAAAGTTTTTCAAAAATAGCATTCTATCAATGGTGTTGCGCTGAATTTTCCATTTTCGTGCGACCTTGAATGGGGAAGGAAAAGACTAGATTTTTATTGCCTTCTTTCTAAATTTTAATGTTGTAGAAAAATATACAGTGATCATTCTAATTTCATGTTTTTTTTGTTGAAAAATATAAATCAACATGCGAAAAATGAGGTTTGACTAATGGCTAGAATATAAGACAAAATGACAGATAAAATTATCAATGAGCTCTTTTTGACAAACAATAATGTTTTAATTTTTTTTCAGCTATTGAGAATTAGTAATTTTAATTTTATACCACCAACCAGTAAAGAAATTAAGACATAAAAGAACTTATGCATAATGCGGAGCAACTCCGCATTATTTTGCAGGGAAACAGAACAAATAGTGTTCCAATTAGTGTTCTTGTTCTGTTAGACAAACCATCTAACATCCATTATTCTCGAAGAACAAATTGCTTGTGTCTTTTTTTCCTTATATTGGCTCCTCTTGAGAAACAAATCTGCTATTAGATGTAGTGATTAAATTTACCTCATATACACTCATGAATATATGGTATTGGTAGACTTATATACATAATCTCTTATTGAAAGCTTTGATTCTTTTTGTTTTAGTTTACAGTAAATTTTCCTAGTTCAATTTCTTATATGCCTCTTGGATTTCTGATATGTTTAAATAGATGGTGATTTCCAACATCATTTTTAGTTGACCTTATGCAATATTTTTTTGTCACGGATTTGGGGTCACAAATTAAGATTCTGAAAACACCATTTTTAACGAGAAAGTAATTATTTTAAATTTGAATTTTGAGGTTCCAAATGCTCACAAATGTAGCCTCATTAAATCTAAGTTGTTCAATTGGGATTCTCGACTTTCTCATAGTTAGTATTCGGCTTTCTATTTTTCATAAATATTATTACATTTTGAGGATGATAACAATTGTTGATGTTCCCACTTTCTTGCTTTTATACAGCATTTGAACATGTCATGATGCTCAGATCTTGATATATTACCTTCATTCTTGATTTTATATTCATATTTGAAGTTGTTTTATTGAATTAGGGTGGTAAGTACAGTTTGACATTGGAATATTTTAGCGGTGCCTATCTTTTCAAAGTTTTTGAGCAGAGATGACAATCTTATTCTATGACATAATGTGATGAATGGAGGTCAGAAGCACCATTCAACCTACAGCTCTGTTCATTATTAAGCAAAGAAGAAGAATTTGATTCAGACAATGTTGATCTTTTTTGGGCAGGAGTTTGATAGTCCCAAAAACAATAGAAAATTGTTTTTTGAGAACTGTATTGGGGTAAAAAAAGAATGTAAACAAAATGGGGGAAAAAACAAATTTGCTCCCCATAATGCGGAGCAAAAACTGATTTTGCAGAGCAATGATTTTTTTTTTAATCTTTACCTTTTATTCTCTCTCTTTTTTTTTTCCTTTCTTGAAAGCCTTCTAACACACAGGTTCATATGCAAGCACAAAAGGGGGAGGTAGTCAAAATTGAAGACATCAAGCTCCACATTATGCGGAGACACCAAGCCGTGCCTTCGCATAATGCGGAGACAGAATCTTCAAACAAAAAAATATTGTTAAGCAGAGACACCAAGCCATGTCTCCTTATAATGTGGAGACAAGAACTTAAAAAAAATTATGTCCGTACTTGATGTCTCCACTGAATTATGCGGAGACATGGCTTGGTGTCTCCGCATAATATTTTTTTTTTAAGTTTTTGGCCATAAATTGTTTTTTAGTTTTTGTGCGGAGACATGGCTTGGCGCACAATTGTCTTTTAAAAGTGTCTGGACATAATTTTTTTTAGTTTCTGTCTTGCGGAGATATGGTTATGCAGAGACACGGACTGCTTGGTATTTTCGACATAATTTTTTTAAAGTTTCTGACACGCATAATTTTTTTAAAGTTTCTGGATATAATTGTTTTTTAGTTTCTTGCAGAGACATGGCTTGGTGTCTTCGCACACAGACTGCTTGGTGTCTCCGACATAATTTTTTTAAAGTTTCTATCTCTGCATTATGCGGAGACATGGCTTGGTGTCTCCGCATAATGCGGAGGAAGGAATATTTTTTTTTAATCTTCACCTTTTATTTTCGCTCTTTTTTTTTAAATTTTCTTGCTTGAAAACCTTCTAACACACAGGTTCCCATGCAAGCACAAAAGGAGGAGGTAATCAAAATTGAAGACATCAAGCTCCGCATTATGCGGAGACACCAGGTGACCTTTGTACTCATATAAGTTTGTAAGTGCAATAGAAATTATCTTTTGTGGATGAATTAGCATTTTATTTGCAAAACAATGTGGGGGATAGTCCCAAAAACAATAGAAAATTATTTTTTGAGAACTGTGTTGGGGTAAAAAAAGAATGTAAACAATCTGTGGGAAAAAAAAAACAAATTTGCTCTGCATAATGCGGAGACAGAAACTTAAAAAAAAATTTGTGTCTCCGCATAATGTGGAGACATAAACATTAAAAAAATATTATGTCCTTACTTGATGTCTCCGCATTATGCGGAGACACCGTGTCCTCCGCATTTCCACCAAGCCGTGTCTCCGCATAATGCGGAGACGAAAACTTAAAAAAAAATTATGTCCGTACTTGGTGTCTCCACCGAATTATGCAGAGACATGGCTTGGTGTCTCCGCATAATATTTTTTTTTTTAAGTTTCTGGGCATAAATTTTTTTTTTTCGTTTCTGTGCGGAGACATGGCTTGGCGCATAATTTTTTTTAAAAGTATCTGAACATAATTTTTTTTTTGTTTCTATCTTGCGAAGACATGGTTTGGTGTCTCTGCATAATGCAGAGACACGAACTGCTTGGTGTTAGTAGAAGGTCATTCCTCGGACATGTTAACTTGTAATATTATTATGTCTACAAAGTTTAGGTTGGGAAAGCTAGATCAGTTTCACAGATTACTTGATGAAATGGGAAGGAGTAGATTTTCCCCTGATTTTTATACATTCAGACTCATACTCAATGTTCTCGGTAAAGGGGGCAAGCCTGTGACAGCAATTAATCTTGTGAATCACATGAAGGAAGTGGTATTGATCCAAGCATTCTCCACTTCACCACATTAATAGACGAACTCAGTCGAGCTGGCAATATGGATGCTTACCAGTATTTCTTCGATGAAATGATAAAGTACGGGTGCATGCTGGATGTTGTCTGTTATACTGTCATGATAACAGGTTATGTTGTATCAGGTGAGATTGATAAGGCTCGGGAGATGTTTACAGAGATGATCCGAAAGGGGCAATTACCAAATGTGTTTACTTATAATTCCATGATCTGAGGGCTATGTATGGTTCGGAAGTTTGAAGAGGCTCGCTTGATGTTGAGACGGAATCAAAAGGTTGTAATCCAAATTTTCTCATGTTTAGTCAGTTATTTATGACATGCAGGAAAGCTGTCTGAAGTTCACGAAATTGTAAGACATCAGGAAAAGGGGCAGTTTATTCATCTCCTCTCAAAGATCAAAAGATATAGAAGATGCTAAGAAGATAACGTTCATAAATTAGGGAAATCAGTTGTAACATGATATTGATAATGTTTTCATTCATAAGCTAATAATATATGACTTTTCTTCTGCCTTTTATTCTTTCCAACTTATTATTCAATTGCATTGGACTTAATATAAGGAAACAATGAAAACAGCGCATCATTCATCTGTGAGTTGCTTGCTTAACTATCATTTGTCTTTCAGACTAGTATCTGTTTTAGGATCCTCTTGATGTACTTTTAGCATCAATGTGTGGCACACCTTGTTCTCTTTTCCATGTTAGAAACAGCAGAAAAGATTACTCCGCGTTATGCGGAGCTCGTGTTCATGAGCTCCGCATTATGCGGAGTAACCAAAGCAACTCCGCATAATGTGGAGCTGATGATGCGGAGCTCATGTTCATGCCGTCCACAATTTCACATTGGTTTTTTTCTCTTTCATTTGTAAATGTCTGACATCAAGTAAATCTCCTAAAATATCAAACACATATTCCATAGAGGATAATCCCAGACAGCACAACCCTCTCAAAAATCCCAGTTCATCAAATCACCACAGATTCTTAAACTAACAACCTATAACTTGATTATTGTTATGGCAAACACTCATCAATTTTTCCAATCAGCAATTAACACTTGCACCACCATTTACCTCTCAAATCCAAGAGTTACAATTGAAGAAAATAAATGAGCAAAAATAAAATGTCGAGTTAAAGCTCACAGCACAAAATCGTACAATTCCACCAATAAAAATCCAGAAAACACTTCATTCAAATCACTTTATTCCGTGTCTCCGCATCTGCGCATTTTTTTTCATTTCTTATTTTTTTTTTTTTGTGAAAAAATCTACTTATTTACATTTTATACAAAAAGTATAAAAACGATTTCACTTATCAATTCAAAAATATTAGAAAATATTCAATTTCATACATATATGAAAATCAAAATTTATTCCGTGTCTCTACACCTACGCTTTTTTTTTCATTTCTTATTTTTTTTTTGCCAAAAGTTCTATTTATTTAGATTTTACACAAACTATAAATACAATTTCACTTATTAATAATTTAATTCAAAAACATTAGAAAATATTCAATTCCATACATACTTGAAAATCAAAAATCCTTTCGGGGGCGTTGCCCTCAAGCCCTCACGAGGGACACTGCCCCATCAACCCCCATGACTCGATCGGACAAGTTGAATGTGGATACCTTGTCGGTTGTTACCCCGAAGCCCGACGAGGTACACTCGCTCCTCATCTCTCCTCGCAGCCTTACTTACATCATTATGAAATTTAACATTCATTATTTTGTTAGATATATAGTTACTCAAGTTTTAGAATTATTTTAAGTTTTCGTTAAATTTTTATATACGCTAACTTAACCGAAAAAATACCACAGCCCGTGGATTGCACGGGCATACAACTAGTATCAGAAAAAAGTTGCATACTAGTAAAACTAGTCTCTTTATGTTAATGTAGGGCTTCACATATCCAGTAAAAGCCCACTTTCTGGAAGATATATTGGAGGCAATAACCAAGTGGATGATTATGGTCAAGAAAAGATGTGGAAAACACAAAGGCAGCTGACATTCAAATATCCTTTTTATTGGTAATATGTACATAAATTCTTTGGTGACATTCTTCTATATTCATGCCCCATGCTCGGCCATGCAGTTCTGTTTCCATACTTGTCAATTCATGTAACTCAAAATCTAAGTTCAAATGTACAATAGTTTGTTCTACTTTTAAGTGTACGGATTCACATTATTATTATTTTGCAGTCCAAAAATCTTTTATAAGGTGAAAATATTTAATTTTGCTAGGTCAATTTATGTAAATTGTCGTTATAGGAAAAAATATAGAATTAATAAGAAAAACGCAAAATGACCTACGACAACAGCAAAAAAAACGTTGCAAAAAAAATGAACAAAAGTAAAGACAACATGAAAAAAATGTTGCTAAAGCATAAAAATAAAGGCAACATTTAGTGAATGTTGCAAAAAGTGTAAATGCAACGATCAATGAATGTTGAAAAAGATAAAAAGACAACATTCACTGAAGGCCTTCCGCAACGGTCTTTGAACATTGTCATATCCTTCAGCTATATGGCAATATCGAAACCTTTACTATACGTCCGAACGTCACAAAAAGTCTTTCGCAACATTTTATACGTGTTGCGAAAAAATAGTTTTGTTGTAGTAAAATGAATATAAGCCAGCCTGAACAAGTTTTTAACCTCTTCTAGAGCTTTAATAATGGCAGGGACATAATCAAGCTGCTGATAAGCAATGATAGCCACTGCTCCATTTTTAGTAGCTAGTCTTGCTATATGTTAGGGATAGAAAACTTGAGGGTATCTCTAAGTAACTGTCATTTCTTCTGGAAAAAAAAAGTATATTCCTATTATTTGTGTTTCTAGTTTTTTATTGAAAGATAAAGCAAAGAGTTTTAATGAATTTTAAACCCTAGAGAAATGATAAAGAAGAAAATAGAATTGAGTGCCTTCATCAACAGTGTATTATTGTTGGCACTGTCCATTTTCCCGAGGTCCAAACCTTCAAAATTCTTCAACGTAAAAAATGGTGGCAAAATAAATCTATAGAAGGGTGAATCATAAAATAAAACTTCAACTTACAATATTACACTGTTGGAGGGCAACACTACCTCATGTAGATATAAAAATGTAAAAATGTAGCCCCCCGGGGCACATCCCAACTAGCAAAGGAAGGGGCTCTTAGTTGCTGGCAGTTCAGAGGTCGCGGGTTCGATTCTTGGGACTCTTGGAATGCAGGCTCTCTCTTGGAAGGCAAGATTTATTGTGGAAGGCATGAGTTCTCCTAGAAGGCAAGGTGCAATATATATTGACTCGCTCGACACTTTGGCAGATCAGTGGGGGGGCTCTTGGATTTTGGCTAGTTTGGGACACATCCCGCGATTTCAGGATTAGTCGCCGAAAGTGGACACCTGGGTATCAAAAAAATGTAAAAATGTATAATTTGTCACAAAATGAACAAATGCAAAAATGTATAATATACAACAGTGGGAGGTATGTATACAGATATTTATTAAATTAACAAATGAAAAGATATGTAATGCACATGCACGCATTGTCATACAACGGAAGGCAGACAATGACACTTTTATCCTATTGGTAAATCTTCACATGCCTCCATTGTCTTATTGACGACCGAATGACTATAAAGCTCAATTTCTTTCAGGCAACAACTCCTTCGCCAGACATACTCAGGAACATGTATACCTATTTCAGTAATTTATATTAAAATATAAACTGAAGAGAAGAAACTATACTGATTATCTACTTATAGGAAGGTACATAGCATAAATGTTTAATATTCATCTACAAACAGGGGTGGACTGAGCACCCGGCGAGCCGAATCGGCCGCCCGTGCTGGATCTGTCGAAAAAAAATGGCTAATAAAGTTTTGATGAATAACATTAGATATTTGCAAATGTAATAATACTCAACAATAGGTTGTATAGCTTGTATGGTAAGACCTTAGTTTTGCATGCAAGAGGTACAAGGTTCGATTCCCAAGTATTTCTCCTCTTTCTTTTTATTGTTTAACTTCCAAATTGCTCAAAGAAAAATCTTATATCATATTTGCAATAGGTAAGATTTGAACCCAGTATCTCTGCATGTAGAAATGGAGTGATTGACCACTATGGCAATGAAACAATTTTAACAATAAATATGACAAAAGACTATATATTGAATTTAGAAAATAATATTATTTTTAACTAAAACTCAATATTGCAATGACTTAATAGTTGAACCAATTATTTGTTTAATCAACGATCGTGTTGGTTATAATAACAATGCATAATATATATTTTTTTTGTTAAATTTCTTCAATTTATTTTGTAAAATTCATATTTAGACAATCTAACTACTATTCTTTATTTTTTTAAGAGTTCAAAACACATTTTTTTGGGTCAAAAATAGTTTTAAAATAATTGTTTTAAAAACTTTGCCTAAGTTTGAAAATAGTATTTATAGTTTAATTATGCTTTCCATATAATTTTCATCTCGTCTCACTTAAGTCTGTCACAACTTGAAACTTGATCATATGTATATGATTCAAAAAATATATTTTTTTTTTCTTGTTATTTTGTATTATATTTTCATTGTATATGATTTTTACATTTATATTAAATATTTTTTAACTAAAATAATATCATTATTGCAGCCTTCAACTACCAATAGCCGCCCTAGCTCACTCAACTTTCTGAGTACACCCCTGTTTACAATGCATATGAGCACATATTTTGATAGATAGAAATTGAATAAGGTTCTTTTCTTCCTACAAAACATATAAGGTGAGAATAACATAATTTTTTTTTGTAAAATATTTCAGAATTAAAGAAAGGCATTGACAAGCAATAAATTGGGCAGGAAGTAATAATGAAAATAGACTCCGAGGAAATTTTGTTGTAACAACAAATGAAGGAATAAATAGAATTCATATGATTAATATAAGCATGTCATTCATTATCTCATTATTTGATGGGTTTAGCTTTCATGGTCATTAATTCCATTAATTCAACAGAGGCTTGAAGAATAACATGAGACAACCTCAATATATATTGATCCAATAGAAGACTAAAACTAATTAAATAAATATTATTGCATTTGGACCCATATTTATCTTTTCATTTAGGAAAAGGAAACTTCTGATATCGCGAATCATCACTGTTTCGTCTTGGAGATCGTCTCCGATTCCATTATATATGTGTACGATTCCGATCATTTATGTCCGACACAAGGTCAGTTTGAGCTTCACCTGGAGCCGGTGGTTGGGATCGTTCCTTTGATGGCTAGACGAACGGGACTGATTGTGCAACACAAACTAGCCATATTGCGAGACACGATAACAGGGAGATAGTCAAAATCGTAAGTACTTATAATTTTTTTTATTTGAACACTTAGTTTTTCTCTACAAATTACTGACCGAACTAAAACATTATTATTTATTTGTAGAGGCGATTGTGGTATATTTGCAATAAAGTATATCGAGTTTTTAAGTATAGCACATAAGGTTGACGGAATTAACCAATCCTGGATACAAAATTGGATGAATAAGTTAGCGTGCGATTTGTACGAATTCAATTGAGATCCATGAATTTTGTTTATCTGTTTGTCAAATAAATGTAAATACTGTGTAAACAAATTGTAAATATCGAGATTTTATTATTTATTTGTTTGTCATATAATTGTAAATATTGTAAACAAATTATAAATATCGAAATATAATTGTTTATTTACTTGTCAAATAATTGTAAACATTGTAAACAAATTGTATATATTGAAATTTTAATTGTTTATTTATTAGTCACATAATTGTAAAAAAAACTGTAAATATCGAAATTTAATTATTTATTGATTTGTCAAACAATTGTCAATATCAAAAATTTAATTGTTTATTATAATATTATTCAATTATAAGCCAAACCATTACACATTTATCTAATTGTCATCGATGAGAATTTGACTTATACGAAATTGGCGAGTATGCCCTATTTCTCTACACCTACGCGGTCGAAGAAACTCTCTGGTGGATGGTATTCTAGATGTATTGGACGTCCAGGACCACATAGTTCAACTTTAGTTAGCAACAAACTATTAGTGGGAGAATATGATCGAAAAATTCCCACTAAGCTTCATTCAGTAGAGGAAATATAGTCTCAGCATATACTGCTCTCCAATAATCAGTCGTGTAATAAGGAGAGAATAAGGTTCTCGATACAAAGCATCTAAAAATATCAATCGCGACAGCATGCTCAAATGGAAAACTCTCCAACTGAAATCGACTACAAGTGCAGGTGTTATCAGTCAAGTCCACCACATATGCCATATTACGTGGACATTTCACGGAAAAGCGCAACTCATCCAGTGGTTCCACATTCAACTTTTTTGCAACCTCTATAATCTTGGAAATTTTATCCTCCTGAGTTGGGGCTAGCATGCTCGTGCAACTTTGTGATTTCATACGTCGATCGTAAAACCACTGCTGCAACTTGTTACGAATGTTCTTAATCATTGATAGGATAGGTAACTCTTGATCCTTCTTAAACAATGCATTGAGAGACTCTACATTGTTTGATGTCATCATGTTGTACCGATGTCCTGAAAAATGTGATCTCGCAAAATGTTCAATTCAGATTTTCGTTAGATACTCCCACGTTGGGAATGATTTACTCCCTATTTCTGTCATGAATTTATTGCACTCTTTGATACTATAAGCTTCAGCTTCAACGCGCATTCTTTGACCTTCCAAGCCTTCAACAACTCATGACCACTTTGTACTCTCAATGGACTTCATTAATGATGTCCAAAGGTCTGTAAATTGTCTGTGAGTCCTGATGTTTGTACCTATCAACCAATAAACCATACACGAGCTTGCCTGTGATCTTTTTGATGAATTTTCACTTCACAAGTATGTTCTCGTGTATACTTGAAAACTACAAAAAACTCAGTCTTGTCCATCTTCGTCGCATGACAACTGTTGTCGACTCAAACAATCGTCAACAATGACTTGTTTGATTTCTTCACTTTGAACTCAAAATTGTATTTCAGTGCAATTCGGTGCGCAACTTTCTGCAAATCTTCCTTTATTTTGGACAGTTAGTCGACATACAAATCCTCATCATTAAGAACGACTCACTAAGAATTAGATGACGGTCCACTCAATCTAGCCCCTGCGCTCCCGCCCCATTCATCTCTTTGACAGGATAAAACAGTTAAATCATCAATTGTAAATTCATTCTCATTCCCGTTGTCGTGAACTACCGACGAAATTCTATGTGTAACAACGAGATCACGATGAAGATCAACTCTCTCAATAATAACCACTCATCTTCTCTAGTTATCTTTATTGTGTCCCAAAAATCATTAGAATTGTGATCCCCTCCATTCGAATCTTTGGATTCGCCTTCAGAAACATTCTTCCTCACTAAAGTCATGCAAAGAGGAGTCGTACGCATGTTGTTCAATTGAAATAGGTAATTCACTTCAGCATTAGAAGCAACCTTCATATGTGGAATCGGAATAGATGAATGCTCGTTGAATTTAAATTTCAGTTTCATATTGTACTGAGAGAGATCGACTTTGAGTTTGTTTTCTAAATCAGGGTACATTTCCACATATGATGTGCTCGATGTTATGGAAATACAAATACCACCACGTATATCAGTCGACCATTTTCATACACATTGATCTTTTTATCCAATTCGAAATTACCAAAATAGAATTTTTAATTATATAAAAAAATTGTCGAAAAATCAACCTAATCACTAACTCTTATGATTAAGAAAAAAAAATAGCTTAACTGTTGGCTGTTAATCGCCGGTGTTACGCAGGCTATCAACAGCTGGTTAACCTGATGGCCGTAACAGCCGGCTGTTACGACGGTTATGATATGTAGATGAATATTTTTCTTGTTTATGCTTAAAAATTATAGATCTGTTAAAAATTCTTATCTACATGTTAATTTATGTCAAAATAAGATTTATCTATTAAAAACATATAATGATTTAGCGAGAACAAGATTAAACATATTGTACTTACCGATTCGAAATAATAGACGTAAAAACAAAAAAAAATCTTGTTCAGTGTTTGATCAATTTCTTGAGGTTGAAGTAGATGAAAAATAAGAGAGTTTTTAACTATGTTAGAATAAACAGATAAGAAAAATTAGCTAATTTTGAAATTTTATGTGAGAAGTGTTTGGTTTTTACTTGTTAACTAAAAGGGTAATATTGTCTTTTAGTTAAAAAAAAATTTTGTAATTTTATTGTTTACTTAAGGGTATTTTTGTCTTTTATAATTCAAAAGGCCATTGTGAAAATATGTCATTGTTGAAAAATCAAAGTGGAAATATGGGGGTTTGACCATGCCATTTTTAAAAGCACCACAAGAAGAATGAAAAAGGAAATGCTAAACAAAAACAAAACGCTTCTTACAAAACATAAAATAAATATAAGAAATGACGGAGTAAAGTTAGGGTTGAGAAAAGTTTATGTTTCACAAGCAAATATTAAATATAAACAGTTGAATGGCACAAATTCTTAGGATAGAACTCAGGAATTTCAAAAAAAAAAAGAGAGAGAGAGAGAGAGAAAGGAAGAGCACAGACTATAAAGAACGGTGTCAAAACAAAGTCACTCTTTTATTGTATAGGGAGATAGGGATGGGGATAAGATTCTAGTCAATTTTGTACCGGTTCTTTATATAAACTTCTTTGTGTCCTAACCTTGGGGTGTCCACACTGAAAGTGCTATGGCCTTGAGACCTACCCTCTGAGCCTCCTTACAAGTGGAATATCTACATTCTTATCCTTGTAGACCTATAAAAAGTTAAGAGATATATTACTCACACCTAAGAGCCATGTTCGTGCAAAATCCACAAGCGTATGGGATCGTTGACAAGTAATAAAATTGATGGGTTGAGAGTATCATCCAACAAGAAATCAGATTTAATTTTAGTGTATTCGATATATCTAAATTCGCAACAATAATAAGATATGATTGAATTGTATTTAACTACAATCTAAACTACAAAAGCAATAAAATGGTGGTTTTTAAACCAAGTGTGGATGATTGTATTGGATTTCGAATCCACTTGTTGCTATCTATTTCAATTCTTGATTTATAATCTAGTTCCGTTCATGCGTTCTGGACAATCGATAAAACTATGATATATAATTCTCTTTTTCAAGACAAATTAAAGCTATCCTAATCACAACCTGAATCTATTCCTTGCCCGAATTCGAATGATTAGAATGCATTAAGGCTCAGATTATCTATATGATTGCACATGTGATAAATATTATTCCTAACATCTATTGCACTTATGTTAATTTTGCCGCGTTCTAAACTTATTGTGAGTCTCTCAATACTACAACAAGCAACTAATTATCTAATTGGTGGCCAATCAATTAAATAATGTAATGGGTATGCAAATTAATCAAGAAACGCAAGAAATAAACTAAACTACTAGTCTTGAATTAAAACAAATAACAAATAGAGTTCATCTTCATCCAATACAAAAATGGATCTAGTCAAGCATGTTAATATATAAATTACAAGAAGAATAATAGAAAAATATTACCCAGATCATAAAATAAATCAAAAGATATTGATCTTCAATTCCACGGTTGAATTCTTCAAAACCTTAATGTAATTGACATTCAATTCCTTGCTATGGGTTGATCTCATCTCCCAAAATATGGAAATTGACATCTTATTCTTGATGAATTTGATGAAACTATGGTGTATGAAGAGGTGAGAGGGGTTTTTCTATGTGTAGCCCTCGTTCTCTATTTATAAGAGCTAGAAAATAGGTCAAAATCTCGTCCAATTTGATTTTCAAAAGAGTTTGAATCGCGAAAGGAAACTAAATATTCTTCTATGGAAAAGGCCTATGCGCACACATCGTTATAAGTGTTGCCCGCGCACCGTAGAACCAACTGACTCTCGGGTTGGGGAAAATAAGGTCGTGCACGCGCGCAGGTTTGTCTCTAAACAGCTTCCGGTATTTTGATCATAATTTTCTCTACAAATATCCGATTGAGCTGATTCAAGATGATTTAGAAATATAATTCAAAGGTATACAATTCTTTTTGAAATACGTTTTTCCAATTCAAACGATTACTATCCGAAAAATGGGTCCCAAGTTGATGTTAAAAATCTACAACATAACTTCTTCGGCTGGAAATTGATTTGTGAAAATGCTTCCACTATATTTCGCTCCGTTGACCTCCAAATGCATCCAATTGATCCTATATAATCTTCATTCATCATTTTGTGCTCCAAATCAACTATTGAATGTTTACACTTTGGTTCCCAAACATTAGATTTCTTTCGTTTTCGCACGTTTTTTGTTCATTTCTTCCAAATCCATTAATTTGCATTGAGGTCAACCTAAAAACAAAATTAACACAAAATTAAGTTATAATTCATCTAAATTACTTACACATACTCTAATTTAATGGCCTAGATAAGTGCACAAAATACACTTATCAAGCACACGAATGTCAGAATATGGTTTCAAATCCCAAAGGAAATGAAATTTGTTTGAGATAGAGAAACCAAAAGATTAGATCTTTGAACTCGCAAAAGATAATGGATTATTTGCTTTAATCAAGAAATAAGGAGCTCAAGAGTTTACATGCATGCTTTATTGGCCATCCTCACCATGCAAACAAGCCTCCTTCCTCATTTTATATAAAGAGTGGGCAAAGAATCAAGAAACACCAGCCACAGAAGAACTTCCACCTTCGCATCAGTTATGTTGCTCCAACACTAGATGAAGCCTAAAGTTCAACTAAGAGGAGATTATAGCCACTCTTAACAGTGTAAAATCCCGGTGCATCAAAGCATTCTATATTATCAATATTTTATAGAGTAATTATATTACCACTACAAAATTTACTTAGTACACCACATTATAATCACACCACAATTAAAATATATTTTTAATAAATACACCACAGTAAATTTACAATTATACTCTAATCCAATAAAAACTAAAAACGAAAAAAAATATTGTAGCGTACACATAATCCAATATCACTCATTTTTCTCATCATTTACTTGGATCTTCATCGTCTTCAGGATCAAACCATTCTAGGTCATCATCCTTATTTTGACTTTCAGATGTTATATCTTTGTCTTTCTTAGTGGTGATATATCCATTTCCGCGCTTTAGCAGATCCATATCCATCTTTGGTATGGCCATAGAATCTTCACAAAGACAGGAAGATGGGTTTTCGTGAAACTCGTCCCTACCTT
This sequence comes from Fraxinus excelsior, assembly GCA_019097785.1. Taxonomy (NCBI): domain Eukaryota; kingdom Viridiplantae; phylum Streptophyta; class Magnoliopsida; order Lamiales; family Oleaceae; genus Fraxinus; species Fraxinus excelsior. The sequence continues at coordinate 223,326 of CM032631.1, forward strand.
GTCTTACCTCTTTTGGCTCCCCCATGAAGCGTCTCCGAAACGTACGAACTTTGGAGGCAAATTCTTCCCAAGTCATCTTATCTCGATTTAAGGACTGCGTGTACAACTTCTTAGCATTAGGGTGGATGGTAGGTTTGTGTCCAAAGTATCTCATGTAATGAAGAGGAATAGATTCGTTTGTGAGCACTCTAAGACAATAAATTCCACAAGATGTAATGTACATAAAACAAGCATACATGTGTCCTGCTAATATTCATGCCATATTATCATTGCTATAAAATCTAGTGCAACCATATGAGAAGAAAATGCAGAAAAAGGTTTCAACTCTCGCTTTCTGGATATAGTGTCGTTTGAATGGAAGTTAGGGAAAATTAGGTTTATTTTTGTAGTGGGACAATAATTTATTTCACTAAAAGGTATATTAAAACTCTAATTATGTAACTTTACTTAAGGTTATTTAAGTAAATAAGAAAACTATTAAAAATCGTGGTGCACTTAGTAAAATTTGTAGTGGTAATATAATTACCCTATTTTTTATTTTGTTTAGCTGTTGCAACTCATCACTTAAATATAAGAGTCCAAGGCTCTTGTATTTTCCGTGCTCCTCTTTGCCTCTGCCTCATGCCTTCTCGTGTAGTGGGCCCTCATCTATTCTCGTTCTAGTCTCCTTGGTGCCCTTTTTTCCATCTTCCCCTCATTGGCCCTTTCCCGTTCCTCTCAAGTCATACGAGGATTATATGACAATGTAAAAGAAATTTAGATGATTCCTGGTTAAAAATGTATTGTATAAATATAATAGAAGGTTGAAGACCAATTCACTGATTTTTAATGAGGATTATATGACAATTTAAAAGAAATTTAGATGATTCCTGATTAAAAATTGATTGTATAAATATAATAGAAGGTTGAAGACCAATTCACCGATTTTTAAAGGTTGAAACTGACTTGTTGCTCAAGGAATAGGTTAAAGACCACTAGGGCAAATTTCATTTATTTACTAGTCATAGTCCTTGACCAATTTCCTTTTCTTTTTTTTTATTTGGGCCTTTTTGAGAAAATTGCAGCTGCTTTCTCCAACTTAAACACCCCTTTACAATCCCAACCTTCATTTCTTAGCACCATCCCAACGCTTAATTCTTTTGCCACCGACATCCTCAAAGACGAATTACATTAGAAATTGCCGGAAATTGTCATGTTTAACTCGTGATCCTTCCATGTTGGAATAATTAATTAACAAGTTACCTTGAATTACCTTGTTGGAAAGTGGAAATTGAAAAAGTATCTGCGGATATAAATCCTCTTATATAGTAGTAATTGAGTTGTTTAAGACATGATTTCCGTTTATGAAAATGTTAGGGGTTGTTCTCTTTGTATTTCAGTTTTGAATCTTGAGTTTTGAATTCATTTTGTATTTTGTGTTTTGAGTGTCTGTTTTGAAATTGTTGAAAATGCGTTCTTTTTATCATTCTGGAAAACTATTTCTCAAAACATAAAAATGGAAACGCGTTTACTTTGAAATTTTGAGAATATTTTTTTTATAATATTTTATTCAAGAAATCTGATTATTCAATGAATTTTAATAGTTTAATGTTAATATAATATTAAATAACATATAAATTGTAAAGTTGGTGAATTTTGAAATATTTTTTTTCAAATATAAAAAATGCAACCTAAATTAAATTTGGCAAGTCCTTGTTTTTGTCATTGTACATAACTTGTGAACATAATCAAGTTGTAAAAAATGGGAGCAATAATCTCATGTTGACATGAAAATAAATATTTCGAAATCAATCTTATCGAGTTCATGTTAGTTCTTACAATTATTGTTCATAAGATTAAGTGGAAAAGACATGAACTATTGGTCTCAGGCACTTGTATAATTCAAGTTATACAGAAAGCATTAGAGAAAGTAAGAAGTAAATTTTATCACATAACAAAAACATTTTAGAAGAGCAAGAATTTACTTGTCATTAGTGCCCAGCATCAAAACAATAGTTAGTTATATTTACAAAGGGCAGGTCCATTTTTTAGTTTGCTACACTATATAGATTTGAACTTATAATTTAGGTACAGTTTAATACTTTAAAACAAATAGGACAGCCCTAGTCTCTATTTATCATGGATAAAGCATTGCACCCTCTTTCTTCTTGTTCCCCTACTACTGTCTTGCTCAAACCCTTTTGTTGAATTCTGCTTCCCAAAACTGTACATCCTGGTCCATGAACACTTTGTTTGATGTCAAATTTTTAAACCTGCCAGATAAAGAGGAGGTAAGGAAATGGTGAAGAATAATAATAGAGTGCGAAAATGAGCTATTTCTTTTAAAAGAAAAACTTAAAATTAAGAGAGATGTCATAAACCATAAAATAACTCCAAATTCACAAAGAAAGCGCCTCACACTGCCAACAAGAAGGAAGCCACATTTCCATAAAAGCAATTGACCTTGTACATCTAGAATTCTATTGAATTATAGCATGAATTTAATCATTTCAAATTCATAAGGGTCTGAGATGTTTTGTCCACATAAAATATACAAATATTTAGAATATGGTCATCAAAATATTGTAGACATTAAGTTGGGAATGATGTCTTATTTCATTTTCTGGTTCCTAACATGTATTGAATCCAGTCGTTACAAGACAGAATACCTGATTGTCTGCCCATTTTTCAGGAACATTCTTAGAAAAGCAAATGGGTAAGTGCTTCCATCAAAAACACAATTATCAAAATTTTCTTCTAAAGCGGGGCAAACAATCACAACCTTCAGTTTGGCAAGATCTGAGCCCACATGTAGTAAAAACCAAAAGCACTGGATTCAAACATGTTTCTACATCATCCTCAAATGCTCCTAATGGACCTATATTAAGTCTAATATGTCCTCTTACTAAAATGGCACGAGACAAAGACTTAGGCAAGAGACGTCTTTGCAATTACGTGAAATTATTGAGTATTAACACACTAAATTGCAATTAAAACTGTCACATAAAAGTATACCTGCTGAAACAGCACCCACGCAAATAATGCATGATGCAGTCTAAGTGTAATACCCAAGTGGTGTGGGGTTCCGGCAGGAGGAAGAGAAAAGGAAAATAGGTTGTTTCTCGTATTTTTGTTCTGGAGCGTGTTTTGGGCAGAAAATGGTCAAAACGTCTTTTTAACGTTTTGAGTTTTCAGTTGAATTTTTTTTTTTCAAAAACGCGTTTTCGAAAATAGGAAAGAGAACACGATTTCACCGTTTTAAAAAATCAAAAACAGAAAACGACTTGAAAATGGTAAAAAGAACGTGCCCTTAGCTACCAAAAGATGAAAAGTGGGATATAGCAGGAAATGAGAGTTATGAACTTGAGTGCTAAAGGGTGTACGGAATGGGACACTACCCCAATTTTCTTCTTTTTATTATTTTACGATAACGGAAGAGGAAAAAAAAAATGAACATGGAAACTAGAGAGCATTTATGGCCGTTTAGGCTAGTTACTTTCTTCCTCCTCCCGTGGATCTTGTACAAACGATCTTTTTTGTTTCCATTTATATCTCCATTAAGTCAAACCCAATTGTACCCACCCCGTTCCCATTACACTAAGCATAGAGCCCCCACCCATTGTACTCCTCCTTGATTGTTATTAATATTTTGGGCCAGGGAGTGTATCTCAACAATGGCCGATCGGAATAGGAAATGGATGAGTGAGGAGGTGGTAACCTACGCTTATATTCTCCTTTATATCGCTCTTTCCAGCGGCCAGATCTTCTTCAACAAGGTACCGGTTTCTCTTTCCATATGTATACATATATTTCTTTTGGAATCATAAGAACAATGTACTGGCATGATATGTATGGTTTGCTAATTGTTTTCTAGACATTGTTTTTATTTTTTATGGTTTCCAGTGTTTAGGAGATTGTACGATGCGATTTTTGTAGACGTTGAAAAGTTAGTTTCATTAACTTCTTTTACACATTGCGGATGAATAATTTGGGTAATTGAAATGGGCTGGAAATTTGAAAATTTAGACAGACCATGCTTTCAGGTTTATCTTGATTTCGTGGCAATTAACTGTGTGGCGAGAATGTGTCGGTCTAAGCAGATTGTGCGAGTGGATTGGAAGGAGAATCTTATGGAAAAGAGATCCTTGTTGTTTGCTTGATCAATATGGACACTGCGCCTCTTTAGAAGCATTTGGATATTAAAATGTGCATTGTTTATACTGTTGGATGACTGAATCAACAAATTTACTATTCCATTATGTTCAAGGCTTACCTCATAAGCAACACGACACTTGGGTGACTAGTGTTGAAAAGTAAGCAAGGGTTCCTGTGATCTAATGGACAGAGGCGATTAAAGAAGCCGGTTCAGGAGACAGAATCAGATTATCAACTTAGAATATTGGGGCACTTACCAAAAATCCCTAGCACGGGAAGATGTTATGCTTAGGCAGAAAGTTACAAGTTGCGTAAAATAGGTAAAACGAGTGGGAGAGCATGAGAGAGAATTAGGGAACACGAAATACAAACTATGATATACGGGAATTGAAAAGCAAAGAAATGGAGTAGGAAATAATATTAAACTAGGTATAAAAAATGAAGTGTTAGAAGTTCACCGCATGGTATAGTGTTAATCAGTCTGCCTTTAGCCAATAGTAAATAAATGTTGTTAGCACTAATGATCCACAAAAAAGGATTAGTCTATTAGATAAGACAACCAAACAATAGTTTAGGAAAACATGAAAGGGTTGGTTCAGACAATAGCTAGTTAAAATGAGTACGTGAAAATCTTGGATTTGGAGATCAAAATGAAGAAGGTATTACTACTTTGGACTTTACTTTGATTTGTGATCTAGTGTTAGCAAATACATGCTTTAAAAAGAGAAACACAAACTTCCTAACTTTTAGATATGGGCACTAGTTATATTTATTTTTGCCTTACCGGGAAGATTTATAGGTCCATATGCAAGGATTTTTTTGGTAATTCCTGGAGATAGCTTAACTGAACAAAATTGGCTGCAGATGTTGATACTGTTAATAAGAAATGGACAAGAAATACCAAGGTGGTGAGATTTCATGAAACAAGATAGTGGAAAAATAAGTGATTTTTAATGATAGAGATCAAATGTAGGACAATGGGATATAAAAGGAGACAGTATCATGATGTAGAATGAAATGTCTAGTTTTATTAGAAAGATAGCAAGGGAATTTTTAGGACAACCTGAGGGTAGAAAATTAACTAAAATGGAGACATGGTGGTGAAATGAAAAAGGTCTAAATGACAGTTAAGAATACAATAAAATGTTATAGAAACTTAGCAAAAGATATAAATGTGGAGACTTTTGAAAGGTATAAGTTAGCTAAACGAGAAGCCTAGAGAGTGATTCGATAGTCCTATGCAGAATATTAGAAGTTTATTAGCCATCTTGGAACCGATGAAGGAGATAAAGTTATTTATAAGATAATTAAGCAGAGGAAAAAATGTAGTACAGATCCAAACCAAATCAAGTGTATCAAAGATGAGAACCGAAGAATTTTTTCTCATAAAGATTCGACAAGCTATTTAATGAAAGAAAATGTGAGATATTGGAAATTTTTCGAACTCCATTGTAGATAGGAAATGTCAGCTATACTACAAATAAAAAAGGAAGGAAAAATTGAAAAAGAATGGGGTGGATGAAATGGAGAAGTAATACAGAATTATGTGTGACAAGGAACATGTATTGTTTCAAAAGCATCTGAGATTTATACCTAGAGGAGGGCCAAATGCTTGACCTTCATCTAGGGCCTCGAAGCTAATGATTTGAATACAATTTTTCAAGGCTTACATCTTGACTATTGAGGCAGACTTTCAAGGCATGCACCTTGGGGCGGTTGACTTGTGTACTCATTTCCCATTTTTGAACTTTTTATTACTGGCCTCATCTCTATTGGCTGACATTTTTATTGCATAGGACGTTTTAAAGGGTTTGGGCTATTTTAAACACAACCCAACTCTGCTAACTAGGGAAAGAATGGAAAATAGAGAAGACTTCAAGTGAAGTATGTATCACAGTCTCCTCCTACTGAAGTGCAATAAATCCCTCTCCAAAGTGAAGTTGCAACATCTTAGTGGCCAATGACCGGTGACAGGAGACCTACTATATGTAATTGACTCAGTTCTTTCTTTTATAACTTCTTGAGTTGCAATTAGAATTTCAATTTAGTTGAAATCTTTTATTAAGAAATTTTAGATGGTTTATGGCTCATTTTCGAATTATTTGAGGCTTACAACTCTCCCATAGAGCCAACATGCATCAATACCCAGTTTAACCTTTTTAAAACCCTTCTAAATGTGCTCGTATGCTTGCGTAAGGAAGAGAAAATGGCAGAGGGGGTGCACTTGCTATGGACCTTTCTACATACATGTTTTGGTCTCCACAACATTGTTCGTTGTCCAATGTCTAAGTAACTGATATTTTTTCTGGCAGGTCAGCCATTATATATATATATCTGTTTGCCTATTGTTCTCGTCTTCCTCGCATTTTTTGCACAGGAAAATGTTGAAAATCTGTTATCAAACTTAGAAAAAAATATTTTGTAGCATTTCTAGTTTTTGCAAGTGAGTACTCGTGAAATTTGCTTCACCTCTGATCTTTTCTCCCTCACATCGGAGTTCATTAAATATCTTGGAATGCAGTGGGTTTTGTCCTCGAAGGAAATAAACTTCCCATACCCACTTGGATTGACGCTACTTCACATGGTCTTCTCCTCTGTATTATGTTTCATGCTTACCAAAGTTTTGAAGGTAAATATTTTCTGAAGTATTGACTGGGTTCATCATTTGGTTTTTGTTTGTTATTTATATTTCTTCTGTAAAATGTAATATTGTTTCTATTTTGTTATAGATTATGAATGTTGAGGAAGGAATGACTCTGGACATGTGAGTAGTCTCCTCTCTGATGTTTGAGGTCGTGTCTTCTTGCTGGGGTTTAATTTACATATTGTTTATCCTTTCTCAAGCAACAAGCTTTATGCAAGATCTTTCCACACATTTCTATTTTTGAGTGAGATGTAGCTTGTACATATAGATAGTTGATTCAGTTTTAGCCCTTGTTTGATAAAAATTAAAATTCAGATTTTAATTTAAGTCAAAGTCAAAAACTAATTTTAACCACACATTTTATAGGACTCACAATTTTTCAACCACTCATTTTATCAACTTTTATCAAAATCTACTAGAAATCTAATTTTAATCCCCACCAAAAAGAGGCTTAGTTAATGGGCCGCATCTCCTAGGTACATTAAAATGGCAACTTAAATTGCATTATGCAGTTCTCTTAGTGGCTTGTTTCTCCTTCGTACATTCCAATGGGATTATGCAGTTTCCATTAATGTGTTGCATCTCTTCATTACACTCAAATGGCATGGTAAAAATAATTTAAACAATAAAGTGTTGTGCAGCATGGATAAGTCGAGGACTTGGCATTTTGTTGTTTTTCTCTCACCCCATTTAGCATTTTCCCTTTGTTTGCTCCATATTAAGTTTTAGTTCCATATTTATTTTCTTTAAAAACTAAGAATTGCTAAAACTATGTTACTAACTAATTGAGTTTTGAAAATTCAGATATATATATTCAGTTATCCCAATTGGTGCAACATTCGCAATGACTCTTTGGCTTGGAAACACTGCTTACCTCTATATATCTGTTGCATTTGCTCAAATGTTGAAAGCAATCAGTGAGTATCATTAGCTTTCTAGTTGATTGATGCCTTATGCTTTTCTTGTGACATGGAAGTGTTAATTTTATTAGTTCGCCTTACATCATCACATCTGTACTAAATTGTATTATCATGTATATGCTGTCAAATTCATTTGCTCATGTTGCGCGGTATATGTTTTATTGGTGGTAACAGTTTGGCCTTGGAAGCACCTAACATTTTCTGTCTTATAATCTATGTGTTGGCTAAAGATACTGATTTCTTAATCTGGTGGAATCTTCAGTGCCAGTTGCTGTTTTCATTCTAGGTGTGGCAGCCGGACTTGAAATGATGAGCTGCAGGATGCTTCTTATTATGTCAGTGATCAGTTTTGGTGTACTCACAGCTTCTTACGGGGAAATAAATATAGACTGGATTGGTGTTGTTTACCAAATGGGAGGTGTTGTTGGAGAAGCTTTGAGGCTTATATTTATGGAGATTCTAGTAAAACGGAAGGGAATCAAATTAAACCCCATTTCGGTGATGTACTATGTTAGCCCCTGCAGGCAAGTATATTGTCCTTTAAAGTATTAGTCATATTATACATTCATTAGACCATTTTAAACTTAAATACTTTCAGCGTGCTTACAATTTCTAGATTTGCTATGCAGTGCTCTCTGCCTCTTAATTCCATGGATCTTTTTGGAGAAGCCAAAGATGGATGAACAGGGGACTTGGAGCTTCAAACCTCTTGTTCTGACACTTAATTCTCTTTGTACCTTTGCCCTTAATCTCTCGGTTTTCCTTGTGATCTCACATACAAGTGCTCTGACCATTCGTGTGGCTGGGGTAGTCAAGGATTGGGTGGTTGTCCTACTATCAGCCCTTCTTTTTGCTGATACAAAGTTGACGCTTATCAATATATTTGGTTATGCCATTGGTAAATATTCTTTTTCTTACTTTTTTATGTTAATATTACATCAGATTCCTTATACAGTCTAATATAGTGTATCAAACGCACTCTACAAGTCTTAACCATATGACATGTTAATAATAAAATACCATTTTCATGTTACAGATTGGTAAGAATACTTGCAGTTATTTTTCATTTTCTTTGCAATAATCTGCTATTTTTGTGGTGCTCCCAATTTTGTGCTCAACTATTTAGCCATATGTAGAAATAAAAATGTTGAATTCTTATGCAGCTATTGCAGGAGTAGCAGCATACAATAACACCAAGCTGAAAAAGGAAACCTCACGAGCCAGCCCGAATGAGGCTATGCAATCTGTACCTGCAGTTTCATCTTCATCGTCAAATGATTAAATCTATTTGTACTGCCGTTCTGACAAATTATTCTAAGGTCTACACCAAAAAAAAATCTTGTTCAAGTTTTGTTTTTAGCTAGTTTTGGGGATTTTTCGGCCTCCGAAAGATGTCTTCATAAGAGAATTGACGTACTACATTTTGCTATTAGAGAAGCCACAGCAGTTGTAAGCAATTATAAAGTTGAGTTTATAACGTTGATTTTACTTGGAAAGCTTGGACAGAACGTCACAAGCATTCTTAACTGGAATGCCAGCACTTTTTAAGATTTTTTTTTTTTTTTTTTTTTTTTGTGGGTGGGGGGGGGGGGGTGGTGGGTTAAGAACTGATGCCGGAAGCTATTGGAGAATTAGGGAAGGAAGGAGAGAAATGAGGAGAAATGAGGGACAAATAGAAGAAGAAGAGGGGAAGAAAATATCAATTATTCATTCATTCAAAGTTATCCTATTACATTACAAGAGCCCCTTTATATAGGGTTTAAACAACTGTAATGGAAGTAGGAAAATAATATAAAATCAAAACATAATTATCATTCCTAAAATAGACTTCTAAAATTGGAAACTAAGTAAATAAAATCCCTTATAATATTGCATCTAGAACCTTCTGAAATTTATTACATACGATAATTTGATTAAAGAAAAAGTTAGTATTAATATTATAAATGATGTTTATTATTGAGCAATCACGAGTGTGATGTCATGTGTTGTAGTAAAAATTTGAACTTGGTTTGATTATTAACGAGGAAGTAGACTTGAAGACACTGATTGAGTTGGATGATATAATTAAACTATATTCTATGTGTCTTCTTTGTACTCAACGAAACTATATTCTATGTGTCTTCTTTGGCCAGTGAGCAGTGGCGGACCCTTTCTTCTCTTTTGGTTTGTTCATTGTCAAGATCTTACTCGATAGATTCATCTTTTCGCGTGAGTTCGTCTTTAGTTGATTAATAATTTTTTAGTATGTTTAATCATGCAATTTAAGATTTTATGTTCGTTAATTGCATTTTTATTTCAAGTTGACCAATTGTCGATAGTTTGTTAAAAGCCCTAATTTGCTATTTATAGCATTTTTATTGTCCAGCCTACTTGTGACTTATGGTAAATGTGTGTTAAAAAAAAAAAAAAGAGGAATAGCAAGCAGCAATGTCCAGCCAAGTCTTTTAGAATTCATAATTTATTAGAATCGACATAATGCATTAAAATTTGGAACTAAAACTTTCATGATTGTCACGCGTTTTATACAATGTGAAATTACCGCAAGTATACGGTGTCAAATTTTGTAATATAGTGATATAGTGAAATGTCGAACCCACTGGGATTGATACTCGAGTTCTACCGAGTATTATAATTGTTTAGTTTCCACTTTATTCAGATGTTCAAAATTAAATCAATGTTGTGATTGTGATATAATGTATATAGACTAAAATTGGCAAGTCAATAGAAGCAAGTCTTAAAGAAGTTATCAGATTATAAAAGCCTAGGGAATGATTTCATCATACTAACGACAATGTTTTTCTTCCTATATAATTTTAACTCAATCAGATTTTTCTTAAATTATAGGCGAGAATCTAAATATAATTCTATTTGCTCTCTTGAGTGCTGAATAAAACTTATCTCTATAACTTAATTCTAATATCACTATTTCGAATTAAATGTATAGAGACTTCAATGTACGTGGTTCTTGATTCAAACAAGCCTCAAAGATTCGTACTTTCTCTCGAAATCTACGAAACTTAGGTTATGTTGTTCCTTGATCATGCCTAAATTTCCTTCTCTCGAGTGTCGGGATTTATGCAATAATTCATTAAACTAGTGGTCAATTAATTGAACGCATTAAACACAAACAACATAAATAAATTAACAAAAAAATCCAAAAGAGCTAAATATATAGGAATCAAACATATCTCAAGTTGATTACATCATATCTCCTTCCATGATTATCATAATAGCTCCATTTCAAGCTCCAAACCACTCCATTTTCATCCAATTTGTGCAACTACAAAACAACAAGAACACACATATCAAAACGCTCAAAAGTGCTCAAGAACAAACTAAAAACTACGATTTAAAGGAATTTATTTAATGAGTTAATTTCACTCATCAAACACCCCCAAATTTAGTTCTTTGTTTGTCCTCGAGCAAACATAAAACAACATAAAACATAGTTAACTATGCACAAATAACACATATCAACACACAACTCAAATAAACTATTTAACTGGATAGATTGTTTTTATGGCTCAGCGTTGAGAATATGATATCGAATTCATGGACTATTTCAAAGTCATAGTACCAAAGTTAAATTTTACATTTCCAATGCAAAACATGTGCATGAGAAAAACCAAATAAAACGTTGTACATTCATAAGTTCATTCATTTCCCTACCTTAAAAGTCTCTTATCTTCTTACTCCACTCGTGGAAGTTGTACACTCTCAAACTTATTTTCTTTTCGTTCCCCTTTTTTTTGAAGGTAAAATCTATAGTTTGCTAACAATACTCATCATCCTCTCTAGTTCAGGTAGTTGTCACTAAATGCAGTTAAATACATCAATAAATGAGGATTCTCCTATTTTCAACTGCTTCAACCTTCAAGAATCAACTAAGTTACTAACCCTATTGTCAACGGCTTAATCCTCTAAAATAAATGTTCAGGGCTAATCATGGTATATAGTGCGTCTTTTTTTTATACTCTTTGTGCGGGCACCTATTTATTAAGCTTTCTAAATTTTTATTTTCATATATATTTTTTCTTTTTACCATGATCAGTGCAATGCCCTTTATTAAACACTTATTCTCGAAAATTAGACCCTTAACTTGAGGTTGTCACTCAATTTTCATCTTATTGATCTCTACAGTCCACACAAATTTTAGCACACATGGAATCTACATCTACATCTATGTTTTCCTACAACAATTTCACTATCCAAACTATCCTAAGATTGGTTATGGGAGGCGAAATTGTTTTTAGAGGTTGTTTGGATCAGCTTCTAAGGTCACTAATCTCACCTACATCATTTGTGAATTGACTTATTATGTCCAACGTTATACTCAATTCACATGCATTTATGTCACATTTGTTTGCAAGGATAAGTAAGACTTTAACTCGAGTATATAACTTATCCATCACTCACAACTGACTGGTATTCACAAATATATATGCATCAATACTAACAATGTTATCCAGCTCACACAAGCATGCAAAAAAAAAAATTTAAAAAAAAAGCAAATGCAGTAAACCCCTTAAACTTGAATAACACAGTGTCATCAATGTGAAAACCCACATCAATAGTGTGTCTCATCTGGATGGCGTAATTCAATGTAGCTCGTTCTCTTGTCACATCACTGATGTTGCTACTGGGAATTAATTTGGCAGATATAAATTGATGCCACATTTTGCAATTGGCAGTCAAACAAGGTGCACGAAAGTTAGTTACAACACTAGCATTACGTTTCCATTCACTGATTGCGCGAGCTAGTGTGTGAATCAAGCTAGTGGGGTCAACTCCCTCATCCCGTAATTTGGAGTAGTCATCGTTAGGAATATCATGTGTGTGGTAGAATCAATTGATAGAGATGCTGTCAAATTTAATCCAACGACCACGCACAAAAACCTTGAAGTCGTCATATTCCTTGGCATTAGCATAAAATTTCTTCACTAGAGGGATGGAACATGCCTGAGGTTGCAAAGCAAACATTTGCCATCCCAAATTTTGAAGTTGTTCCGGTAATAGCTTTTCAAAACCTCGCTCTGGGATGCAATTCCTATGTACCCCCGAATGCATATATCTCTCTTCCGCTGCGACGCTTACAAAATGCCTTCTATCATAATTAGTAGTAGATGACAATGATTCTGTGACCTTAGACTTCTTTTTCGGCGGCATGGGGAATGAGTTCACTACGAGGTCACATTTAGGAGAGAAATATACCAAATTAGATCAACAATTGAGGCCTAAGTAGCAATTTCAAAGTTACAAAGTCAAGGTTGTTACAAAAATTCGCTCAGACATTCACGTAGGCATTTTCACTAGCACTTCGTAGGCAATAACTTTACTAAATTATGAGCAAATAGTTATAACCTTCATACATACCCAATCAATCAAAATTTCCCAACCAAGCATCATCCCAACAACAAAGTAGAAGTTTCTACAAAAACTAAGCAATTTCATGGAAAAGAGTGACTAAAGATCTTACCTTGAAGTTGTAGGAGTCTCCACAGTCAAATAGCTTAGTCAAGAGGGTTAGATAAACAAGAATAAACAAGTGGTAAAAGAATGTGGGATAACAATTAGATTTGAAGAGGGAAAAATCTCGATTTTTTGGTTGAAAACTATGGTTAAGGGGATTAGGGGGTAGAGAGGAGTGGATGAGGAGAAATATAAAAATAAAAAAACCAAGGGGGGTGGGTTTTCCCCCTATTTTTTTTCTTTTTCTTAAATGGATCGACTACATTGACGCCCAACGTGGGCGCCTTAGCGCCTGACTCACTGAAAAAATGATTTTTTTTTATTTACCTCCAACATTACCCTTCCCATGTCCACTCTTAAGTTAATGCATGCAGTCTTGAGATTGTACTTATAAAAGCAAAAAATAAAAAAAAAATTACTAACGTAATCAAAATGGAAACCGATTGAAAGTACATAAATCGAAAATAAAGGTATAGAACTTGGGTTGCCTCCCAATAAGCGCTTCTTTAACGTCATTAGTTAGACATATATGTGGATTTAGGTTGAGACGTTGTCTATTTGCTTGGAATGTGGATCCATCCTTGCTTACAAGTTCCACTGAACCATAAGGAAATACTTTACGAGTTACAAATGGTCCCGACCACCGTGATTTGAGCTTTCCAGGAAAGAATTTCAAACAAGAATTGAATAAAAGGACTTGTTCTCTTAGCTTGAATTCCCTCCTTCGAATCCTCTTGTCATGTCACGGCTTTATTCGTTCTTTGTACATCTTTGCAGCCTCATAGGCATCATTCCGGAATTCTTCTAATTCATCAAGTTGCAACAAGCATTGTGGACCCGCTAATTTCATGTACAAGTTTAACTTTTTCACCACCCAGTAAGCTTGATGCTCAAGTTCAACCGGTAGATGGTACGCATTTCCAAATACCACCCGGTATTGTGACATTCCAATTGGTGTTTTGAACGCTGTTCGATATGCCCAAAGAGCATCATTTAGCTTGTGTGACCAGTCCTTGCGATTGGTGTTCATTGTCTTCTCCAGAATTTATTTGATCTCTTTGTTGGATATTTCTGCTTGCCCATTTGCTTGGGGTGATAGCCAAGTGCCAATTTGTGCCTAACATTATATTTAGCCAAAAGGAAATTGAAAGTTTATTACAGAAATGTGTACCTTCATCACTTACTATTGCCCTAGGCGTGCCAAAACGAGTAAAAATATTTTTTCGTAGAAACCTCAAAAATGCCTTTACATCGTTAGTTGGTGTAGCAATGGCTTCAACCCATTTGGATACATAATCTACTGCAAGGAGAATATACACATGGCCAAAGGATGGTGGAAAAGGACCCAAGAAATCGATGTCCTATACATCAAACAGTTCTACCTCAAGCGTATTGGTTAACGATAGTTTGTAATGCCTCGAAATGTTCCCTGTGCGTTGACAACTGTCACATGTTTTCACAAAAGCATAATAGTCCTTGAACAAAGTTGGGCAGTAAAATCCGAATTGTAGTACCTTGGAAGCAGTACGTGTAAGACCGAAATTACCTATGAATGACAATGCTCCATGATGGATTTTGTTTTTTCCATAGGAACACACCTCCTAATTATTGTATCAGCGCATCTCTTGAAAAATAATGGATCGTCTCACAAATATGACTTGACATCATGAAGGAATTTCTTTTTTTGATGGTGAGTCAAGGCAAGTGGCAATTCCCTACATGCTATATAGTTAACAAAATCTGCATACCATAGAATCTTTGAAGAAACTACCAAAAGTAGCTCATCCGGAAAAGTCTCTATATTTAACTATTATCCACAACCTTTCCATTCTCCAACCTTGAGAGATGATCTGAAACGACGTTCTCACTGTTCTTATCCCGAATCTCTACATCAAACTCTTGTAATAGCAAGACCCATCTGATTAAACGGGGCTTGGCATCTTTCTTTTCAAATAGATATCTAATTACAGCATGATCTGTGAAAATAATTACTTTGGTGCCAATGAGATAGGATCTGAATTTGTCACACGCAAAAACTACTGATAGCATTTCTTTCTCTGTTGTAGTGTAATTCAGTTGGGCATCATTCAGGGTTTTGCTAGCATAGTGAATTGCTCATAATATCTTATCACACCTTTACCCTAGCACTGTCCCAACTGCGTAGTCACTGGCATCACACATGACTTCAAATGGATGACCTCAATCCGGCGTTATCATCACTGGAACTGTAACTAAATTTTCGTTTATTGCTTCAAATGCTTTCAAGCAATTTTCATCAAACACGAATTTAGTGTCTTCCTCCAAGAGGCTTCATGGAGGTTTAGCTACCTTAGAGAAGTCTTTAATGAATTTTTTGTAAAACCCTACATGCCCAAGAAACTCTGAATACCTTTGACATTGGTGGGTAGTGGTGGTATTTTTGCCCTTGTATCAATTTTTGCCCTATCAACTTCAAGTCTCCTTGCTGAAACATAGTAGCCCAACACAATACCTTCTTGTACCATAAAATGACATTTCTCCAAATTTAGAACTAAGCTCTTTTCCTTACAACGTTGCAATACCAAGGAGAGATTGTGAAGGCAGTTGTCAAAAGAAGTACCAAATACAGAAAAATCGTCCATAAATACCTCCATTATGTCATCTACCATGTTTGCAAAGATCGCCATCATGCATTTTTGAAAAGTGGCTTGTGCATTGCATAACCCGAATGGCATCCGTTTGTAGGCAAAAGTCCCATAAGGGCAGGTGAATGTTGTCTTTTCCTGATCTTCTGGTGTTATTGCAATCTAGTTGTTGCCCGAGTAGCTATCAAGGAAACAACAGTGGGAATAGCCTATTAATCTGTCCAGCATTTGATCGATGAAAGCTAGTGGAAAGTGATCTTTCCTAGTGGCTTTGTTCAGCTTCATATAATCAATACATACCCTCCTGCCAGTTATTGTTCTTGTAGGAATTAGTTCATTGTTGTCATTCTTGATCACCGTTATTCCACCTTTCTTTGGCACCACTTGCACTGGGCTCACTCATTCACTGTCTGAGATGGCAAATATAATCCCCGCTTTTAGTAACTTCAGTATTTCTGCTCGAACCACCTCTTTCATTGTTGGGTTTAGTCTTCTCTACTGTTCAATGGATGGCCTATAAGAGTCATCCATGAGGATTTTATGCATGCAAATCGTAGGGCTTATACCTTTGATATCAGCTATTGACCAACCCAACGCCGCCCTGTGTTTTCTCAATACTCTTAACAATCTATCTTCTTCATATGTGGTGAGTGAGGAGGAAATTATCAATGGAGATCTAGGATTTTCCTCCAAAAATGCATATCGAAGGTGATCTAGTAGTTGTTTCAACTCAGTTTTACAGTCTTCATTACCCATCTTATCGCTTGACTCTGTTAACTGTTGAATATCTTCGCTATGTGATGGATCATCTTCAGTCTGTGAAGACTCAATAGCCAGTATGCAATCTACTAAGTCTTTACTACCTATGTACTCTCCAGAGGTGTTAATGTCATCCTTTGTTGCACTAAACATCATACAATGCTCCAAATGGTCTTCAATGAATAATTTATCTTCTATCACTACAGATTCAATGAAGTCAATTCTGTTGCAAGTGTTGGCATCATCTAAAAACTTCATTGCTTGGTAGATACTGAACATCACTTCCTCATCATTCACTCTCAATTTCAACTAACCTCCTTGTACATCAATCAAGGCCCTTCCTATTGCTAAAAATGGCCTACCTAAAATCAATGGAGTTTCATGATCTTCCTCCGTGTCCAACACAACAAAGTCAGCTGAGAAGATAAATTTGTCAACTTTAACCAAAACATCTTCAACGATCCCTCGTGGATATGTGAGTGATTGATCAGCTAGCTGCAATGTTACTGTTGTTGGTTTTACCTCCTCAAGACCCAACTTCTTGAAAACTGATAAAGGCATCGGGTTGATGCTTGCTCCAAGATCACAGAGTGTTTTTCCAAAAGAAGAGCCTCCAATGGTGCAGGGAATAGTGAAACTGCCCGGATCTTTTCTATTCTGAGGTGATTTCTTCTGAAGAATAGCACCGCATTCATCTTTCAACTTCACTGTTTCATAAAGCTTCATCTTCTTTGACATCACCTCTTTTATGAATTTGGCATAGTTCGGCATATATTCCAAAGCATCTGTAAAAGGAATATTTATATTAATTTTCTTGAAAATTTCTAAAAATTTAGCAAATTGTGTATCAAATTTCTTTTTTTGAAAACGCTGTAGAAAAGGAAGTGGAGGCTTAATGATCAGTGGATTATCAGGGAATGATATGGAGTAAGGCTTGTGAGCCCTCTGTGTTTCTTTAGCTTTTTGTTCTGCTACTACTTATTTTTCCTCTATATCAGGTGTAGGATTTGTTACTTCTTCGGGCTTACTTTCTCCAATCTGTTTCCCACCCCTCAGTATAATGGTCTTACAATGCTCTTTTGGGTTGATTTCTGTATCACTTGGAAACTTTCCATGTTGTTGAGACTTCATTGATGTCGCCAATTGTCCAATCTGAACCTCTAGATTTTTCATTGTTGCTCCCATGTTCGTCACATGTGTTTCGATGTTATCCAAACGTGTCTCATCCTTGTTGAATCAGGATCCTGTCTCCGAAATGAGCGTTCCAATGATATCCTCTAAAGATGACTTTCCTTCAGAATTTTGAGTGTTGAACCCAGGTGGAGGTTAGAGTGTGTTCCTATTATTGCCGTATGATAAATTATCATGATTCATTAGCCCTAGATGATAGTGATTTGAATAGTAGTTTCCCCTCTAATTATAGTTTCTGTTGTTGACATATTGAGCTTATTCATTCACAATCTCTGTCTCCTGATGTGATGATGAAGCAGCCATAATTGAATATGATTTCTGTTGATTTCCTTGAGTGGTAAATGCAGCTATCTAATTAGTAAATGATGAGACATGAGCTACTAATGTTGTGATGGGGTCCACTTTATGAAGTCCCGCCACTTTTTTAATGTTTGATCTCTCACTCGGCCATTGATAACTATTTACAGCTATGTCATCCAACAAAGAGTATGCATCATCCGTCATTTTAGCCATTAAAGTGTCTCCCGCAGCTGCATCCACTATGGTTCTAGTCTTCCCATTTAACCCGTTGTAGAAGATCTCAATCTACATCCAACTCCGGAAACCATGTTGAAGACATCTTCTAAGCAAGTCCTTCACAAGCTTTATAGAACGGCTAGAAGTCTGATTGTCTGAATTGACCAATCTCGCTTCGAAGTTGAATTGATTTGGAAGGTGGAAAGTACTTGGTGAGGAGTTTCTGAGCTAAAGCAACCTACGTTGTAATTGACCCGTACGGTATTGACTGAAACCGAGCTTTTGCCTTATCCCTTAAGGAGAAAGAGAATAGTCGGAGCTTAATGATAAGTGTATTTTATACACTTATTCGTGGCTCTAAATCATGATATTTTATTGTCTTTTGGATTAAATTCTACTTAATTTATGTTATATTATATTTTGTATGTGAAATTTTATGCTTAATGAAGAATTGGAGAAAATAATACAAAAGTGGCAAAATCCAAAGATAAATTTCTTGGAGAGAAATAATATATGAAATGGACTGGAGTTAAATGGACCTCAATATACTTGTATTGAAAATTTTAATTGGAGGCCCAAAATTAAATCTTGTTTAAACCTATATATATCAATATATATATATAATAGATAGATACGCACAGAAAGAGGAGGGATTGACGCAGAGAAGAAAAACGGCTGCTGCCAAAAGAGAAAAAAAAAACTTGCTATAGAAAAGAGAGAAGAAAAAGAAAAAGAAGAAAAGAGGATATAGGAAGAGAAGAAAAAGTCAATGCAAAGAAGAAAAGAAATCGGTAGAGAAAGAAAAAGAAAAAGAAAAGGAAAATGAACTGTAAATACCAGAAATTTTCACATTTTGTCAATTTTTTGTGATATCTTTCCACTTTTTCTTATTTTTATTCTTCCAGTATGAATAACTAGTTTTTATATTAGGGAAAACAATTTTAATCGACTTGTGGTCCTTTATTTTTATATTCAAGATTTATATGGTTTATTTATTTATGTGATGGTTTTATTATGGGTTTAATGCATTAAATTACCTTATCAATAATTTGTTGATTATGTGAGTCTCTTACGAATCGAGACATGAGTTTGAGATTTAGACCATATAATAAAATTCGGTAAATTAGTATAACGTGAGAGATACATATACTAATTATTGCGGTCATAATATGAATTCTTAGAGCCAGTGTTTCGTTTAACTAAAATTGATTCGTATAGAAATATGGAATTGAATTAGTTAAATAGATTCAATGAGAACTCGAGAGAGGTAAATTGTATACAATAGAAGAATTTGATCGAACACTACATTAGGTTATGAATCTTGAATTAAGAATAAATGTGATCAATAGATGAAATTGTTATGCCATAATATTCATCACATATTTGTTTCTCCAATTTTCGTTATTTGCAATATTTTTATATTTTCAATTTGTTAAAAGTAGTTAATCAAAATAATCACTATAATCATAAATATTTACTTGCTTTTGTCAAATATGAATTAGAAAAAGTAGATTAAGACCTAAAGTATAGTTATTGTGGGAACGATAATCCGAGCTCAAAGGTTATCTATATTACTTGTTACGATATCGTATACTTGCGATATAAAAAAATGCAATAAATTTTTGACGTCGTTGTCGAGGACTACTTACTTTTAGTCTTAATCTATTTTATTTTTTAACTGTTATTTTATTTTATTTGTTATTTATCTTTCTTTTATATTATTTAACTAACCCCCTATAGTTTTAATCTATCTTGTGCTGGTATTCTTTCTTTGTAGTTTTCAGATATTTATACATGATTCATACATTGGAAAAGTAACAAAGTTGTTGCAATGACAAATCTCTACATAGATTGTCAAGATATGCTTGGAGGATATCCAAGTTGTGAAAATTGTTAGGCGATGTATTGTATTGGGAAATGTGTGTTCTCTAGTTTACACAAGCAGAAACTTCTGAGATTTCGAAAATATTTGATGTGTAGAAAATAAGCAATTGAAAAATCTAATGAAAAGTACATGCTCGTGGAAGATTTTGTACTTGGCGATTGGGATGAGAACATCAAACTTGTGGGAGATGGTCTTCCCCTACTAAACGAGAAGGTACTTGCAAGGTACTTTAAAGAACTTACCAAGTTGGATGAATACGATATGCTTATGGGAGGTTTCATATACTGAGAAGGATTTCAATAATGTGGGTACAATCCACTTGAAAGAGTTGAAAAGAAAGACTTCTTATTGCCCGTGGATCTAGAATGCGAATCGATCAGTCAATCTAAAGAAATTTCAACGATCATAGAAGAGCTTAACATGAATGACAACTTGATCACAAAGGAACCGAATGAAATAATAGAAATCAATGAAGATGAAAGCAATGTACATTCGTCCAAATTCATTGATTGTATAGAAATTGATTTTGTGATTAAGTCGATGAGGAAGTTGAAGTTTACATTGTTGAGTTTGAATTGGATGGAATGGAAAAATCATATTACATTGAAAAGGACAATGTTGAAGTTTGGAAAAATAACGAAGAATGGAGCAAAATCAAAAGAAGAAAAATGAACAAGGAATCAAAATCGTTTTTCAAAGTTCCATTATACAGATTGCAAAATTCAAGCTAATGACTTTAAATAAGCGCTTCTTGGGAGGCAACCCAATTTTTGTTTAGGGAATTGATTACGCCCAAAGAATAACGCGGTAATTATAGTGCAGCTTTGAGGTGTCGTATTCACAGGGAGATTGAAAATGCTTAAGGGTTCCAAAATGATGAGTTATCGTCTTCAATGTGTAGTAAAATTCAGTGTTAGAAATGTGAAATTAAAATCAATAATTTGCGGAAGAGAAGCGTCAGAATTCCCTCGATTGGATTGGATCATTCACATCAACTATTCCATTTTTATATCACAGTTAGAGGTTTTCATCCCGGCACTCTAATCAGAAGATATATCGTGAAAACCAATTTAATTTACAAATGTAATCCTAGAATATAGACTTATGATATATTCGTACAATTTTATTGGAACAAGATCAAAGATCGACCGTATACATCAAACATATAGCAGTAATTAATCCACCAATAAAGTAATATTAAGATTAAAATTCAACAATTAGTTCAATCTAACGATAGAAGAAGCATGACTGGATCTATAAAAGATTTGAGAAAAGTTAAGCTAATCTCAACAATAAGTAATTGAAATTGAAACTCAATAAATAGTTTGATTAAACAATGGAAAAAGCATGACTGAATCCACAAAAATATATTAATTATTAAACCGATTTCAATATAAATTCATGAAAAGTAAGCAAGAAAAGACTAATTGCATGAAATAATAGATGTGAAATCACCATATCCAATTGAGTTCCTCCCTTGTTTCACCAAGATTGTTAATTTTTCATGAGTTTCTTGAGCCAAAATCAATGGAAGAATGATAAATAATGAAGAATGTGACAATTTGGAACGTTTTGAGGTCTTTTAGGGTTGAGAAATCATACCACAATAAGTTACCATAAGTGTTTGAGTCGTAAAATGAAACTTGAAATTTTTTTCCCGATTTGGCTTGGG
Organism: Fraxinus excelsior; assembly: GCA_019097785.1. Classification (NCBI taxonomy): domain Eukaryota; kingdom Viridiplantae; phylum Streptophyta; class Magnoliopsida; order Lamiales; family Oleaceae; genus Fraxinus; species Fraxinus excelsior. The sequence continues at coordinate 245,140 of CM032631.1, forward strand.
CGGGCACCTAGTAGAAAATAGGGCGGCCACCCAGGCAAAATATTTATTTTCTGTATTGAAATTCAGGGTTGGACGAACGTCTGGGCTGGCACCCAGTATACAGCTGGACATCATTCAATGTTTTGGTCATAACTTCCAATATCGATGTCTAATTGAGATGATTTAAGATGCGTTGGAAAGCTAACTCAAATGGCTAAATTTTTTCTTCAAATACCATCTTCCAATTCGATCATTGTCCATGCCAAAAATAGGTCTCAATATGAGGCTGAAAATCGGTGCAACCTTTTCAGCTTGAAAGTTGATATGTGATAATGTTTTGGTTATATTTCGTCCCTTGGAACAAGCAACAAGCAAACATTGACTTTGTGATAGGCATACTATCAAATGAGAATTCATCAACTTCTTACCACAACCTACTTGGAATCAAAACGGTCAATACAAATGGTTGTAATGAAATTCGGGTTGGACCGTATGAGAAGAACGGTTATAAAAATTCAAATACTTCTAAGCACATAGTTAGATATCTTATCAAACATCTCAATTGATCTCAACCTCCAATAAATACCTATTTTGAAATTTCAAACCCCAAAATCAATCGATTTTTTTTTTACCTTTGTTTTCAAAAAAATTTCTGTCTTTTTTTTTTTTCTCTCTTTTTTCTCAAATACTTCACACTAGCCAACTCTTGTTGTTTTCCTTGCTTCTATTCTTCACAAATAAGCATACAATACCTACTACACACTTGGAACTAAAAAGGTGGGAAAATACGTGTATAGGTTATACTTCAACATAGAGAGGTATGGATGACATATGTGCATGAAAGAAAATGATATATGTGTGTGTATCGGCTCAAAATGGCTACTAGGGGTTGTACTTGTTGAAAAGAAAGGCTTGAAAGTATGGAAAAAAAATTTTAATTTACGTATAATATTATTTTATTAAAAAATATGTGATTGAAAATGAATATTGAAAGAATGTTGATCAAACATGAGCTCGAGCTTTGGAGTTTAGTCAATAGTCAACACTCCACACTCCGCGGCACACGTAAAGGAGTTCAATCAATTATCACAGTAATTAAACGGCTTTGTTAGCCCCAAACGGAGTTGGGAGGATTTTTCCTTGGCTTCCACACTGTCTCGCGTACTGTCCCCTTCCCTCTTCAATTAAAATCATACACCACAGTTCATTAAAATACGGAAAATTTTGTTAAACCCACAAAACTTCAAAACCAGCACCCCACCCCCCCTCAACCGCTTCCCTTCAGAAGAAACCCCCAAATTAACAGAGTAAAGTTGAGAAGATTCGAGTTCGATGCGATCTTGTTGGTCGGTGCCGGCCAATGGTGCGGCGGGGGAATTATTCCGTTTATGAGAATGGTGCAGATGACGTGGCAGCGTAGCTTGCTAAAGAGGAAGTCACCTTTAGGGCTCAAAAATCTCGGTAACAGCTGCTACCTCAATTCGGTGCTCCAGTGCCTCACCTATACCCCTCCCCTCGCTAATTTCTGCCTCAGATTCCTCCATTCCTCCAACTGTAAGCCTCCAATTTTGTTTTTATTTACTCATTTGTTTGTTTACCTTATAAATTACTCAATTCGCATTCAACAATTGTATCTGTATATTATTTCTTCTGCCAAACAACTATGCTCTCTCTCTCTCTCTCTCTCTCTCTCTCCTGTATATGTGCTTCATTGTATATTTGTTTGTTTACCTTATAAATTACTCAATTCGCATACAACGATTGTATCTATATTTTATTTATTCTGCCTAACAACTATGCTCTCTCTCCTGTTATGTGCTTAATTGTATCTATAATATATTTATTTATGGATTTTAGCTAATCTTATGCATACACATGGTTGTATTGCATGGATGCTCTAACTAGATAATATTTAATTTGTAATAAATAGAGTTGATTCTTCTGAAAATGATATCATTTCAAGGCCAGGAATTGATATTTCTGATAGGAAATAGTTGATACAATTGGAAAAGAATTGCTTTTAAATATTTTTATGGGAAACTATTATATTAATTCATTTCTTGATTTTTTTCGTCATATGAGAGTTGTTGTCAATATGATCATATCTTATTCATACTTTTTTATAGGTGATGTGGGGGCATCGAAGGAGAAGAAGAGCGAGTGTCCGTTTTGCATATTAGAAAAAAGGATTGTGCGCTCATTGAGCATTGAAGCAGCATTAGATACGCCTTTAAAAATCAACAGCTGTTTGAGGATATTTGCGGAGCATTTTAGGGTGGGGAGACAAGAGGATGCACATGAATTTTTGCGCTATGCGCTTGATGCTTGTCATAGTACGTGTTTGAGGTTGAAGAGGTTACAACACCAGAGGAGGAAGGGTGGGATTGATAATGGAGGAAACAGTGGCGGGAGTGGCAATACGGTGGTTAAGGAGATATTTGGTGGGGCTATGCAAAGCCAAGTGAAATGTTTATCGTGTGGGTCAGAGTCAAATAAGGTGGATGACATTATGGACATTAGTCTTGATGTTTTGCATAGTGGCTCACTTAAAGAGGCTTTACAACTGTTTTTTCAGCCTGAGGTCCTGGATGGCAACAATAAATACAAGTGTGACAAGTAAGCATTGCAAACTCTCTTTTATCAAAACATGCATATGTATATACATACATGCATATATCCACAAACATGCACACATGCATGCATCTACGTCTACATGAATACTACACGATTCAAATGCTATGGATTCCTACGGAAGCACTAACACACGTAGGCCTATGTGCACATGGTGTTCTTTAGGCATCCATATTTTTGAAAGTTTTGCTTATGTATGCGGATGGAAAACTTGTGCTTGTTTAGTTGTAAGAAATTGGTGGCAGCAAGGAAGCAAATGTCAATTCTTCAGGCACCAAACGTGCTTGTTATCCAATTCAAGGTGTGGCAATCATTGAATTATACTTTGTTTATACTCTGATTTTAGATGCTCGTAAATTCCGATAAATGCAATGTTTTGGGCTTTTTGCAGAGATTTGAGGGCATGTTTGGTGGGAAGATAGATAAGCCCATTGCTTTTGATGAGACTCTGGTGCTTTCGAATTACATGTGCAAAGCAAGCCAGGTAAGTTGTGCATTGATTGTTGACGTAAAATAGTTCTTAATTTCATTGGTGGTGTCTTTTTATCTCCAAGAGAAACATAGATAAACACATACTCATTTAGAAAGAGACAAAAGTATGCTAGAAATCTTCCTCCTGATTGTATTTCTCATTATTATCCGTACGACTTGCACCCCTTCTCAGCGCCCTCATCCACCTGGTCATTCTACTCCTACCTGATTATATCTCTCACCGTCATGTCCAACCCCCTCCCAATCTCATGACATGGCTCTCTCCTTCTATACCTCATTCTGATCTTTTAAAGACATTGGATTTTCCCTAAACTCTTTAGTCAGCTTTCTGCTTGGATCAACTCTTGATAGTCCTGGTGTATGTTAATATTGTGGTTTCTTGTATGTACCTGTAGAAGTTCTTCCCAATGGCTCTCAAAGTAGTTTTTTTCAAACTGGTTTTCTTCACATCCTTGTCCTGTTATTTTGTACTTTTTATTGTGTTTTACCCTTTTAAGCTCTCAAAGTAGTTTTTTTCAAACTGGTTTTCTTTACATCCTTGTCCTGTTATTTTGTACTTTTTATTGCGTTTTACCCTTTTAATTTTCTGAGGCAAGCCTAGTGAAGAAAAAATGAATTTCTTGAATCAGAGTTCATTATTATAAAAACTACATTCGGCCTGCAATCTGCTCTTCATATTTCTGTTGAATTTACATTGTTAAACCATCCAGGAGTTGTGTATTCTAACCATCCTCTATGTTGCTGCAGCTAGGTGTATTTGAATTTCATGTGCCATATCCATCGATCTAGAATTATATCTTGTTTGGAAATTTGGAATGCATTTGTACTGGTTGTCAGATACTTTACACTGCAATTCATTGAAAATTGAAGCAAGATATGGTTAATAGCGATGTTAAAAAATCTAATCTGCATTGGATTGCATTCCTTATCATATCATGCATGATAATATGACTGTTAAGTGGAATTCAACATGTGGTTTGGCTTTTATATTTAATTGGATGTTGCAGGATCCACATCCGGAGTACAATCTTTTTGGGACCATCGTACATTCAGGCTTTTCACCCAATTCCGGGCACTATTATGCATATATAAAGGTCTTGTCCAACTCATCTATGTTAAATTGTGTATTTTTTTCATTTTAGTTCACATCAAATAGCTATACTGTCATGGGCTGATTTCAGTTTACTGCCTTTCAGGATGCATTGGGCCATTGGTACTGCTGCAATGATTCTTATGTGTCACTCTCTACTTTGAGGGAGGTTTTATCAGAAAAGGTCTATATCCTTTTCTTCTCTCGTACAAAACAGAGGCCACGATCTGCCAACAATGATTTGGTAGCCAATGGATTAATTCCCCACGAGTCCAATGGCAGTAATACTACCCTGAACGAGAAGTCAGGTTATTTAGAGAAACCAGCGGGTACAAAACAGTTCTCTCACTGCCATATTGAGGCAAATACTTCTACCAAATCCATTGATACCAATGGCCATGACACACCCATAATCCAAAAGTCAGGTTGTTCAGTGATGCCACTGATTATGAAACAAGATTACAACCACAATTCCTTGACAAATAACTCAATCTCATTTAAGGTCAATAAAGGGCATTCTAGTCCAGAAAAGAAGTTTAGTGCCTTTGAGAAATCGAGTATCAAAATGCTCCCTGCCAAGGGGAATATGAAAATTGTTGTTCATAAGAGAGAATCCAATGGAAAAACTTGCAATGCTGCACCATCATTTACTTCGATGGAAAAAGATAAAAAGGTGGCGTCCTTAACTGAGAGGAATGGTTTAAGCAAAAGTAAGTCAATAGCATCAGTTCACATTGATAAGAAAGGATCCTCTCCTATGGCAAGCAGTAATGGAATTATTAGGAGTGTGGAACATGATACCTTAGATGGAAGTCTATGTGGAGTCAATGGCACAAAAACCACGCTGGCATCAGCAAGAACTCTGGATTGCCAGGATTTGCAGAGTGGTTGTAGCAGAAATGCCTCTAACAACTCTAGATTGAAGCGGAAAAAGCAGAGTGATCTGTGCATTTTGTTGGCCAAAGATGCTAAATCATGTGCAGAAGTGGAAGCATTCAAGGAATCGTATGTTACTTCTGTCTATGAAGCTTTTAATTTCTTTCCCCACATATGCATGTTTTTGGATGTCATCAAGGGAAATATTGAATTTTGGACATATTTTTAACTTCTTTTACTCCAGAAGTCATTTAATATTGCATCTGCTGTATAAATAGTTTACAGTAGTGGGCCAAAGAGGAGTAATTATCTTTTTTATATACCAACTACCTTTTGTTATAGATTTTTCTCTCTTCATAATTAATCATTTGTTTGTAGTGAACAATATTATCTCTTATAATCTTGTGAGACGTGGAATCCTTTCTTTTATATTCTCTTCTTGTGGCCATGATTCTTTTATTGAAGCTTTGACATTAGTTTATTCCTGAGATAAGTTTGTTTCTTCCAAAAAATTCCTCTCTATTTTCATTGGGAAAATTACACTGCTGGCCCAACCTTTGTGTAATGTAGCACCTGGATCCCCAACCTTCCACTGTAGACTAGGTCTGGTGTGAAATTCATCCTTGTCTTATTTCAACTCTTATGAGAAGTTAGAGTTAGCATATGTATGGCTGTATAGTTTGAAAAAGTTTCTATATTCCGATAAAAAGTGAAGAAGGTGATTTTACAGATTTATTTTGTGGCTTGATTGTGGAATGCTTTGCTTCTTGCTACAAGTACTGATAATATTTCATGGACACCGCTCAATTTATGCTTTAACAAAATGGTAACTAATTATTACTGTTGGTATCTTTCAGAATTGGGAAAGAAGCTTCCTTATTTCTGCGATCATGTGGTTGGTCTGATGAAGTTTATAAATTCATGCATTTGAGCAAAAAGTTGTGTGCACAAGAAGCTGGCAGTGAGACATTAAATGACCATGAAAAGAAGTAAGTTTTTTGCATTTCTGACACTGTTTGTCTTTGGAGTTTGTTCATTTTTGTGCAAAGCGGCATTTGATGTATTGCGCCTTAGTATAATTGTTCTGATTTTTGATTGGCATGGACTAGTAATTTATTGCTAACAACTATTCGCAATCCTTGTGGTCTCAAAATCACAGGATCCATTGGACACAATAGCCAAGGATAGCCTGACTACGGCGGTAAGGGATTTGCATCGCATTCTTCAATTAAAAAGCGGACACAATAGCCTAGGATAGCTGGACTACGGCGGCGCCACCACATCTAAATTTCACATTGAAAAAGAAACAGATAAAGTTAGCGAAAAACTTAATAAGAAACTTTACACGATCGAAAGGAAGAATCTTGGAGAAACCTAGACTAACTTTCCACCAAGTGATACAAAAAAGGCTAATATGAAGGAAGAACGTAAGAGAAGATTGCCTTGCCATTGTTGACCACTCTAAAGCAATTGTTACGAGAAAGTCAAAGATTGACATAGGAAAGGAGATGAGGAGATAGCTGTGAAATAGGGGGAAACTAGAGAGACGAGGAAGTTGGGGAATTGGGCATGCTGCTTGTGGGGAATTTGGGAGGGGGTAGGAGATGAGGCTTCTTTAGGAAATTGGTGGGAGTAGTGGAATGACCCCTTTTTGGAGGGGGAATTGAAGGTCTCTAGAGGGTCGAAGCTAAATTCAAGATCATCAAAAGGAAATTTATTCATTAGGTTTAGGGATGAAAGAATTGTCATGTATATGGGCATATTGGTATTAAATCCCGAACTAGCATGAAGTTAAATGGAACTAAGTGACCGTAGGAAGTAAGTTTCTTGCATATATTGGTAATGTACTTTCCATTATAGTCTCTGGCTCTCTGCCTTTTCTCTGCTTAACATTTTTGCTAAGAGAATTGGTCAAAATTTTCTCCCTTTATTCGTAACAAATGTGCAAGCCATTTGAGAAACCTATAAAGTCAAATTATCTAACTTTATAGAAATATAGATTAACTAGCTAGGGTTATATTGCCCTATTTCAATAGCATCTTAGCGTTGAATAATCTCATGGAGCAAGTCCATATACCATGTTGTTTACTCTTCCCATAGTGGAGGAATCATAGTTTCTACAAGTGGAAAAAGTTGGTATGTTGTCCTTATCCTTCTCTCTCTTCATTCTTGACAAGTAAGCTACAACCCAACTGGGGCACTATGAGAAAGATCAATGGAGGAAGAGGAGGATGCTCCATGGGGCATTTCCTTTATTGATTGCTTTGATAACTAGCGGTCTCAAAGAAGATGTTGTGAAGCATTTAAACTATAAGTCATTGGCTATGCTTTAGGCAAATAAAAAACCCGACACAATTATACAATTGTAAGGAAAACTCAAGAATTCTAGTAGATGCCAATGGAAAGAGAAGGCATAACACAACCTTTATACCCCACGTTTAAGCGGTTGAGATTAAGACATTCATGTTAAGTGGCACGACAATGCATTAATTACTCCTAGAATCACGTGCCTTGATAGTCAAGAACCTGCAGAGTCGTGGCATAGAAAATTCCATTAGATCATGTTAGCTCTCCATGTGTGGATTTGGTATGGATATAAAAACTGACTTCGTTATACTATTCTTGATGATGAATTGATTTGTTAGCTTTGTATATGATATTGATCCCATTTTGCTATCATCAAGAGGCAATTCATTTTTGGAATGTGGAGACCAATCATCTAAATGGGATTAAATCCCGAGTTATTGTGATATAGAAAAATCTTATGAGACTATGAAAGTGAATATTTTTTAATTTCAAGCTAATGCATTTCTATTATAGTTTCTATTTCATTCACATAAAAACAACCACAATCAAGTCAAAATGCTTCATCTTGATCCAATGAAAGGAGTAGAAGTCGTACAAGCCCATGAGTCAAAATCATCCTAGTTTTAAGAAACGTAGTTGCACTTCTAACAAATTTTATCAATATCAAGTTGTTAACCATCTCATTTAAGTTAAAAATCTTTTCTTTGCTCTGATGCCACGTGAACCATCACATTTAAGCTATTAGAGAGGGATCCTGTATTTTCGTTTAAATTTTTCCTTTCAATATTAGATCATCGAGAGTAATTCATTCATTGAATATATTGCAAAGTACCCACGAGATTATGGAAGTAAAGTTTCTTGCATTAATTGACATTGCACTATTCATTGTAGTTCTTATTATGCTTTGCTCAACTAGGCATGCCACGTGGCCGTCAGCTAAAAAAGAAAGAAGTCACACAAGGCTCGCACCCTACATTACCTCGCCTTCCTAAGGTTAGGCCGAAGCGATCAGACTGAAGGGCACAGTGATTTAGGTGTCTTCTCCGAAGCAACACCACCTCATTCGAAGCATCATGTCCGATGTGAGGCATCATAAGTTGCTGCGGTGTATTTTCGAAGCGACAAACCTTTGCTCACTGGCAGCTTCAAAAAATGTCACTTCGGTCAAGAGATCTTCCGTACGAAGATATTTAGTACGACCGATACATTTGGTAGCTCTATAATAAGAGCTTTTAGTTGAATTTACATTCTACTTTTTAGATGACAGGCCTATGATGTAGGATGGCTACTTTTCAGGTCATTGACTACATGCCTAGGACAACTGGGATTGACGCTTGTTGAGGTTGACCCATGAACTGTTGAGATGAGGCCACATGTCAGGCATTCAATGGACATCACTTCTAGTATAAAAGCCTACCCTTAGTATCTTCCAAAGGTAATGCAATTATACATATCTACACTATAGTGCTTGGTATTCTCTCTTCAACTCAGATTTATTACTCACGTCCATTGTCACTCCTACACCCAAAAATATCTTCCACCATTGATTGACTTGATCGTCGGAGTGTTCGGGGTCGCCTTATCCACTGTCGGAGATATGGCCACGTGCATCTAACACTTTGTCCATGTGTGCACGAAAGTTATGGGTGGATGGAAGTTGAGCCGGAATCTATTGGTCACGTGTCTCGCTTGATTTCGAGGCCAACAATTCCTACTCCTTTTCCACTTATGATTACGGGAAATATTTTGTTCAAATTTTCCCCTTGATGCATGTAGGATGATAAAGCCATTCAAGAAACCCATGTAGTCCACATATTGAAACTTTAAGAAACCTAGCTTCACTTTGAACAAGTTTGATCAATTTAGAAATTTCTTATAATTTCTCAATTACTTAAAAAGTTATCATTTTCCCTTTGTGTTAATGCTTGAATGATGTTGATATTCATGATATTGCGTCGATTAGTTCGTTGTGAGGTTCATTTATTGTATTTACATTCAAAAGATTTACCTGTCTTTATGAGATTAAATCCATAGTGAATTGCGAAATAATAAAAACAAGGAGATCGGTAGTAAATATTGTTGCAATTGTTGCTATTGCATTGTTCGTTTTAGTTCTCAAAATGTTCCCCTTTTATCCTAGAAGGGTATGGAGCAAGGTAATAAAGTCAAAATCATTGTACTTTTAAGAAACGTAGATTCACTTTGAACATATTTGATCAATTAAAAACTTCTTATAATTTCTCCCTGACACTTGGAGTTATCATTTTCCCTTTTAATGCTTTATCAACTTCAGAAGTCATCCAAATTTCATTTTAACTTTCTTGCTTGTTTCATTTATGGACCCTTTTCTAATCTGGTACATGCCATTATTCATAAATTTTAAGAACGAATTACACGTGTATTTTTTCCAAGATGCCGTGCTTGTATTTTTGAACAAATGTTTTCTTTTTGTCGCGTTCAATTCACGACGTACCTGCATTTGTTCCATGTTTAGCTTTTCTGAACACATCACCAATCTGATTGTGTCATTTATCATGGTGAAGGTAATAATTATTTATCATAGTGAAAAAAAGGAGGGAAGATAATTGTTGATTCGGCCGTTAACATTTTGCAGTTTGAATTACCTTTTATATCACTTCTGGACGATCAAGAGACATGTAGTTTGTCACCCCGGATACCATTGGTGATGTAGTTTCATACTGTTATTGCCTGATGTCGTATTCTTCGATAAAATTAATTTGGTTGCAGTAGTTCATGATTGAGCGAATTACACGTGTATTTTCCAGAAAATCTTTCTATTCTCTTTCCCCTACTATCCAACTGGGACATTCAAATTCATGTACATGGTGTGACTGCAGGGGGTTTTTGATTTCAAGTGTGAAGCCAAAGTTTATTTCAAAAATTCCGGAGTTACTGAAGGCCAACCTAATTGAGAGTCTCAAATATTTTAGCGGAGAGCATCAATCACCCAGATCTTAAGCAAACAGGTATGATGTGCAGTTCTCATGTTCGAGTTTTAAATTATTTGAAACTTATAAGCCAAGTATTAAAATGTTAGTACTCGCTCCAACAATAGTAGATGTTTCTGCGAGTTTATGACAATTATCAAATTCATTGTTCTCATTATATGTTTGCCATTTGAGATTACTTTTAAGGGTAATAATAAAGATTAGTTCTGCAGTTTCCGGAGAGATGGTGGGACTGGGGTTCTGTGCTTTCGTGATGATAATGTTAGATTATATTGGTGATGATGAGATGAGCGTTGTAGCAGCATCAAAACCTTGGACCTTTGCTGTTGTAATTTCCTGTGCTGGTAGCTAATCAGCCAGCAAAAATTGGGGTTCAAAAGGTTCAGTTTAAAACTAGCCAAAGTTTTCTCCTTGAGGTGGCGCAGTTGGCGTTGATAGAGCAAAGAAGAATATTATCAATTTTGTACTACATTCATATTTACAGTCGCCCAATCTGACGCATTACAATTTTCCCATTAAAAATGCAGTCGGAGAGAATTTCTTGATATAATTTGTTGATATTTACTGATACAGAATGAGGATGTTAATATGTGCAGGGAGCATAAGCCTTAGATTAATTGTTTTGTTGTTGGCGTGACTTTTAAATTTGGACTCTGCCCGTGTGTTTTTCTGCTCCTTACCTCCAAAAATATGGTCATTTTATTTTATTTTATAACTTCTTTTAAAATGAGATTGAATTTGAGATCTTTTTTTTTAGCCACCACAAGAAGTTTTTCATACTTGAACATAAAAATATACATTGAGAGAGAATGTTTTTTTTAAATTAAACAACGTGGTTTAGTGGTCTATTGAAGCAGCTATCCTGTTTCTTCATTTTGTAATTCTCGTTCATCTTGATAATTACACGGGAAAATTATCGTCTTTGATATGCTAGACCGAAAAGGATTAATGGAGGATATGGATTATGAGTTCTTATTTTATCGTGTCCAACTCCCTACGTATAAAACTTATTATGAGAGTGGTGTTTTATGTACCCTTTTTAGTATTATTATTTCAATGCTAATAAAAAATTTATTGCTTAAATGCCATTTACATAGACCGCAATCTAAGTAGCGTTCATTATAGAAAACGTTATATATCATTGTTAGAACTAATGGTTTAATATATAGAGAAGAGACTAAATGTATGAATTGGAAAAGCTTAAGGTGTTTGTAATTATTGGACACACTCTTCAATTGCAAATGATGCATATCGAAATTATGTTGTTTAGAAAAGGCTGTGACCTATCTAATGATTAAAATTAATTTGTGTCAAAAGATGCGATTGTTCGAATATATGCATGAAAATCTATAAATAGAATTCTATTAATTTCATTTTCTTTACTCCAAACTAATTGATTTTTAATTCTTTCCTTCTACAAATTATTTTTTAGATTCTTATTCGATATTTAGTATTCGATGTTTTTTGTTCTAGAATAGTACAATCATGATTTGGTTAGTCGGACAAAATTGCTAGTATGCTATATTAATTTTGGAATGAGTGTTGTATCTTAGGAGTTAGACGTCCATTTGATTTTATTAGCACTAGTGCAGAGGTCGAAATCTGTCTTAGAAATATTTTCATTCGTCTACTTCGCTTCATTTCATCTCCTTCTAACTTCTACTTCGCTTCATTTCATTTAAAACACTTGTTTGATACCAAAATTTGGCATGGAAAATGTTCTCTCTCCCCTTCACCCACGCGCCTTTTTTTTTTTTTTTTTTTTTTAAACTTTTTGGCAATAAAAATAAATTTCATAACCAATTGTAAAAAAAATCACTTTAATAAACAATTTACATGTAAAACGAATCCAAACGAACACTAAACTTTGATGAAAAAAATGGTGAAAAAATGGTTTTCGAGCAATTTATTTATTTATTTATTTATTTTTGGCAATAGTAACAAATTTTATAACCAATTGTAAAAAAATCACTTTAATGGATAATTTTCATATAAAATGAAGCTAAACGTGAACAAAAAAGATCCAAAATTTTAAAATTTTTCGGGTAAAAAATTATACCAATCAAACACATTTAATTAACAACTCACTGGAAAACAATTTCTAGACAATTATTTTCCCTGAAATTTATTTTCTTTTTATTCATTTTCCACATTTGCAATCAAACGGACCTTAGAAACTTTGTGCATGCTGTAAATGGTATTGTCTATTCATTTTGGACCATAAGTTGATAAGAATAATTATTTCTAGCGAAAAATATGAAACTTTCTCTCTCCATGTTTTTTTGTGTTTTGTTATCAAAGTAGCAAGTTTTGTTTAATCAAATAAAGAAACTACTTTCGGTAGCGTAATTCCTTGATCCAAAATTAATTATTTTTCATGGTATGGATGATTAAACGAAATCATGATAATTGTTAAGAACTTTTCATTAATTAGTACTTCTGGCATTTATTTAATTTCAAAAACTAATAATTGTATTGTGTGTATGCATCATCTTGAATAAAACATATATGTCATTCCGATGATCATCCTAACATCATTGATGATAGGCTATGAATTTAAAGAAAGCTTTGGAAATATAATTTTCAGAGGTTCTCAAGTTCGAATTAATCTCCCTAAAGGTTCCGCGCCTCTAATATAATAAAGAACCAAAGTTTGATATGAAAAATAATGTGTTCAATCTATTTTCTAGGTTTACAATAACATGTGATATTCAAAACGTTGTGTTCACTTATTAGTCATTGAGTCCGATATATTCTTACTAGGAAAGGTTCAAAATGAAAACTATCGATCCTGATATATTAATTGTATAAATTGGAAAAGTGTCTAATATGTGTAATTACTAGACACGACTTTTCAATGCATATCAAAGAGTCATGTTGTTTCAAATGTTGGTTCACCTAACAAAATTTATAGTGTATTGTATTAATTTTGGAAGAAGCGTTGTATTTGGGGGGACAAGTCTATTTGAACTTATTACCACCACTGCAATTGGCAAAATCTTGTTTAAGAAGATTTACATTCGCAAATCTCACTTCATTTCATCTTCTTCTAACTTCTACATGTCAATAAGTCATCGGTTTGCTTATTTTTATTGTCGTATCTTGGTTTCGATACATCAAAATTCTAATCAATATTTTGCACAGGTAAGTCATGATTTTATATAACTTAGTAATGTGTTTAATTGATAAGTTACATCTTGCTTTTACATGTGGTATTGTTAATTTCATGTGTTTCAGGAAACATATATGACAATGTGATTGAGTTGAAGTTTAGGAATTGAGTATTTGGATTAATAGTGTTAGGTTGTACCAAAGAGGGAGTTTATTAGGCCCGAATTGTATGGCTATTCTCGTGTCCAAAATCATAGTTATCGAGTTGTAATTAAAATCAAAGAGTCGGGGTTGGTAGTATAGGTGTTAAAGGAGTCAAAGATGGACGAAGGCAAAAAAAAAAGGTGCTAAAACACTCGCCAACCGCCTTCGGCGCGCTCAAGCGGAAATTGTAGTAAGGCACCGCTCGATGGTCATGACTGGGCACTCGAGCGGTCGACTGACCGCGAGAGAGACACTCAAGCAGTTGTGCTATATGAGAAATCCTAGGTTCACACAGCCCTAAACAACCTCAAATACTTGATATTATAAATACCAAAGCATTGACCTGTTCCAAAAGCGTGTTGAATCTATTTTCATTCAAGAGAACATATTATTGAAGATCAATAACACATTTCCTAAATCTGTTGATTTAACCACAAATATCAAAACACAAGAAATCAAACACGAAAAACATTTACCTTTACCAATAAGACAGTTTTGAAGTTGGTAAGAGACAACAGACTTCCAAGTGTTCCATAACGAGGTTCGTTCTTGATGATCCACGCGGAGGGAAAAGATGTCCGGAGTTCTGGAATGTGCATGTTGTACAATCAAAGAGGTTCTTTGGTTATTTATAGGTTCAACGGTCAGAGTCTACTCTGGACCAATTGTAAGTTATTTTTTCTAGTGGATTATTTTTGGCAAGGTTCACCCGAAGGTTTTTGATCCGTATGAAGAGTTCTTTAAGAAGTTTTCCTTAGTTACCAAATTTGGTGTTTCACTTTTATTGCTTTTGACCTACATTGTATGATTGACACATGATTTAATTTGATATTAAACTTAATCATCTAAAAACAATAAATAAGTGACTTGTTGATTTTTGTTGATTGTTATTCCGCATTATACACCTCTAGGTGTTAGGTCTAAACATTTGATTATACTATATTATATATTATTATAGTTTCATTTAAATCTTTTCACCAAGTACTCGAATTAAGCTTAGCTAGGTATTCATTTTTTGGCATAGGCGTGATTGTCTAATAGAATCATCACTACTGTTGCTGTTGTTATCTGGTAATGGTTGCCTGTGAGCTAAGAACCATGGACTTAGTGATGAACAGAGGTGCATATATAGTGTAAAAACGACAAGGAAAAGAGTAATAGACTGTAGAACTATTGAAGATGATTATTATAATGCAATGTACTGAAATGAACTAAAATGCAACACTTCCAAGGTAGTTTGAGAGGCCTGGACTTTCCTCTTAACGGATTACTACTCAGAATGATTCCCTATTTCCCTCCTACCCGCATTCTGGTTGTGTCCTGCTCTTTTTCCTTCTTACAAACATGAATAATATTGGGGGTCTATCATTACTCACCCCCGACATCCACCTTGTCCTCTAGGTAAAAGCTCGGAAATTGCCAACGGATTTGTCTCCATTGGTTCCCATGATGCTTCAAACTCCAAAAAATCTTTCCATTTGATTAGCACTTCTGGACTTGAGAACTTTGCTGGATCTAATTTCGAAAACAGATTCTGGCTCTACCGGTGATCTTGTGCACGCGGTAAGCTATGGATGAAGAGTGGAAATTGGTTGAACATTCCCAACAACTTTAAGAAGTTGTGACACATGAAAACTACTTGGTCCTTGAATTAAAAATACATAATTATAGGGTTCATCTTCATATAAAAGAAATCTAGTTGTTGACGACATAAAAATACGGCCCAATTAAATGGCCCAAGAGATCCATGTAAAAGTCCCAAGATAGAGCTATGCAACAGAGGCCCATTATTGCCCAAGCCTATAAGACGCCCAAACGCTAGGCGAGTACAACATCTTATTGATACTTAGGGCGACGGCGTTATTATCGCTCAGAATTCGGAACGCCCAATATTTGGATACATGAATACTTTTAAGTAACGGTTACCAAGGCAGTTAAAGAGTGTTCTCATCATGTTTCACGATCCAGGAAACCCCGGTTATTAGTAGTTTAAAGGTGGAGGCGACGTCAGTTAGAAACGGAAGTTCTACGACAAGTCAGCCATGATAAAGAATGTGGACAGTTACAGGGCGACCAGCAGTTTCAGACGGCTCTACAACAATTGCCCGAGGAGTATAAAAACGAGGAGAAAGTATAGAAGAAAAGGACCTCGAATCAAAAACTCTCGAACAGAGACTATGTAATTTTCATTATCTTTAATTTCATCGCATTTAACCTCCAATTGTTCTGTGTGCTTGCACCCCTTGGAGGCATTTCGTATTCTCACCCATTGTAAATCTTCAATAAAACCCCCATTTTTGGGACTTTGTCTCAAGAGGTATGTTCCTTACACAATCGTCTAAGTTTTTTTTTAATTGTTAGCGAGATCCGATTTTCCGCGCGAAATTCTAGTTTAACATATTTTTAAAAGATAAAACAACAAAGGAGTTGGGAAATTTATTTCTTGTTCTTGATCTTCAATCCCAATATTTGATTCCTCAAGTTTTTATGTTTCTTGATTCAATCCACGTGCTAGATTTGTTCTTCTCTACAATTTATGATGAATTAGCCCCTCCTTTCTTGATAGATTTTATGATATGATGTAGTATGGGAGGTGAGAGAGAGATCTTTAGTGTTCTACCCACGCTCTCTAATTATAGCCGCTGAAAATTAGAGTAAATCATGTCAAAATTGGTTTTCAAAAGAATTTTGGCCAAAGAAGGAAACCGCATCCTGCCGCCAAATTTGGCTTTAGGTACGTGCAAAATAGGTCTTACGTATGCATGGAGTACTATGGTTCTCTTTGTGTAGATTGAGTCCTTTAGTGTCTAATTTCATCCAATTAATTCCATGTATTCAATTATTGTTTTATGGTTAGAATCAACTACCGAATATTTGCAATTTGGTTCTCAAACTTTGTAAGTAATCATTTTTCATCAGTTTTTCGTTTATTTCTTCCAATTTCACGTTTCACGTTTAATCACTAAGTTTTACATTAAAAAACAAAATATATATACAAGATTATGCTATAATTTATCAAAAATACCTCAAAATATTCTCAATTAATGGCTTAGGTAAGCAGACTCAGTATTACCAACGAGCAAGGCTCATCGCCTCTACTAGATGATCTTTCCTAGCCCATGTAAAAGTTCTTTCTTTAATGAAATGGAATTTGGCACAAGTATCTTCACCTCTTCACATCCCTTCCATGGATAAACCATCCACTATGGAAGAAGCCGCTGGTATAGATGAACCATCCTCCATACAAAGAAGTCTTTTGTCATCTCAGCATGAGAGGTGTGAAGCATCCTAAAGAAACCTACCTTGAAACCTACGAAGCAAACCTCACATCCTTTCCATGGATGAAACATCTACCATGGAAGAAGCCTTTGGCATGAATGAACCATTCTCTATGCAAAGAAGCCTTTTGTCATCTTGATAATAGAGGTGTGAAGCATCCTAAAGAGACTCACCTTGAGACCTACTAGACATGCCTTACATTCCTTACATGGATGAACCATCTACCATGGAAGAATCCATTGACATGGATGAACCATCCATCATATAAAGAGGTATAATATGAAGCCTAAGGGTCGACTGCAACCACTTCATTATATACAACCAAAGCACCATTCCCAATGGCCACCTCATTCTGAGCTACCTCGACCTTCGGAGTACCTTCATTCTGAGCTTTATTGGTTTCAGCCTCAGATACCTTGGCATTTTAGGCATCTACCAAGCTAGATGAGATATGATCTCTAAAGACAGAGATAGCTACGGTTGGCAAGGTGGCAGTCAATAAATACATCAATAACTTCAACAAAATAAAGAAGTATCGTTTGCTAAGAAAGTGCAAACCACAAGTGCACAAGTCACGTTCAAGTAATAAAATTGACTTTTTGAGTCCAAATTGTTAATCTTTCGAGGAATGTTTACTTTAGATTGCACAACTTTAATCAATTTAAAGTTAACAATAAAAAAAAATCACACAATAAATATTTTGATTTTGAAAATAAAGACAATTAACTAAAACTTTACAAAATGCGGTTGAGATTCATTGTTTCGCTTTACCATCGCCTAATTAATTTTTCCACAAGCCAATTAACAAATTATTCATTTACGATGTTAGACCCAAATTTTCAACTTTAGTTAATTACCCCCCTTGAGCGAAATTAACCCTAATTGATTGGCCTAACATCTATATCTCTATGTCGATTAAAATCAAACAATCGTATTAAATCTTTGTGAAAATAACTCAAAGGGTCACCTAGAGTTATGGGTATATCTCTATCCCCTACACAAATTTAGGGTTTCTACTATTTGATTTAGGCCCTGTTTGACACACATTCTCATTCTCATCCTCATTTTTTTCTCTTTCTTCATTTCGATCACATATTCTCCAAATAAAATAATATGACACACAAATCTAAAATTTTTCATTACTTTTCAACCGCGCATTTTTTCATCAATCACTATTCCAGAATTCATTTTTTTTTCCCAAAATGGGTGTCAAACATTAGCTTAAAATGCACAATCTTCTTTCGAGCGATCTGCGAATCACTCAACATAATCATTAATTGGCCATATAAATGAAAAGGCAATAACAATAATAGTAAAAACACATGAAAATAAGTACGTTAACATTAAAGAGCAAATATTAAAATTAATTAAATATAGGTTAAGTTTAAACCGTAAATCCCAACAATAAAACTTAGCCCATGTTAAATATACGATAAAAATGAGAATATTTTATACAAATTTGTATGCTTTTGGTCCATATTCACTTCCTTTTGCTTCGTTATTTTTCATTTTGGGGGTTTGAACTACAAAAGCCATAATTACACAATTGTAAATCGATATCTATTCTTTTCATCAATAATAAGCATATTTAGGTATTAAATAAGTGTGCAAAAATACACTTATTAAGTACGATGACTTCGCTAACTACTGGACTTCCTGGAGTGCCCAAAAGATGCTAGTTCAAATGAGGAAGGTTCATCCATTTATTTGATTCCATCAAAACCTCAACCGCCTAGCATTAGTGCTCATTAGCTTAATCGAGTTGCTTAGTTAGAGCCACCACTTAACTTTCAACCTCATGCAATTCTTTTTTCAAGCGACTGACTTCAAATTCAACAAAGTCTTACTTTACCTCCACCCCCATCTTCTTCAGCTCAGAGTCCTCTGCCCTTTCCCTTGCCTTCTTCACTATTTTCGCAAGGCTCGCAGAGGCCTCAAGACGAGCTGCATGCTCTCTATTCTTATTTCAAACATGATAGAGCAAGTCTTAAGTCGCCATTCGACCGCATGGTCCGCGCAACACCGGTATTGTTCACCTCTAACAAATCATTGACCTTACAAGAAGTATCATAGTTTAGCAAACTCTACGTCCAGTACTTGGAATGAAGCGTTGTTGCTGTGGTTTCTAGTAGAAGCATAGTTGTTGTGCTTGGCTCATGTGGACGGAAGCAGATTCTACTTTGAGTTTTCTCCTGTGGCTTCGACTATGGGAGGATGTGCTTTCTTATTAATTCTTACCCTAAACGAAGTGTGAGGAGGAGCACCGATGGCCACAGTTGGCCAAGCGGAGGAGGCACCAGATGTGCTAGTCTTCTTTGGTTTTTTATTAAGAGGCTAGATCTCCTTATCCTCAACCCCATCTGCTTCATTAATGGGCAGCCTCTCAATTACCTTTACAAGCTGCTCACTCTGTTTTTGGTAAGCAACATAGACGATCTTCAATGTGCGTCCCTCCACCACACTTTGTCGGATTGTAGTAAAATCAAACTTCAGAGACCTTTTCTTCAAAAAAAAAAAAAAATCTACAAAAGGCCAAGTGATAGTGCCTATGACTTAAGCATCAAAGTATAACTCAAGTAGAGGGTTAGAATTCACCTTGTGAAGACATCAAGTCATTGTTGAAGAAGTGAATATTTTTCTCTATCAACTCTAAATAGCTATGTTCTTTATGTATAAGCTAGTAAATGATGAAGATGATGCCCCACTGCTCCATGGAGAATTCGTATCGAGGTAATATATCTACAGACAAAAAATAAATTCACTAAGTATATCAAAGCATGAAATGAAGACAATAGTTCAACGAACATGTAAACTTACTAGCAGTAGAATATGTGGTGGTACGATCAAATGAACCATTAGGTCACCCTCTATTGTATCCCAACGTCCTGACGCCAAGAGCGAGTCTTCATTCCATCCCTTAATGGAAGTTGGCAAGTCAAGTACAAAGGGAGAATGAGCATCCTAAGAGGTCATATAATAACATTCCTTGACCTTTTCACCTCTCATGGTAGCTTTTGGAAGGTAAATAGAGTGGAAGATACTTAAGGGCATGTTTCCACTTAGGTTGGCCTCGCACCTAAGTAACCATGACTCAACCGTGTGAGTCCAAGAATTTAGGTTCTGATAGGTCGGAGTAAGGCCACAAGAATGCAAGAAGAGGAGAGAAAAGAGAAGAATATGCAACCTAAGACCTTTCTTTAGAATGTCATCAGTTACGGCCACATACTATGGCCTCGAATAGTAGGCACCTTCACAAAGCTTGGGGACTATAAGACCTATATGTTCTGAAATCCTATATTGCTCTCTGAGGGTCTCTAGTACAATGAGGGTAACATTAGAGGGGTAATCTGAAGCCCTTTATTTGGCAGAGGTGTCCATAGGTAGATGAGGTGACTTCCATATGTTTTTCCCAAACCTAATGGTCGCTGAAAACTCAGTAGAGTTGAGAATAGTTGGTTCACTAACGATGGAAATGACTAAAGTCATACCGTCACAATGAACACTCCTAACCCAAACATTTTCTGAATCAAAGAAAAGAAAAATGTTGAGAAAATTAAGTAGGAACGAAAATTTACCTAAAAATGACATTTTCTAAGGAAAAATGCCCGCTAGAATGCCGTTGAACGTGTCGAGATCTTAACTTATAATGGGAAAGTCAAATTGATAAAGTAACAGTGCATTTTCAAATTTTTTTGCTAAGTAAAAGCTTACAAATAATACAAGTATGTCTTTTATAGACATATGCAATGAACCTGAATCGTTGGATCAAGTCAAAATCCATCTTGGTCGTTCATTAGTTAGTTTATCCACTTTCAAATTATTGGACCCAAAAATGTCTTATTAGTTTAGAGCCCTCAAATCACCTTGTTAGGTCTAATATTGTAATCGACATATTTGTGAACAAAAGGATATTAATTGAACACTTTTAAAAAGTCAAGGACTTGGATGCAATTAAGTTAGGGTTAGAGGTTAAAAATAAGGAAAACACGGCATCGAAATTTCTCTAGCCTATCGTTTGGACATTGCTCGAGTGACAAAAATAGAATCGCTGTCGCTCGCCCGAATCTCGCTCGAGCGAGAGGTCGTCACTCGACTGTCGCTAGCTCTTAGCTCGAGCGACAAGTCGATCCGAAAAAACCTTATTTGCAATTTTGGAAAGTTTTACACGGCCCATACTACTCATACACCTTCAATTATAAATACAGAGGGTCTTGCACGACTTTTACATAGTTGTCTTATTGTGCCTCATATTCATATCATCTTTTAAGAGATCCAAGAACACAATTCATTGGTGAAATCATTCATTCTTGAGATCTGACAACTAAGTTTTGGGAAATCATCAAATTAAAGAATCCAAAACACTTGATTTCATTAACACTTTGAGAAATGTACTTTCTCAGTTGGACTTCAGAAGTTTTTGGAGGTTGAGAGATGTTGGACTACAAGAGCAGAAAGAAGAATAGGAATAGGTGATTCCTGGGACAATCGCAGAAGATTGTGAGTCTGGAATTTACACCAGATTTTGGAAGCTACAGGAGGTAGATCGGAAAATCTAGCAGGTTGGTTAGATATTATCTACGGTAGCAAATTGTGAGTCTGGAGGAACAACGGATCTTGGAGATTACAGGAATTACAACAGTAGGAACTAGTGGAATTTGCTACGCTGAAAACGGATTGTAATCTATATTGTCTATAGTGGAGGCAACTGGCTTGGTCCCAGAGTTTTTACCCAGTTGGGTTTTTTTGTCATCATATCCCTATTCATTATTTATTGCTTTCCATATTACAAACTGTGGTATTCAAATATATATTAATTGAATTGTATGCTTAATCATCTAGAAACTATAAAAAAGTGACTTATTGCTTTTAATAGATTAATTTCGCACGCAAGTCAAACTTAATTAGTAAATCGCGTAGTTTCATACCTCTACTGCAATGTTCGAATTCTCATACCCCTTCACATTTACATCACAACTTTCATCAAGCTGCCTATCTTTCAGAGTCTTGTCCTTATACTGGACCTCGCTTTTGTATCACAGATTTCATTGAGTTGTCTATATTTAAGAGCATTGTTCTCATGTTAGGACCTCGCCTCTACATCATAGCTTTCATCAAGCTGTCCATCTTTCAGATTCTCGTCCTCATACTAAGATCTCGTCTCTATATCACAGCTTTTATCAAGATGCCTATTTTTCAAATCCTTGTTCTCATACCAGGAGATCGCCTATGTATCACATCTTTCATCAAATTTCCTATCTTTCAGAATCTCATCCTCACACTAGAACCTACCTCTGCAACATTGCTTCATCAAGATCCCTATTTTTCAGAGCTCGTCCTCACGCTAAGGCCTCGTCTCTGTAGCATATCGCTTGTATATCTATTCCATAAGGTATCCAAACATCACTTTTACTTTAAATTCACGCATTGTATAAATATCTATGCTTCAACTTGATGGACTATTGTGGTGTGTTCAAATGCACAACTAAACAAACAACTTTAGGATCAGTTCATCTCCGAAAATTCACGCATTATATAAATATCTATGCATAACTTGAGGAACTATTGTTATGCTTCTCACAGCCACGTGGCAGCCAGCTAGCAAATTCAATCAAACTCACACTCCGTATCACCATCTTACCTGGTTGAGGTAAGGCCATGCATAAGGTAGCCGGGTGATGCATCACCCCGACTGAAGTGCCATGTATAAGTCTACCTTTCATATCCTAGACGAGGTGCTATAACCTGTTGCATAAGGGATTCGAGGCAACTAGTCTCTTTGCTAATAAAAAGAATCTCATATTTCACTTTTTCCCAAGAGATCGTTTTTACAATTTCTTCTTATGATTGATTGACATGACATCTATATAGACATCTAAACGATCAACTTGTCATATATGTTTTAGAGGTCTGACTTGGCACTAGATTGTCTACTTTTCAAAACTATTAAATACTATTCAGCCTATGATTGATAGAGTGACACCTGGGAAGAGACACCTCGACCATCAAGATGAGGCCATGTGTCTTCATCCAATAGTGATAATTCACCATCTTCTACTACAAAAACACATACTTCGTAACCTTTGAAAGTAATGCAATTTTACACACTCAAGGTAAGGTTGCCCTCCTTTATTTCCATTATCTTAAAAACTCTTAGTGTCCGTATACTAACATATCTCACGTCTTTCGATCATTCCACACCTAGATATACTTATATCATTGACCGACTTGATCGCCAGAATGCATGCGGCCGCCTCCACCACCATCAAAGAAGGTCACGTGTTACTAACGATTTGTTCAAATACATAGTAGGAGCTTATCTACATGAATGTGAGTAAAGTCGGGATCTGTTGGCCATGAATCAAGAACAACAATTACTAAAAATGTTTGATGAACATACTATTTATAAATTATTTTATTATTTCTCAATTTTGTCTATGCATATCTGGATATCAATAATATTTATTTTAGTTTGGACTTTTATCATATTGTCGCCCTTTCCATTTTCATTCAAGTATTTAAAAAAAAAAATTATATATATATATAAGTAAATTTTAAAAAATCATCAAATGTAACATAAACGACTTTATTACAACTCCCAATCTATCCATATATATGTATATCTTTTCGATAAAATCTAAAAATTTTAATCTATGGAGTCAACAGAGGAGAGAGACGTGAGCTCGGAGATAGGAGAAGAAAGTAATAAGAACTTGATATTTGAGTTTTGGCCTTTGGAATGAGAGAATGATGTATGTTTGATGTCTTATAAATGGTACTATCTATTGTGTGAGAGTGGTGGGAATGAGAAATTAGAGTTGTCTGTAATAAGAATTTAAGTCGGGTTAGTGAGCAAGGCTAGCAAGTTACGAATGAGCGAAAAAACGCAACAAATGGTCCAATGAAACAAAATATCAAATATTTTTTTGATCAAATAAGTTCGAATAATTCAACTGCTCTTAAAAAGTGAAAACATTGAGTTAATTGTCTCTATTGTCACTGTATGCCTGTGGCTTCGATTACTTACTAAAGTTTAAGATGTCGAGTTTTGGTCATTAAATTAACCAAATATTGTACTCATTGACATGACCTCGATTTCAAACATTTAACGGAATTAGTGTCGTGATTAATGAAATGCATATGTGGCGTCATGTCACACAGTTAAAAAATTGCCACGTCTTCGATTGTCCACTAAACTTTAAAAACGTTTACGATTGCTTACTAAATTTTGAAAAATATTTTTGATTGTTCACTGAACTTTGAGGTGATTGAATTTTTACTACTAAAAATTATAGTGTCTTTCATTGCTCACTAAATTTTAGAAAACATCTTCGATTGCTACTAAACTTTTTAGATGATCGAATTTTGACCACTAAACTTATAAAAATGATATCAATCTATAAGCAAAAACCGTTAAATCGAAAAATCGAACCGAAATCACATTTTAGAAATCGTCGGTTTGGTGCCACGTGGACCCGTTAACGAAATGATTTTGAACTAAACCAAACCGAACGGTTTGGTTTGGGTTTGAGAATTTTAATTGTGATTTAAAACCAAACCACACCGACGAAAAAAATATATAAAAAATAAAAAAAATGAAATATTTTAAAAATTCATCCAAATATGTAAAATTCAATAGTTTTATCATTTATGTGTATTTTTGTCAATTTATAATTTTCTATTACATATATATTATTATTACCAAATAATCCTAATTTATATCTAATAATCTCAAGACTACCTAATCTATCAAAAACCATTTTCCTCTTTAGAATTCAAATTTCTACAGTTGCTTCTGAGGTCTGCATTCTCAATCGGAGGTCAGATCCTTGATTTCTTTAGGAGTTTATTAGGTGCAAGGATGGTTAAGGCTTGTATATGCGGAAAGAATTGGTTGCAAATTAAGAATGAACATATAGTGATGCGCCAATATTCAGATGAAGTGGAAGCATTTGATGATTCAATGAAAGTTGTAGCAGGTGGTTTATATTTTCTATTACCATATTTTTAAAGATTCTCTTATCTATCTAGTATCCAATACTACGATGACGTAACGAATGCATTTGTTTGACAATTGAGACTATGAATCACATGTGACAACAATTGATGTTTGAGTATATGTGAGAAATTGAATTCGTAACAATATACAACGACAAACTTGTGTAATTGTTATGTTTAGATATTATAAACAATTCATTTATTAATATTGTTGGTTATTCTCTCTATCTAATCAGTAGTTTTGTTTTTCATATATGATGATCACGATGTCTTGTTGAACATTATTATATTTTTTGGACTTTATATTTAGTTTAGTAGACTTGTATTGTAACGTCGTCGTAACGTCTTAGCCTAAAATAACAAACAAAAAACTATATTTTTAGTTTATGTGATTTCAGTTTGATTTAGTTGGTATTTAAATTTGTAGTAGATATATTTAGTTTGTTTTAGATATATTGCTAGTAAGATATAAATATATATTGAATTCAATGAATTAATGTCATAAAAGTAGATAGAAAAAAAAATATACGGCGAAACCGGCGGTTTAAAACCGGACCAAATTGTTAGGTTTAAGTTGAGTTTTTTTTTTTCAAACCGTTTAAAATAGTTTGATTTAGATTTGAGTTTTTCTCAAATCGATTTAAACGATTTGGTTTGAAAATTTGTCAAAATCCTATCAAATCGACCGCTTACAACCCTGCTTGGACCTAGATGAAGTGAACGCGCTAATTATCACTTGAGAGAGAGGGACTTTCTCCCACTAGTAGTATATTCATACCATATACATCTAGGAGAGGGTTGACGAGAGAGAGCTCGCGAGCAATACACAATTATAGAGAGCGGAAAAATATCATGAAGGACGAGGTTATAAGCTCCTCGGGCGACCCGTTATTGCCTCCCGGGTCTTCTTCTCCCCATACCCTCACCCCCGCTGCCAGGTGAAATTATTAATTTACCCTAGCTCCCTGACTCTCTATTTTATTGTACTGTCGGTTTAATTTGGGCAAGTACTTTGATGTGATCTATTAATGCCTAAATTTATTGAGGGTGTTGTATATAAATAATGTGGTTGGTATGGTTGCATATGAAGTTGAATACTGTTGAGATTTTTCATTGTTTGAACCGTAAAGTTATGGCTTCTTTTGGGATGTTGTTTTTGTGAAATGTGGGTATTCTTTTTGAATAAACTTTTTATAGCTAAATATGAAATTAGTGTTGACCGAGGCATAGAAGCTAGAATTTAATGTAAATTGCATTTCTTTCAATTCATAGTATTTTTAATAAATTATTTTATGGTTTTGTATTTATATTAGGGCATTTGAATGAAAGTATGATCATGGTATACCGATGGGTGGTGAGGACTCATTTGACTATCATGAGGTCTTTTCTTGTAGTTGTTGCAATCATAAGTTTTTTATAGTCATTCTTCTACCCTTTCCCTGAAGTCGATGGCTATTCATCGCTACATTGACATCAAAGAACAGTTCTGACCCAATGTTATATATTTGTCCTAGTTGATTCTGATTCGATATTAAGGACTTGTTCGGTAGAGATTAAAATCGGATTAAAATTGAAAAACTAGCCGTTATTGCGCTCTTTTATTGGACGAGTGGGACCCAATAATGGCTATATTTTCAATTTTAATTGGATTTTAATCGGTACCAAACGGGCTCTAAGAGTATATTGATTTTTCGCAATAACCGAACAAGCAAACGATATTTCACGATCAAGGGTGTAATACTCTTGGTAGTAACTCACATTTATAATTTATAGTGAATTTGACATACATTTTGGAAGGAAATCAAAGAGGATTATGGAAAGGAATACTGTATTTGTTTATGAAAGGGTGTTCATATTTTAGTGTGCGGGTATGAAGTTTGCTGCCAAGTTTTTGTCCACAGATTACTGTATCGAAATTTTATTTGGAGAATAGCTGTACATGCTCCAACCTATTACCAGTGCTGCATTTTTGTCTTTTCACTTTTGTTACACCTTAGTCCCGAATGGTGGTTTTTGTCTGAACTGCTGTTAAAATGGCATGTAAGCTGCACATGGCAAAAAGGGTAAAAACTTAATTTAATATAATAAATAAAAAAGAAAGAGAAAGTAAAATGAAAAAACATAAAATATGTTCTTCCCCAGTATTCTCACCCTACCCTAGCACCTGCCTCTCCTCTCCACCTGGAAAGCCCCAACTCTCCACTGGCACCTTTGCAACACTTGCCTTTCTGCGTGCTGTAGTATATCATTAGATTTATTATTTTGTGCCTTTCTCACCTTCAATTCTTGGCCATGATATTTTTAGGTCTTGGTTGGGAGACATAATGTCCTATAATTAAAAGCTATTGGTCTCTTGCATTCTTGTTATTTTGCTTTCTACTCTTGTTTGGGTAAGTGACTGTTGTCCTCTTGTTTACATACAAAGGAAGGTAGAATTTTTGTTGATTTCCTATTCTTTTAATGTTGTCTGATATTGCATCCTTGCATTTCTGGTTTTGGGGCCAGGGGGCAGTGTTGAAGTGGGGGATGTTGGGGAAGAAGATGCATTTTTATTTTTTCTTTTCTTCTCTCTCTCTCTTAATTTTATTTTATTATTGAATGTTTTAAGTGTTTACCCCTTCACCTATGAGAAAACAAGATGTGCAACTCGCATTCCCTTTAATGATATTCCCTTTAATGATATTTTGGACAGAAATTGTACTTTGGAACTCGAGGGTGGAATAAAGGTGAGGCTGGGGACTGAAATATTTTCTGTTGAGACAACAATGCAACGCGAAAATGGGATGGGGGATCTCCTCTTAATAATACTTTACATTCACAAGTAAAGTTGTTCACCTTACTAAATCAATTTTTCTGACATGAACTGGATAAATATGGTGAAATTGCCATGATGTATCAGAAATTGAAAATTGGCTTCTGCAATCTTCTTAAAGATCCTTTTATTTTTTATAGGCGATGGGATGATATATGTTTCTGATCAATATCTATAATATTTAAACAATACATTACATGATATTTTTGTCTTCTGCTCTTTTTTCAGTTATGCTGGAGCTTCATCTCCTGCTGTTCCTACAAATGCTACCAGCACAGACTGGTTTGGCCAAGGGCAGAATTCTAAAGGGGGATCTCTTTCTCGCATTGGTTCACAACCGATGTGGACTTCATTGAGCACTAGTGCAGTTGGTTCCACTATTGGATCATCACAGCCTTCATGTAGACCCTGGGAAAGGGGTGATTTACTGAGGCGGTTGTCGACATTTAAACCAGAAAATTGGTTTGGGAAGCCTAAGGTTTGGAATTCTTCCTCTGTTGGTTGTATTTGATTAACTTTTGACTTCTGTTTCAATCTTTTCCCAATTCCTTTACATAATTATTTCAATTACACTGTTATATTATATTTTGGGTTTTCCTTCACATCAATTTGAGATCATTTTCTCATTGGATACTTTGAATTGTATCCATCTACAGATTGAAGCATGGAATCCGCTTGAAAAATAACTAAATCTCCCCTATTTGGAATCAAATCCAATTAGGACAAACTTTATCACTTCACTAACTTGTAGTTTAATTACAAATAAATGAGTCATTTTATGATTGAAGATCTAAATGATGTGGCTGTCTATATTTGGAGCAAGCATCAATGGTCTGACTTCTTAAGATAGGGAAGCCTAATATGGGAGAAAATATTATAGCCTGCATCTACTATTGTACAAGTTTGTTTGTCTTTTGATCAATTAATACTTTTCAGAGCTATACTTTGTGTATTTTATTCTTTCTTTGGCTAAATTTTTTTTGATAGGCCTCCTATTATATTTACATACACGAGGAGAAAGAAAGGAGGTGGCAGTACTGGAGGTGTGGCAGGGAATCATACTTAGTTTGTTATCAGTTAGTTACCAGGGGTATTTTGGGGAATTGAAAGAGTGAGGTTGAGTCAATAAACGTGAGAGTGAGGGGGTAGGGAATAGGCATTCACGTTCTGGTTAAGTCTAAAGGGGAGAGTCCAGGCCTCTCGAATGCCTTGGAGCTGTTCCCTTTTGTAGTGTCTTCTTTGATCAATTCAATATAAATAATCTTCTTCATTAAAACCTCATTTCATCTCAGTATTTGCAGAACTCTCTTTAACATTCTTTGGGAATCTAACAAATTGGTATCAGAGCAATACGGTTTTGGGCAGGATGACTCTCGCTAATCGGGTCAATGAGTTGGAAGCAAGTATCGGCGGCATGCGTTTGGAAATACAGGAAAGCATGGGATCCATGAGAAAGGAACGACAGAGTGATATGGCAATTCTGTTGGAGAAGCTGGAGGTGATGGCGAGAAAGTGGGATGCACAAGAACAGGGGCAGAAAGAAAAAGGGCCATCAGTTGGCTCGTTTGAGGCCGCCGGCCGAGCTGAGGAAGAGACCAATTGCGTTGACCGGATTCGTAGGGAAGAGGGGTGGAAAATAGAGGGGCACAGAAGGAAGTTGGAAATGCCTATTTTCAGCGGAGACAACCCCGATGGTTGGATTTTTTGAGCGGAGAGGTATTTCATTATGAATCAACTCTCAAATGGGGAAAAACTGGTGGCAGCAGTGGTGTGCCTGGATGGAGAAGCTCTAGCATGGTACCAATGGGAGGAGAGTCAACAACCAGTGAAAAAATGGGAAAAGTTGAAGACTCGCCTGATGGAGCAATTCCGACCCTCACAGGAGGGCACGATCCTGGAAAAATTCTTGGCACTACGTCAGGAAAATACGGTCAAGGAGTACCCACGGGCGTTCGAAATCCTAGCTGCTCCGTTGTCGTCGTTACTAGAAGAGGTTTTGGTAGGCAATTTCATGAATGGACTGAAACCTACCATAAGAGCTGAGGTAAGGTTGTGGAAGCCCCAAAGTTTGGGCCAACTTATGGAGCTAGCCTAGAGAGTGGAGGACAGGGATGAATCCATGAAACATGCCCAACCAATTTTTGGCCCAAGTAGGAGTAGGAATAGGCCATGTATCCCCAACCAAACTCATTCCTCTGGACATTTCTACTCCCCCAACCCGCTACAGAGACCAATGCAGGCGATTCCGCCTGCGACGTTGGCCAGATCGACCAAAGGGGGGGCTCCTTTCAAATAGCTTACTGATGCCGGGTTACAATAAAAAAAAAGAAAAGGGATTGTGTTATCGTTGTGATGAAAAATTTGTGCCGGGTCATAAATGTCGAAACAAAGAATTACGGGTGTTGGTAGTGCAAGAGGATGAAATAGAAGAAGCCGTCTGAGAGGAAGAGGACGGATTGGAGGAATTGATTGAGTTATCGCTCAATTCTGTCGTTGGGCTGACCACCTCCAACACTATGAAAGTTATGGGTTCCATCAGGGGGCAGCCAGTAGTAGTATTGATTGATTGTGGAGCCACCCACAATTTTATTTCAGTTGAGTTAGTCGAGACATTGGGGTTATGTACGACGGAGACGACGGGTTATGGAGTTTTAATGGGGACGGGACTTTCAGTAAGAGGAGTTGGAATTTGTAAAGGGGTGATGGTTTCGTTACTAGGCATAGAAGTGACAGAGGAATTTTTGCCCCTGAAATTGGGTTGTACAGATGTTATATTGGGGATGAAATGGCTAGGGTCCTTGGGAGAGATGCGAGTCAATTGGGGAACACTTACCATGCAGTTTAAAGTAGGAGGAGAATTAATACAACTTCGAGGGAATGCGAGTTTGAGTAAAACGTAGGTAGGTATGAAATCAATGATGAAGGCGTTTAAGGGTGGGGGCCAGGGAATGCTATTGGAGTTGAGTAGCATGGGGGTTGTAGAGAAAGAGTCATTGGGTAAGATCCCTAAACTTCTGGTAGAGACACTGCAATGCTACAAGGGAGTGTTTGACATGTCGACTAAACTGCCTCCATTCAGACATCATGATCATGCCATACTATTGCAGCCTGGGGCATCCCCAGTAAACGTTAGGCCCTTCCGCTATCCCTATTTCCAGGAGAATGAGATTGAGAGGTTAGTTAGAGAGATGTTGGCTTCAGGCATCATACAGCCCAGCCTCAACCCCTTTTCTAGCCCGATCCTACTAGTGAAAAAGAAGGATGGTAGCCTGCGTTTTTGTGTGGATTACCGCGCCCTCAATAGAATTACTGTGTCCGACCAGTTTCCTATACCAGTAATTGACGAGTTGTTGGATGAATTATACGGTGCCCGAGTATTTTCAAAGCTGGATCTTAAGTCTGCGTATCATCAGATTCGAGTAAAGCCTGAAGATGTTCCGAAGACAGCATTTAGATCTCACGAAGGTCATTACGAATTTCGCGTGATGCCTTTTGGGCTGACCAATGCCCCCGCAACTTTTCAGCATTGTATGAACGAGGTGTTTCGGCCATATTTGAGGAAGTTTGTGCTCGTCTTCTTTGACGATATACTGGTGTACAGTGGTACCTTAGAAGAACATCAGAGTCACTTGAGTATAGTTTTGGGGTGTTTGCAAGAGAATCAATTGTATGCTAACAAGAAGAAATGCTCGTTTGGACAAAGACAGTTGGAATACCTCGGCCACATCATCTCCGAAAGGGGTGTGGCGGTGGATCAGTCTAAAGTTGAGGCTATGATTAAGTGGCCCGTACCACGTTCTCCTCGGGAACTCCGTGGCTTTCTGGGGTTAACAGGTTATTATCAGCGATTCGTAGCGGGGTATGCCAATATTGCTTGGCTATTGACGGAGTTGTTGAAGAAGGATGGGTTTCACTGGAATACCGAGGCACATGAAGCATTCCAGAGACTCAAAATCACCATGACAGAAGTTCCAGTCCTAGCTTTACCGGACTTTTCCCAAGAATTTGTGGTGGAAACCGACGCTTCAGGATACGGGTTGGGGGCTGTTTTGATGCAAAATCAACATCCTATCACCTACTTCAGTCAAGTCTTGGCACAGAATGCGCGGCGGAAGTCTGTGTACGAGAGAGAGTTAATGGCCATTGTGTTTGCACTGCAAAAATGGTGCCACTACTTATTGAGTCGACATTTTATTGTGAGGACTGATCAGAGGAGTCTGAAATTCTTGCTTGAGCAACGGATAGTGAGCGAGGAACACCAAAAATGGCTGACTAAGTTGTTGGGGTTCGATTTCCACATACAATACCGTCCTGGCCTTGAGAATAAGGCAATTGATGCCCTTTCCAGAATCAAGCCAACTTTGAATTGTTTATCTCTCTCCGTTCCTACAACTGTACAGTCGGCGAAAATCATGAAAGCAGTGGCAGAGGATAAGGAACTAAGTAAGGTGGTGATTGAACTACAATCTGAAAATGTAACTAAGGCAGGGTATTCTTTGGTTGGTGGGATTCTCTTCTTTCACGGGAAGGTCGTTCTACCCGGAACCTCTCCCTTGGTAACTATGGTTCTCCAGGAAGGTCATGACTCTAAGGTGGGGGGCCATTCAGGTTTCCTCAAGACCTACAGGCGGATTAGTCGTGATGTATATTGGCGGGGCATGAAGAAAGATATCAGGGAATATGTGTCTCGTTGTTCAGTGTGTCAACAAAACAAATATTTGGCCCTATCACCAGGAGGGCTGTTGCAGCCGTTGCCTATTCCGACACTCATTTGGTCTGATGTCTCCGTGGATTTCATCAAAAAGTTGCCTAGGTCTGGGGGTTGGGATACAATTTTAGTGGTAGTCGATAGACTAAGCAAGTATGCACATTTTATTGGTTTAAAACATCCGTTCACCGCTCCCACGGTGGCTGAGGTTTTTATTCGGGAGGTTGTCCGATTACATGGCGTGCCCCACTCCATTGTCTCTGATCGAGATAGGATATTTATGAGCAGATTTTGGGCTGAACTTTTTAGGGCACAGGGGACAGCCCTCAATTACAGCACAGCGTATCACCCACAGACCGATAGGCAGACGGAAGTGGTGAATAGATGCTTAGAAACGTATTTGAGGTGTTTTGTTTCAGGCAAACTGCGAGCGTGGAATCGATGGCTCCCATGGGCTGAGTTTTGGTATAACACATCGTTTCACTCCTCAACCAAACATACTCCTTTTCAGATTGTTTACGGGCGCGACCCGCCCTCTATTTTACCCTTCGACAAGGGGGTTACAGCTATCTCTACAGTGGAACAAATGCTACAGGATCGGGATGAGGTGCTAGTGGAACTAAAGATGCAGCTTTCGTGTGCACAATAGAGGATGAAGCAGCAGGCTGATTCACACCGTTGCGAGGTTCAGTTTGATGTTGGGGATTTGGTATATCTCAAGTTGAGACCCTATCGCCAGAAATCCGTGGCTAAACGGCTGATTGAGAAGTTATCTCCATGCTACTATGGGCCATTTGAAGTAGAGTCGAAGGTAGGCAAGGTGGCTTATCGACTGAAGCTGCCCCCTTCAGCAGCGGTACATCCGGTGTTTCATGTTTCGCAATTGCGAAAGGTAATTGGGGATGCTCCTCCGACAACTCAGCTGCCATCCCAGCTGATAGGTGTTGAAGAATCAATGTTCGAACCAGAGCAAGTTTTGGGGGTCAGAACTCAAACTGAATCATCTCCTAAGGGGGCAGAGGTGTTGATCAAATGGAAGGATCGTCCCGACCATGAATCTTCTTGGGAGCAACTGGAAGTAATTCAGTAGCAATTTCCTGACTTCCACCTTGGGGAAAGGAGGTGGCAGTAGTGGAGGTGTGGCGGGGAATCATACTTAGTTTGTTATCAGTTAGTTACCAGGGGTATTTTGGGGAATTGAAAGAGTGAGGTTGAGTCAATAAATGTGAGAGTGAGGGGGGTAGGGAATAGGCATTCACGTTTTGGTTAAGTCTAAAGGGGAGAGTCCAGGCCTCTCGAATGCCTTGGAGCTGTTCCCTTTTGTAGTGTCTTCTTTGATCAATTCAATATAAATAATCTTCTTCATTAAAACCTCATTTCATCTCGGTATTTGCAGAACTCTCTTTAACATTCTTTGGGAATCTAACATTTTTCCCCAACCAGTAGTGTATTTTATTCTTTCTTTGGCTAAAATTTTTTCCCCAACCAGTAGTGTCTTGTGGGAATTTTTGCACCATGTAATTTTTCATATCATAAATTAAGAAGCAAAATATGCTGAGATAAACATTATATATTATTGCAAAATTAAATCAAGCAATTCAATGGGAGAAGTGTGGTAGTAATAGCTAATAAGATCTTGAAATGGAAGAATGATATATGTTGGCAAGGGTGTTGAATATAATATCATTCTCTGGAAGTCAGAATCTTCAGATGGTAGAAGCTGGAATGTGGTGACAGGTGTGATGATGTCCTTTTCTGAAGTGAAATATAGTTTAGAAAAGGTTGACGATTGGTCTTGGGATTAAGAGGTATGCTGACTTTTTGAGTCGCTCTTTGCAAGTTGTCATACTGATTTGCATTTGTAAGCAACATTTGTGGTACATGTCAGAAGGGGCTGGAGTGCAAATTTATCAAAACATAGTATGCTTGACATCTATGACTAGTGGAGTTCAAGTTTTGTCTAAGGCCTTTATGCTGACTATGTTCACAAACATGCCAGTCTTTTTATTTTTTAATATATTTTTATCCATCTTGTGCAATGCTTAATCCAGGCTGCAAGTTCACTGGCCTGTGCTAGAAGAGGCTGGGTGAATGTGGACCTTGATAAAATTGAATGCGAATCTTGTGGTGCGAATCTCAAATTTATTTCGTCAACTACTTGGACTTCTTCTGAAGGTGAATTCTGACCATGTTCTGTGTTGAGCTTCTCATTTTATTTAGCCCCCGTTTGATCTATATTATTATTTCATTAAAATGAAAAATATGACCGTTATCCATCACATCAACATTTAAATTCAAATTTTCTATCTCTTGTGTGACCCCAATAACGGCTATATTTTTCATTCTCATTCTACAATAATTTGGCTCAAACAGGGCCTTAATATGAAATGCTTAAATGGAATCTTAAGATTTTAGGTCTTTCTTGAAGTCTTGTGCCATTTATCTTGTAAGTAGCGATGCATTTGAAGTTCTCAGTTCTCAATGATCTCATCAAATTTTAAGATCAGTGATGTCACACTTATCATATTAATCAGGATGTTAGAGGTTCTTTCAGCGTCTAGATTGATACCCCCCCCCCCCCCCCCCAACAACACCCCTCCAAACAAAAAAGATGAATAACTGAAATAGGTGAAAAACGATTAATTTTTTAACATTTTCAAATATATCCTCAATTACCAGTACAGTGTTTCAATAGTTCATATCGAATAAGTTAATCCAACGATTAATGAAATTTTCTGGGAACCCATTCTCTATTGAGTACCTAGGTGAATATTTCAAGTACCTTACAATTAATTTATTTTTTATTTTTATTATTATTATTTTTCCAAAAATAGTGTAGTTGTATTAGTTATTGGATATGTATTGATATGTTAGAATATATTTTTCTGGGAACCCATTCTCTACTGTGTACCTAGGTGAATATTTTAAGTACCTTACAATTATTTTTTTGTTTTTAGTGTAGTTATTTAGTATTAATTATCAGATTAGATAAGGTATGTTAGAATATGTCTTATAGCTATATTATTGTAGAGAGTCTCATAGACAGTAACTGTGACAATTTGATATGGAACTAAGCAAATTACCGCTATATTGAGTTTAACTAAGACAAAGTAGAATGTCCAAACACGATTCTAGCCTAGTTAGTTGTTGATATGCTGACATTTAATTTGTACTTCTCTGTTGGTATTCAATTTTCCTACCTTTGACATGAGGGATCGTCCTTCTGCCAATCTCTAAAAAGTGTAGGTTATAAGATTCATTAGCACTTAAAAAAATCTTCGACGAGCCAGTTACAAAAGTCATCTTTGAGCTAGTCTTTTTGTTTCTGTCCGTTTGGGGTCATTCATGTATGCTGAAGTCCCAGCATTTGTTTTAAACCTAAAATGCTGCCAAAGAAAGGATAGATTCTTATCCTTGAACGATGATTTGTTCCCTTGGCATGGATGCATCACCTCTTTGGCCTATCCTTATATTAAAAGGAAAGCTATTCAAACCAGTCAATGTCTAAATAAGTCTTCCTGATTTCCATATTTCTTCTGTTCTCGTGTATAGCTCCTGAAAGACAATGTCATTGTTTAGTGATCTCGCTTGCTGCCAATTGACAAACTTCTATTACCAAGAATTTGTTGCTATGTTCCTTTGAAGTTGTGAACCTTATTTTATTGCTCTAGTGATCTTAAAAAGATAAAACAATAAACCTTTTGTATGTCATATATCCTCATTCTTTTATGGAATTTCTGTTGAACACACTATTCTTTCTATTTCAATTTGATGGAGTTGAGCTGGGTCACTTACCTCATCGAATACAGAACTTTTTTGTTATTCTTCCTCACTCATGGCTTTCATTCTCATGTATTGATTATGTTGTAGCTGATAGTGCTGGGGAGAACTTTGCCAAGAAACTTGACAAAGGGCACGAAGTTAGCTGTCCGTGGATAGGAAACAGCTGTGCAGAAAGCTTGGTTCAGTTCCCTCCTACTCCACCATCAGCGCTAATTGGTGGTTATAAGGATCGCTGTGATGGGCTGCTCCAGTTTCCTATCCTTCCCATTGTGGCTGCTTTTGCAATTGAGCAAATGCAAATTTCTCGTGGCCCAGAAATTGACCGCTTTTTAGCTCAGTCTCAGATTTTTAGTGGTGAATCTTTCTTGAAGCAGGATATTACATCAGGAAATGAGCAATTAAGAGATAATGTCTTCTTCATATACTCTCGTGTAATACATAACTGGTGTTTTGATACTCAAATTTTTTATAAGCTCCTTAGATATTAGGCCCTACACTAAAACTTCCTTACAATTTCAGGCTCAGAAGCTGATAAGTCTTTGTGGATGGGAACCAAGATGGCTTCCAAATGTTCAGGATTTTGAAGAGCATTCTGCTCAATCAGCTGGGAATGGATGCTCTACTGGTCCACCCCGTGATCCTGGCCACGGCAAAAAAACATTGTCTGCTTCAAAACAAAAGGGTTACTGCATAAATGAAGGGGTTCCCAAGTCAAAAGGTATATCTAGATCGCCTTTGTTGGATTGTAGCTTATGTGGAGCCACAGTGAGAATCTGGGACTTCCTTATTGTTGCTCGTCCTACCTGTTTTGCTCCCAATACTAGTGATGTTCCGGAAACTAGCAAGAAGATGGCATTGACACGCGGAGTAAGTGCGGCAAGTGGTATCAATGGATGGGTTGCTGCAGATGCTACTGAAAAGGAGCAGGCTGAGGACCATGATGAAGCTGCCACAGATGAAGGGAAGTCGTTGTCTAACATCGGGGTGGATCTAAATCTTACAATATCAGCTGGCTTATCTCCTTCACGGTTACAGATGAACATCATATCCGAAGAATACCAAGATGTACATAGAAGAAGAGATATATTAACCAGGCACCCTTCTAGCAGCGAGGTTGGTGATCGTGCAGCTTCATATGAATATCATGGTCCTAGTTCTCGCAAGCGGAACTTAGATGAAGGTGGAAGCACAGTTGACAGGCCACCATTACTCATGCAACAGACAGACAGCATTGAAGGAACTGTAATTGATCGTGACGGTGATGAAGTTGATGATTGTAGAGAATACTGTGCTCGCCCTTTAAAACGTGCCCGCGACTATGATGTTTTTGAACCGAATCCTTCATCAAATCGTAAATATTCTTCTGGTGCCGGTCCTAGCCAATCATTTGGTTTTGATTTTGGAATAGATGTTCAAAGAGATGAATTCTTTGACCAGGGACGTGAACATGACCAATCAACTAGAGATTTAACACGTGTTTCCTCCGTTATTGCAATGGACACCATTTGTCACAATGCAGATAATGATTCCATGGAAAGTGTTGAAAATTATCCTGGAGACTTCGATGATATTCATTTACCTTCTAATTCGACATTGAAAAATACAGATGTCAACGAGACATCTGAATTGAACTACAGTAATCAGGCACAGCAGAGTACTTCTCCAGCAGCTTTTAGAAGTGCTGGTGAAATTGGTATCAGCAGTACAAATGATGAGGAGGTATTAAATGCAGATACTGCAACTGCTCATGGGAGGGATGTCCCTAGCTTCGGAATTAGTGGAGGAAGTGTTGGAATGGGTGCTAGCCATGAAGCTGAAATTCATGGGACTGATGCTTCTGTCCATAGAACTGATACTATGGTTGGTGATGTGGAGCAAGTTGCTGAAATAACTGATAACCAAGGCCAGACCAGTGAATTTGCTCCAGATCCTGGACTAATGGGTGATTTTGTCCCTGAAGAAATAAATAGAGAGGATCCTCATGGTGATAGTCAAGATATGATGTCTCGGTCTGTAAGAAGGGCAGATTGTGGCTCAAAAATTGTGGGTTCAGCCAAAGCAGAATCTTTTGAAAGTGGTGATAGAACCAGTAACGTGCACTCAATACCACATGAGAATAGTCCTCATCCTTCTATTTCTTGCAATGCCATTCTATGTTCTGGATATGAAGCATCCAGAGAAGAAGTTACTCAGACTGCCAAAGATCTGACTGCTGAAGAATGTATTGAGTTGGGCTATTTGGTTGAAAACGGAACAGGTAATGCTGTATGTCTTTTCAACTTTCGTGATACATCAGGATCTCCCGCGTTCTCTCTCTCACTCAATCCCCCATCCCCCTCTGAATGAAAAGAAAGCAACACACTCACAGCCCCTTCATACATTATGAAAGCAACAAGAAGATCTGAATTTTTCTTTAAAGGAAGATGAATTTTTCAAACCATCACTGGAAGATTCACGTAGGAAACTTAAAACATAGTAGGTTTCTTTTATTTATTTTTTTGGTTTGTCTGGGTTGGTTTCTTTGGGTTGAATCTAGGGCACAATTTCAGCTTCTTGCCTAGCACCCATTCCGACACACATTCCAAAGAAAAATGTGAGTGGTGAAGTGACATATATACACGATTTGCCATGGCACGCCCAACAGTGAGCTTCTTATGCATAACTTCATTTTTTGTATGGATGCAATCTATGTGTGTATGTGGCCGTGAATATGATGTATGCACGTATACATGGTTTGTGATGGTAGATATGGAAGCAATGCTCTACTGTCCCCATCTGTAAGAGAATAATAACCCACTTCTGCACTGCATGGTCTACTCTTTATTTGAAGGATATTTCAATATTTTTACAGTAAGTATTATAGTTTTCTCTTAACCTTTCCCCCATTAAACTCTTTTCATCAGACTTGGTTTTTGCGTTTGTTATCATGCACAAATTTGTTAGGGTCTAAAAGGTGTGGGATTTCAATCCCCTCAAGCCTGGGCTTTTGGGAACAATGGTTGGGTCTCCACCAATTGGTATCAGAGCAATTCCACGTTCTGGGTTCGAATCCCGGAAGGGGCGACCCAAGCGAAGTGCCGAATATCAGCAGCCAAGTGGATTGGCCGGCTGATAATGCGAAGGTCGTCTTGGAGTGGGCCGCCATGGACGTCGGATTTGGGCCGTGGGGTATTGTTAGGGTCTAAAAGGTGTGGGATTTCAATCCCCTCAAGCCTGGGCTTTTGGGAACAATGGTTGGGTCTCCACCAAAATTATCTGATTAGCATTTGTTGAGTAATATTTGAATTGCATGTGCAAAGGTTTACATGAGCTCAAACAGATCAAATGGTTGGTATGCAGGATATAGTATGATGTTCTCATGGTTTCCAGAAATTTGACAAAAATTGGTGTGATTGAGCATATTGTGGGCATAGCCATGTCTGAGACTCCATGAATTGGTCTTCTCATTTTCAAATTCTTGGATGTAGTTCACACCTAACCCTATGCATCGGTTGGTCATATTCTGGAGTTGAACTATCCTATTGTTAACTTTGAAACTGTATGACATCAATATGAATTGAGTCGGATCACTATCATAATTTTGAGAAAATATTTAAGAAATGCTATGGTTATACTTATATGAAGTATTTTGCTTTAAAATTTACAAACCTGAGGTGGAAATTGTAAGCACTGATCTTATTTCCATTCTCTGGCTTGATTCTACTGCAAAATGAGATCACCAGACCAGGATGTATATTGATTGCATTGCTGTGGTTTATTAGCATTTTCAGTTGCTGCCTCATTATCTAGCCTCTTCTGGGTTCAATACAATTAGAAAAGAATAAAAAATTATCAAAATAGAAATGATTTTCCAATTTCTCTTTTCATTATGATTTCTATCTTTGTAACTCTTTCATCGTATTTGTCTGTGTTAATGGATTGAATTTTGTGGTTCAATACACTGTTGACTAGATTTCTTGAATATGGATCATTGTTCAGGGCCTCCCCATGGAGAAAGCAACTACGAAGAGACAGTTGAATTCGATCCAATTAAGCACCATAATCACTTCTGTCCTTGGGTAAATGGAAATGTTGCTGCGGCAGCCTGTTGTACTAGTTGTACTAGCGGGTCTGGTTCCAGTGCTGGGACTCTAGCACTTTGTGGTTGGCAGTTGACATTAGATGCTCTGGATGCTTTCCATTCACTCGGACAGGTTCCAATCCAAACCATGGAATCTGAATCAGCTGCTTCCATGTACAAGGTTGGTGAACATTAATATTTGAAGTATGACAATGTCATGTTTTTTCTTGCACCTGTTTCTCCTGCTGTCTTCTTTGTTCTTGTTCTTCTTGCAATCACAATTCTTTTGCCAATTTTTTCTATTATGTTTATCTTTTACTAATACAAACTAAATGATAGATTTTGTGGATGTAACGAATGCTTTGAAGCTACAAGTATCTTTTTTGCAAAGTTTGATTATTTAATTTATTTAACCAGACTACTGACAACAAAATGGACTAGGAAGCAAGATGCTGATAATTTTATTGTTATTCTTTCCTATGAGCATCACAAAATAGAACGTTTGTAACCATAATTTTTGAAACGGTTTTCCATGTAATAGATGTAGTGCAAGTCAACAGACAAGGATTTTTCAGAACTTGTAATACTTCTCTAATTTATATGTTTGAATATTTCTTCATGACCTAGAATGACAGACATTATCTAAAAAATAGCCAAAACATTTGTCACTTTAATTACTTTACTATAAACATTAAATTCAATCTTACTCATTTAATATTGTGGTGATTCCAGATTATTGATGAAAACCTTTTTAGATAAATTGTTGCTATTTTGTAAAAAAGAATATTTATACATAATGTATCTTGGCAATATCAGATATATATCTGGCAAAATATTTATATATAATGCATCTTCGCAATATCAGATTTATATCTGGCACCCATGCTATACAAGACGCATCCAAGATTCTGAATAATTTCATTTCATTTTTTTTTATGTATTATGTATTTTGTAATGATGAAAAACTTTTGTATGCTTCCTTTTATAATTTG
Organism: Fraxinus excelsior; assembly: GCA_019097785.1. Lineage (NCBI taxonomy): Eukaryota > Viridiplantae > Streptophyta > Magnoliopsida > Lamiales > Oleaceae > Fraxinus > Fraxinus excelsior. The sequence goes on from CM032631.1 coordinate 286,428, forward strand.
TCTGAAGGATATGGTATCATTTTTAAAATCCGTAACTGTCAACGTATTGGGATTTTGGACCCCCTTTTAATTTTTTTTTCGAATTCCTGTGAAACTCTGAATCTTGAAACTGACATTATGTGCTTGCAGGATGACCATAAAATTCCAACTCCAGGTCAGAAACTCTTGGCACACCATTCATTCAACAAAAGCCATGGGTAGAGCTGAATTTGAAATTTAATTTGAGAGTTACAGAAAACTGGTAGGTTTCACTACTTCAGAACCTGTGTCATATTAATATATGACAAAAGGCAGTTTACCCTTTTTCTAGTTGGAAATGTTTAAAAAGGTTCAATCGGGTACCAAGGCTTTTAACATTGTGAGATGAGGTGTAAGCATTAGGGCATTTTAAAGCTGTAAGCCTCAAGACAAGTAAGTCTAATAAATCAAAGAATATAAACATAAAAATATGCTCGTAACAAACTGTAAACAACCTTGGAAATGTGTAAGAAAACAAATTAATGATATTCAAGAAATGGAACTTACGGGGTAAGTTTCAGGACACTACTGGAAGCCTCACGTTAGGCGGGGCTCAATGTGTAAGCCTCAATCAATTTAATGTTTTGTTCCATGAAAAGTTTTGTATGCTTCAAGAAACAAATTAAAACAGAGCAGGTTTTACTGAAGCCTACTGTGACTATTCAAAATGTGAGATTTTGTGTGGGGCCCACTGACCAGGCTGGAGGATTCAGATTTTTTGACACTGTCTACCTTTGACTCCCTTATGTCACTTAATTTGAGCATTTGACAACTGCCATATTTGGAAGTAATAAAGTACAGTAAAAAAATGATTGAACGTTCTGATTTTTTGTCGTTTGGTTTTTGGGTAAGAAAAATGGCTATAAATTTCATGTGTATACGCAAGGGCAAAATGGTGAGGACTTAATTATTTAATCTATGAATTTGCATAGAATTGTGGACCATGATGGGCAACACTAATATGTAAGAAATAATACGAGTAGATGAGTTCATGCACCCACACCAAATTTTAAATGTTATTAGAATTGTCCATGGTTCTATTCTATCTTGAGGGGGTGCCACTGATCTCATGTTCTGCAAGGATGGTTGGAATGTTTAGGATCATCTTTGATTTTGATGTAAGAGCGTGCACAATATCCACAGGGTGTCATTTTTTGTCTCTGTTGTTGAGTAGGTTGAGACTTGTTTAATTTCTTCTCTAGGCAGCTAGTAACTTCATGTAGGCTATAACTATCATTCGTGTGGTAGATTGCCATTTCTTTTACCTCTTTTCTCTTTGTGGTTAAGGTGAGAAAATACATGGTGGTTTAATTCTAGCACATTGTAAGATGTTGAAATGGCAAAAACAGATTTCCCGTTGTCAACCCTATATTTGTTAGAACCTAGCAACGAGTCTGGTTTGCTGCTGCTGTGTAAGATTCAATGTTAGAAGAACCTTGCAATAGTGCCTGAAGTCATATATTGGTTTATCTTTCATAGCTGCTTTGTTTTAAATAAAATTCTACAGATTATGGGCATTGTTTAAGCTGTAGTTTCGTTGCCTAGACACCAAATTTTGAAGCAATTTTTTAGATGCAATGGTGGTATGACCCCATTAGGTTTTCATGCAAGCACCTATTTGGCAGTCTCTTGGTTCATACACTCGCTCTTTTTTATTGCTTACAAGCTCTAAAAATATCAACCTTTGCTTATAAAGCTGAAACAGGGAATTCTTTAACTTTATTTTATTTATGCTATTATTCGGAACATTTTTGCTTGCAGTAATGGTTTCGTCCTGCAACAATCATCAACGCAAGGCTGTGCTATGTTGAGTCAAACCAATTTGGCTGGAAGCTGTTTCTTTTATGTTTATTGAAATTTTAAAGAAATATCTAATGTTGTTCTGGGACCCAAAATGCTCTTCCTTTATTTTAGGAGCAGATAATAATGCCATGTCAATAGTGGGGCTGGCTCGCTCAATTTGGCCAATCGGATTGAGAATTTGGACATTGTACTGGTTTTTCGGAACCTATAATAGGTTAATTGTTTTTAAGGCATGATATGTCCTTGGTACTCGGTTACGGAGTTTGTCACATAAAAATTGTAGCATTTGTAAAATTTGATTGTTGACTTGTTATCAGTTTATTTTAGTTTAATCGGTAAGAACCTAAATTTATTTTTGTTGTGTTTATACCATGCCCTTGTTTGATTCCCATTATTTTTAAAGTATATTTTCCTCTCTTTAAATCACATTCTTTAAGAAAATAATATTATACGCGAACACAATTTTTTCCTTATTTTTTAACAACACATTTTCAATTAATCTACTATTTAAAAATGCATTTTAGCCAAAAATAGGGTTCAAACTGGCGTCATGGTGTGAAAGGAGTTTTTATTAGATGTAAGAGTGTGTTTGAGCCATATTATTTTGGAAGAATGTATTCTGGAATAGTAGATTGATGGAGAATGTGTGGTTGAAAAATAATGAAAAGTTATTAATGTGATGAAAAATGTGTGGTTGAAAATGAGTAAAAGGATGAGAATGAAAATTTTAATGGGTAATAAACGCTGACTAATAAGTGCACCAGCTTATTCAAATCTGAATGGTACATGATGTGGCATTCAGGAACCTATCTTCTAAAACGGGCTGAGTGGTTGGTTGTTGGCTTGTAAAAGCTTGGCTCATGGGTTACTCGTGCTCGTCCTTACGAGTCGAACAACATGACTCACAATTGCGAGTCGAAGCGCCTTAGCTCGTCATGTGGGTGAGCGGCTCATGTGTTCGCTTACGAGCATGCCCACGAGTTAGGTTCGGAGAATCACACTTTTTTTATTATTGTTTTTTACCATTTCTTTTTCTTACTCTATAAATTCCCTCACCAATTAACTATTTTTTCACGCAACAACAATAATTTCTTAGCCTCTGTTTGGTACACATTAAATTTTCATTGTTCTACTCATTTTCAACCATACATTCTTCAATAAAATAATATTTTTCATCACATCAATAAATTGTAGGATAAATTGATGGTGAATCAAAGTAAATCAATCAAACCGAAGGCCCGTGTTCACACGGTTTCCTTAAATCGAATTCGCCGCCTCACCGGAGTGCACGAGGTTTTGATCGGTGTTCGATTCCCAGGATACAATCGGTCGTCGGTTCCCGTTGCACTACGTTAACCGCCTACGAACCCGCTGTGTCTATCTCTCAAAGAATTTAGCAAAGGAAGAAGGAAAAAACTGGAAATGGAGGAAACTACTGGAAAAGGAAGAAACGGGATTTTTCTTTCCTTGTTTTGTTTGTTGTCTTCAGTTGTGTGTCTTTCCTCAGTGAGTGCTCCTCTATTTATACACATAGATGAGGAGCCAACCCATTAAAGCATTGAATGGAGAGGAGTTATAGCATTGATGAAAATGGAAGGAGTTATAGCATTGATGAAATTCAAACGGATGGAAGACAATAGAAACTGATAACAGGTGAATTGATTCCATGAAACTGATGACCTTTCCATTACTTTTCATTCAATATTCCATATTTCCAACATAAATTTTCTTTCTTTTTCAACCACACATTCTCCATCAATTTACTATTTCAAAATACATTATTCCAAAATAATGTAGCTAAAACACACCATAGTCTTTATGCTTTTATTTTACATTCTACCTTCATTACTTCTCTACATATTACAATTTCCAATCAATTGTTTACATACTATATAAATTACAATACATTCTTTACATTGTATTTTATACACGCTAGAGTTTACATTCATACAATTATTCAATTTCTACATATTCTAGGGGCGAAGCCAGTCGGTTGGACTTTGGGGGGGGGTCCTAGAATTGAAGATATAGAGGTGAAAGGGTGGGAGCCACGGGGGTTCGAGGGCAGCGCCCTCGAATTTTTATTTATTTTTTGGATATCTTATTAACAAAAAAAATCAAAAAACGTATAAAAGAAAGTATCAATCTAAGCCAGTTTGATTTAGATTTTCTGATTAATATTTTTATTTTGATTGATTAATATCAATCAAAAGTGTATCAACGATAATTTGTTGAGAGCTTGTTCGGTGTTGGTACCGAATCACCAATGTCAACGACGTACCCATTTTCAAAAATATTACAAATTTGGATATTCACAGAAGTAATAATCCAATTGGTTTGAATGATATTGATGTTCTCGAAATGGAACAAGCAGAACTAGATATTCCCGATGCAAAGAGAAGTAAAAGATGAAAAAAAAATTGGCAAAATGTTGAGATCACTTTAAATTGATTTCAACGGGTCGTACGTTCGACGGAGTTACAGATTGTAAAGTAATGTATAGATATTATCAAACATGATTTGCATGACAAAAGGGCTTGTATCGTCCACCTCAATTGCCACTACAATAAATGTGCAGCCAAACATGGGCTTGTTGATACTCAAAAGCAACTGCAATTTGGTAGTCCATCCAGATCGTCAGTTCTGCAATTGCAACACTTGGCAAGTGGATGTTTTTCGAGGACAAAACTCGAACAAGAATGGTTAAGTTCATTGTCGATGCCAAGTTGCTTCTATCAATGGTGGACAACAGACATTTCGTCTCCTACGTAAAAGAATATCTTCAACTGAAGTACGTTGTTTAAATAGAAATACTCTTCATTCCGACACAATAGAATATTTTGTTAATACAAAGAATCTATTGATTACTGATTTGCAAAAATATGGTGTTGTATCTTTAATTTCGAATTTATGGGAAATGATTAATAAAAGATTATATAGTTGCAACTACACACTACATAGACCCACTTTGGTATATGCATAAAAAAATTATTGTTTTTAAAATAACTGAGTCCCCTTACAATGCTAACAATATATTTAATAAGTTTTTGAGGAATTTGTGCTGATTTTAGAGTGATGAATTCGAAAATATTTGTTAGTGACATAGGATATAGATGGAACTCGACTTACTTATTATTGAAATCATGTGAAGAATATGAATATTTAATAGCCGCATTTTATAATTATAGGCATATTGGAAACGATGAAGACATTATTTAGAATGAATCTGATGGGGTTTAGCTTAAAAATTAAAAACAAATTGACAAGTTTTTATGACTTTACAAATAATTTATGTGGAGTGTACTATCTCACTAATTGTATGATACTTGAACGTCTTTATATCATTGTAAGGGCTTTTGCTAAATACAAAACGACCCCGATTTTAAAGTTTAGAAAATATTGAGAAGACTTGCATATGTTATTTCCTTTTGAAATGTGTCATGGACCCCCAATTCAATTTATCAAATACTAAATATGTAATTGATCAAATTTTAAAAGTTTTAACTTTTGACACACCTATCATTTATAGAAATTTAGAACAAACTTTATTCGAAATGTATGAATTTTATGCACAATGAATGGGTGCAAATATTAGTCAGGCACCCTCTATACCTACTACTCCTATTAATCTTGAAGAAGACAATGCTGAATACTAAACTTATTTGAAGGAATTAATAGTTATATTTATGATGTTGTAGGTCTTCTAGTGGGTCTGTTGCTTATAATCAAACATCGATTATAAGTCCAAATTCATTGCCTTCTGAATTACTTGATCAATTTAATCATCAAATGCCTAGAAATGCAGCAATTAGAAAAAAGCTCAAAAGAAGTAACGGACTTTTGGCGAAAGTACGAACAACGATGGCCAGTGGTATCTGCGATTGAAAAAGACCCACTAATACATTTGATTAGCACTGTAGTTTCGAAGTCTTTTAGTGCAAGTAAGAGGATTTTGTCCAAGGTGAGGAGGTAATTGAAAGAAGATATTTTGGAAGCATTAATGTTCGTGAAGGATTGGCATGACACTCATTTTCGAATACAAAATAAGTATGCCGAAATTACATGTCGTCAGGTAAGTGATATTTAATTTAATCATATTAATAAAATTTGTTATTTTATAATACTATTTTAATTTTTTTAAAATGGTATATATAGTAAGTTGTTCGTATACAATTTTTAATTTTGCCTACTCGAAATTTAAATAGTCGATTCTAAACCCGAATAAAGGATGATGGTTTTATCATTAAAAAATAAAAATTGGTGGCTCGACCCACGAGCCACGAGCTCGAGGACCAAGCCGTCGAGGGTATCGGCTCGTGGTGAGCACAAGCCAAGATCGTAATTGGCTCGGCCCATTGTCATCTCTATACTAGGGTTATCATTCCTTAAATTCAAGATGGATTTTTGATTTGGTACTCTATTATATATGATAGTCGCAATGCTAAATTAAATTTTACGTGCTCCTTGCTCATGGCTCATATCCAATGCTAAATCCTCTCTCTACTTAGAAGTCATCATTTTTATAACTAGGTTAACCTATACGTCCAATTATAATTAGATGCATAACTTTTTAACAATGCAAAGTTTAAGTTTAATTCACCTGCAATTAACTATTTAGATAATAAAATTTGAATATCCTTTGCGCATAATTTTTTCTTTGCTTCATGAGCGTGATTTAGTTCACAATATTCATGTCCCATACTTCATACTCATCTGGGTGTCCTGGCAGTAGTGTGGCGTAACCAGCGCATTACCTTCACTTCAATTAGAGATAATGCTCGGAAGAGAGTTCATGGATGGCGCTGAGGTGTTTTCTTGGTAGGGGTCGGGAGGTTTTGATTAAATACAGGCGATTTAGACTTACTTGATGAATTTATTTCATTTTCCAGTTTCTCTGTAATAATATCTGATGTGTACAACTTATGTGTGACCTGAGCACCCACGACCTCGTGCTCGAGGTCATGATAACCTCGAGCACTCTCCTTAGGCCAAACATCCTCGAGTTCATGTTGTCGGGCTCGAGGTCATAATGGCCTCGAGCTCTTTCCTTAGGTCAGAATGTCCTTGGACTAGTGTGGTTGGGTTTGACCTCGAGCTGGAGGTTCTTGGACATATCGTGCCCCTCATTATCCTTTCCCCCTCTTTCTATCAAATCCCCAAACATAAAAGGACTCTGCATCTACAATTCTATTGTCACCCAACTATGATTTGTCTTACAATTATAGTAGAACTCCATTTTTTACCTCGTGCATGACTCTTAAATAAGATAAGGCATCCTAAGTGGATTAATTCTACTAAGATTGCCCCGTCTATCTCTATAAATACAAAGACATTTGTTCATTATACAGATATGCTTTTACATGCTTTTAACTTATAGCCACTTCAGCATCGGAAGGGTGAAAAATACACACTTCGACGCCTTTATTTCAGGTCCTAGAGATCCTATTCGTGTTCATTTCTTGTCGTCAAGCTCGAGTATTCACAAGTAAAGTTTTTTGGCAGCATCATTGGCGTTGTTTGTGGGAAGTGCTACCAAAAGTCATGGTTAATACACGTTCAGGACCTCCTCCAGCAAGGTCATCTGCTCCAGTTCCTTAAGAGGAATAATTTAAAATACCAAAACCCCAACCAGCAGTTGTTACTTATGGAGTATTCGAAGAACTCCGCCAACAATTTGCTATGTTGACTCAATTGCTAAGCCAGCGGAATCCACCCCCAGTGTCGGCATGCTCGAGCTCGAGTTCCTCCCCCGCTTCTGATATTAGAAGTGTGGGAACATCGGGCTTACCTTCTATGACCTCAGCCTCGAGGTCAATTGCCATGGACTCAAGTGAATAGCATTGATCTAACAAATTAAGGATTTGGGCTTATTATTTGATCAAATGAGTACGTCAAGTCTAATATAGTGAAGCTAAACAAATTAAGCTCTATTTTCAATAAGTTAAGAGTTAAACATAGGATTTATTTATTTTTATTTTTTGTTATTTCGTATGTGTTAAAAAATTATGTTCACAGAATTATAGAATTTTATTAATTTTAGTAAGAACAAACAAGCATTGTGAAATTGCAGAAAATAAATATTGAAGCAGGCATGAGCAGGTTAATTATGAACTACATAAAATACAACAATTTAGGATATATTTTGTCAAAAAAACTACAAAATATAGATATTTTAGGACACCGAATAAGTGTATAAAATACACTTATCAAATACCCCCAAACTTAAGCATTTATTTGTCCTCAACAAAATTATAACATAAATAACAACAAACACACAGGCATACAAAAATATTTGGATAGATAATTTAGTTTTTTATCTTAGTATTTGAAATTACAGTACTAAATCTACAAATTGTTTCAAGGTCACAATACCAAACTAATATCCACTCTTCGAATACAAAATTGAAGTGTGTGTGTGTGTGTGTGTGAAGAATTAAGTAGACAATCATGAATTTACAAGTTGATTCAATTCCCGATCCTCTATGGTCAAATATATCCTTTCACCTCTCGTATAATTCACATACCCCCAAATTTGTTCTTTTTCACTCTTTTCCTAGTGTGTAATCTAAGGTTGAATTTTTTCACTATTATCCTCACCATCTCTAGTTTAGATGGACTCTACTAATTGTAAGTCAACACATCAATAAATAAGGATTCTCTAATTTTTTTATTGCTTCGACTTTCAAGACTCAATTAGACTAATTTTCCTTCATCAAAAGTCAAATTTCCTCAAACAAGTGTTTGAGGCTTAACCAATGCATTTAATGATTTTATTTTTATTTTTTTTATGCACTTGCTTTTATTTTTATTTTTATTTATTTTTACTTTTTAAAGTATTTTATCTTTGTATTCTCTCCCTTAAACTTTCTAAATGACACATGTAACTGGCTTTAGGCTGATGACTTTCGAATCAGATGATTTTAGGGTATCAGGTTTTAAACATCATTACAAGCTTAATAACTCAAGTCAAAAAGGTTTCGAAGAGAATTTTCACATATAAAAATTTATGCCTTGATTAGTGCAATGATCAATATCAAACACATATTCAAGTAAATCGACCTCTAACTTAAAATTTTCGTCAAATTTTATCCCGTTAATCTAAGACAATCCACACAAAAATTTTCACACATGGAATCCCTGTCTACATCCGTATCTTCCTACAACAACAAAATCACCCCCAAATTGCTAAATTTGGTCTAAATTAAGTAATTTAGTATGCTTTTGGTAAATCAACTATGTTCAATCTATCAATCTATCTAACATATGAATCAACTCATAACATCACACTATCCAACTTAATTCTAGTGCATGTATAATATCAAGTTCTGCAAGGTTAAGTCTCAATCAGTCTAGTATGTAACATATCCGCGGTTCATAAATTAATACAAAATTTCAAATTTAATTATCATTACTAGTCAGATTATTTAACCCACACAAGCACACAACCCAACACAAGATAATATAATTTTATATATATATATATATATTTTTTTTTTTTTTTTTTTTTTTTTTTTTTTTTGTGTTGAAATTTTTCAATTTTTTTTAAAAATTTTCTATTATATACTCAACCAATAACGAAAAACAAACAGCTCCTTTGAGGGTGAAGTTTTAATTGATGTTTCAATGTACAAAAGGTTAATTGGGCGACTATTATACTTAACCATTACAAGGCCTGATATTACATTTGAGGTTCACAAGTTAAGCTGATTTGTGTCCCAACCAAGACAACCACATTTAGATGCAATTCACCCCTTGTTAAAATATATCAAATCCACTCCATGTCAAGGAACTTTGTTCTCTACACAATCTTCTCTTCAATTAAGAGCCTTTGCATATGCAAATTGGAGGTCTGGCCTTGATTCAAGGAAATCTGTCACGGGATTTTGTGTGTTTATCGGAGACTTTTTAGTGATGAGAACCACGTAGCAATGATCACTACACAACCCCGTAAAAGATTGACGATTCCAAGAAAACCCAAAGAATAATCTGGTTTAGAGTTTGAACCAAGCAGCCAACAAAATGAAATTTGAATGATCTCTTGATTACACAATGTGTGATCCACACTTGAAGTTGAACGCCACAAGATTAACTTGATAAGTTTGCAAAGTTCTAAGAAGAACAAGATTTGAAAGCAAAATAGCCTCTCAATTAATTCTCAATAATGTTGTCTAATACAATGAAAAGAATAAGATCTATTTATATGGAAACTCTAAAAACCTAGTTAAGACGTAAATAAATTCCTAAAAAATTACAAAGATATCAAAAATAGTGTTTTAATGCAATTAGGAAACTTTCGCAGAAAAGGAAAAATTTCACCCCGAAAATGTACTATGCGGTCACATAGTACATTTCACTATCGTCGCTAGGGGTGGGAAAACCAAGCCAACCCACGATAACAAACCCGACCCAACCCGACTTGGTTGGGTCGATTTTTTTTAGGCGGGTTTTGAGTATTGGATTACGTTAGCAGGTTGGGTTGTGGGTTAAGCAAGACAACCTGGTAGAACCCACAACGACCCGACCCGACCCGACCCGACCCGACAAACATAAAAATTTGAAAAAAAGTGACTAAATATAAAAGGAAAAGAAGCCCTAGAATTTTCAGTCGGTCTTCTTTTCTTCTTCACCGTCTATTCTTGTCGGACAACACAAAAAGCCCTAATCTTTCTCAGTTTCCCGTCCAGTCATTTTCTCTCAACTTGTAGGGTGGGTTTTGATCGACTCAAAGGTAAATCTATTCTATCACTTACCCGATTCAGTTCAAGATTGGAATCATCATGCACGGGCACGACACAGTCGCACAAATCTATTTTTCTTATTTGATTTCTCTGATTCTATATGTTGACTGTTTCTTTTGTTTTTTAGTTACTTCCTTCCAAGAGTGGACGAAAGCATGTTTTTTTTATAGTTATTTCTGTATTTTCCCTTTCGCACAAGATCACTGGCACACCTCCTGGCAATCAGTTGTTTTCTTGTCATGTTGTACGCTTCATTTATGATTTATCAGAGCTATAGTTCTCCATTGGAAGCCACTTTCGAAGTTGATATGTAACAAAGTGAAAACCTAAAAGCATAAAGGTTGTTAATTTGCACTGAGAGTATCTCTAAACATTATTTGCTAGCACATAGAGGAAGGACTAATGGCCAGTTTTGTACTGATAGAAAGGCATCTTCTAATTTATGGTTAAAATATGAATCAATTAAAATGGCTGATAATGATAAAATCCGTGAGGAAATGGACCTAGGTGCAATATTATTTCTTCCTTGTAAACAGATCAAGCTTCCAACATTTTCATTTTAGTGATTGTTTACTTGTGCAGTTTAGAATCAACATATGTTGTTTTTTGTTGGCATTTATTTGGAGATTGCAGACAGTGGATGGCAGCTCTTTTGAGTTGTAAGATGGCAGCTCTTTTGAGATGCAGGCAGTAGATGGCAGCTCTTCTGAGATGCAATGTTTACTCAGATGCCACAAGTTTACTATATTAATTCTGAGATGCAATATTTACTCAGTGGATGATTGTATTAATTGTATTTGGGTGACTTTTTATTCGAAATTCTTGTGTAGAATTTTGTGACGATTCCGAATTGTACCCATGGACGAAAATTCAACACACGAGCTGAAAGTTATGCATGTTTTCGTCCATGTTGCTCGTTTGCTACTTGAATCGAGTTGATCCATTTGGTTTCTTCTTCCGAGCCTAACATGAAACTTGTTCTTTAACTTGTTAACCTTGACACTTCGTCCACCAAAGATTGAGCAAGCAATCTCATCACCTCTTTCACTCGTTTTGCTCTCGAATGTGTCATCGGGCCTCCTTCAATAATCAACGAGTCTCGTCCTGGGCTCGACTCCTGGATCATATCATTTGGTGTCATGGAAAGCCACGAAACAGACAACCAGATCTTCAACTAAAGCAGAGTACCGAGCATTGGCATCTACTACTAGTGAACTGGTTTGAATTAATCAATTACTTCTTGATTTTCAGGTTTCACCAATTGTTCCTAGTACATTGATCTTCTGTGATAATTAGCCTGCCATCCACATTGCTTCTAATCCAATTTTTCATGAACACACCAAACATATAGAAATCGACTGCCACTTTGTAAGAGATAAGCTTACTGATGGTTTTCTTAAACTCCTACCTGTTCGAACGCAAACCAACTTGCTGATGTTTTTACTAAGGCATTACTAGCTTCCCACTTATTTCCTTTATTATCCAAGATGTCTGTCCTTAATTTCCATTGTCTATCTTGAGGGGGAGTAACAGATTACACAGTTGGAGCTGGAAGAATTGGAACTAACGGAAGAAGTTGGAAGTGTTATTTAGTTAGTTAGTTGGGTTGGTTAGTTAGATTCTTTTCTTTTCTCTATTTAAATGCAATGTAAATGTACTGATTTCTAATTTTTGCTGATTAAATAAAATTCAGTTCAGTTCATTTCATTCTCAATATGTTCAATAACATCTTTTCTCAATCAGAGGAGGACAATCACATTGCAAGTTCGACCATTTTTTGTAATTTTAATTGTGGTAAACGTACTCATCTATACCTTGCGGTAATTATTCCTTCCTGCATTACAAGATATAAATTTAATTTTGTCCATATTTTTATGTTCGTTTCAAGTTCAAATAAAGGAGGAGGGTTGTCATAGAATAGATTAGCAATTTAACCAAATTATTCTTTAATCGATTGGCTCAACCTCATCGTCATTCTAATACCACTTTATGTAGAAATGAGATTGGATATTAATTTTAAAAAGAGTAACGACAATTCAAGACAAAAAATAAATAAATAAATAAAACTCACTCTTATTTCTTGAACTTGTACAAAACTATTTATACATGTAGCAAGAAACTAATACATACTTCTTCCTAGCTAGTAGGATTCAAAATAATTAACAAAAAACAGTTGATCCTCGTGACCTACCTTACCCAACATCCCAACACATATGCAAGCTCAACCAACCGGCAGCTTCCCTCGTTTTTGTTAATCCCTTGTCTACCTTTTCGTGTTTATTTTCATACTAGTCGAAAGCAACGTGCAATGCACGTTTGCTTAGTTCATGTTTTGTTTGTTCGGTAGAGAAGAATTCTCTTAGTAATGAAAATATTTCTAACTGTTGATTTAATTTATAAATAATTACACGTGAAATATTAAAAGAAGAGCATTAATAGAATGCATGGATTGGTCATATCAATAAACATAGCTCAATAGTTTTATGAACGGCCTTTGAGATAATTTAGTTTCTAAGATGACGATGCAACATTTTCCTCATCTTGCACTGTTTCAACAGAGAGGACGTTGAAGTGCTTATATTTTTTCTCGTTCAGTTTTTCTGGATCTACAAAAAGTTGAAGGTTCCAGATTTTTTCGGATAATTTCTCTGCAACGCTTTGAATATATGGTCGATTTTCCTGCAAAATAAATTTTGGATAGGTTTACATAATTAATACCTACAACTCATTTAAATATATTTTAAATAATTGTTTGTAATGTAATTGAATTTTTGAAGAAAAATTAAAGAGTTACCTCTCCAGCATGTTCCATCAATTCTACTGCTGAACAACCAAGTGTCTGTTCTGCTACTTCACCAAACAAAGTAGCAGCAAGCTTTCCAGTGTTATCGTCTAGTTCAACATACGCTCTAGCACTTTAAATGCGTTCAATATATTAATTCGATTTTGAAACTGTTCTACAGAAGTAAGGATGAAAGAAATAAGTCACAATTATTTCATATTCCCAATTAAATAAATAATCATATGATAAAATACTATGAAATTGGAAACTAACAAAAGCATATTTCAATTTCACATTCAAAAAATGTTTTAGAAACTATTTGTCAAACTTAATTCCCTATTATAAGCAATTATCAACTATTTCTCAACTAATTATTTTAAAATATTTCTCTACTAATTTTTAATTTGGATGTTATGATTTTTTTCAGTTTTTTTATTGTTAATTTTTAGGCGGGTTGTCAAATTCCTTACGCCACGCCATCGATTTGTGTTATCATAATTCATTGGTTGAGTTGCATTTTCCATTTATTAGAATTTTTAGTCACATTGGTTCATGGCTTTTACAGTTTTACATAGGCATTCTTCAGACGAGTGGAAGTAAATAATGATTAATTCAAATAGTTTCATAATTATGAACTAATATTTACCCCCCACTTATTTCTTCATTACACTATAATCATCAAATTCATTTTACTTCGACTGTTGAATTCAACATTTTGGTTATTCATTTTCCTCTACTTTTTCATGAAAACAGATTTAAATTACATAAACATTAAATTATTAATTATTTAATTAACAAAAAAATTACATCTTTATTAATAAAAAACTTAATTCTTAAACAAAACTATTAAATATAAGTCATTTCAAGTATAAACAAAAAGTTGAAGGTTCTATAAAGTTCTTCTATTAGTTTTTGTGGTCTAAAACATTCACGGCAGTTTTGTCCGGAGAACTTTCGGTGAAACAACAATTTTCGTAAAGATTATAATCCTACATATTTTAAGGTTTAGCACCATTGATACAGAAAACTTCTTGAAATTGGTGATATAGATTATGATTTGCTCGTGCTGCGGGAGTTTGTATTTAATGAAGAGACTTTTGATGTAGAATTTTGTTTTCATTATAAATTATATTCTTGACGATGAGGTCAAAGAGTTTAGATCATGCTATAGATTCTATTAATACTCTTTTTTAATACATCACATCTAATTATTTATCAATTACATAAACATTACATCATTAATTATTTAATTAACAAAAAAATTACATATTTGTCAAACTTAATTCCCTATTATAAGCAATTATCAACTATTTCTCAACTAATTATTTTAAAATATTTCTCTATTAATTTTTAATTTGGATGTTATGATTTTTTTTCAATTTTTTTATTGTTAATTTTTAGGCGGGTCGTCAAATTCCTTATGCCACATCATCGATTCGTGTTATCATAATTCATTGGTTGAGTTACATTTTCTATTTATTAGAATTTTTAGTCACATTGGTTGATGGCTTTTACAGTTTTACATAGGCATTCTTCAGGCGAGTGGAAGTGAATAATGATTAATTCAAATAGTTTCATAATTATGAATTAATATTTAACCCCCACTTGTTTCTTCATTACTCTGTAATCATCAAATTCATTTAATTTCGACTATTGAATTCAACATTTTGGTTATTCATTTTCCACGATTTTTTCATGAAAACAGATTTCAATTGCATAAACATTAAATTATTAATTATTTAATTAACAAAAAAATTACATCTTTATTAATAAAAAAATTAATTCTTAAACATAACTATTACATATAAGTCATTTCAAGCATAACAAATACATATATCTCTTATGACATATTTTAATCTCATGCATTGAAATGTATAAATCACGTAAATTCACATAAAACATGCAATTATAATTTAAATTAATTAATGGTGGCGAGTTTACCTCAATTTTTGCGAGTTCCGTGAAAAGTGAAGCGAATACAAAAGCTCAATCTCCTATTCGTCCGTAAGTTTTGTCTAGCCAAAATAAAAATAAGTTTGAATTAGTATTTCGAAATTTTAAAGTTTTAAAATTATTGAATAAAGTTTACAGGCTTAATTGAAATTATAATAAAGCTGGAAATAATAGTTAAAAAGTGAAATAATAACTTTTAATAGTTTAAGGACTAAGATGTAAATATATTAAAGCTGAAAACTGAAATAATAACTTTTAATAGTTTAATGACTAAGCTGTAAATATATTAAAGCTGAAAATAAAATTAAATAACTAAAATAATGACTTATATAGATTAGGGACTAAATTAAATGAACTTAAAACTGAAAATAAGAAATGTAAGGGCTGAAATTAAAACACAAACATTTAAGAGACTGAAATAAATCAACTAAAAACTTGGGGCTTAAATAATAAATTTCAAAATTTCAAATCTTAAAACCCTTATTTCATCTCTCTCTCTACAGAGAGAGAGAGAGACGACGGGCAGGGAGGGGCTTCGCCCCTCCTCCTTCTCTCTAGCCACCACCGACCGGCGGTGGTGACAGCGCCAGTGGCGGCGCCGGCTCGCGATAGGGAGGGGTGGTTTGATTTTGGGTTCGGGCGCGAAAATGGAGGGCCGGTTCTATGGAGGTTCGGGTTCGGTTAAGGTAAGTTCTTGGGTTTTCTTCTTTTAGTTTCTTCTTCGTTTGAGGGATGGTGGAGTTGGCTATGGTGTTGGGTTTGGTGGTGATGTTGATCTCGGATTTGGGCGTGTTCTCGGTTGGGGCTCAACTTTTGATGTTTGAAGTCTCGGGTTTGGGTGATGGTTTCGGGTATCTGCTCTCGACATTGGGTGGAAACTTGGGTGTTCTTGGTTTGGGGCTGTTTTGGGGTATTGTGAGTTGGAGTTGCAGTTTGAGGATTGGTTGCTCTTGACTTTGGTGGAATGGGTGTTCTCGGTTTCAGCGATGGTTTCGGGTTTGGAGAATTTTGGGTGTTGGAAAGGGTGCTTTCGTGGTTCGGTTGAGGACGAATGGTGACTGTTGCGATTTTGGCTACTTGGTTGGAAGAGGATTACAATTCGGTTTCCAGCAAAATGTGTTTTTCAGCTTCAGAATTTGGTCGAATCATCACCTTGTTATTAGGGCGAATATCCGTTCCTGGAAATGTAAATTTCTGAAATCTCTGGAATGGAATTAGAGGTAATTTTCAATTATCTAACTTATACTTCCCATTCAACAGTCTCAAGTCTCTTCGGTTCCTGAACTGATAGAACGTAAATGGCAGCCGTTTCATAGGAAGTGGAAGTTCGGTTAATGCCGTTTCATAGAAGAAGAAACAATTTCTGTTAATGTTAATGCCTGCCTCTGTTAATGCCATTTATGCCTCTGTTAATGCCGTTTCATAGAAGAACAGTTTCTGTTAAATGGAAGAACAATTTCTGCCTCTGTTAATGCCGTTTATGCCTCTGTTGTTACATAGCCTTAAACTTCTGGTAAATTAGCAGCCTTAAACTTCTGTTAAATGGAAGAAGAATTTCTGTTTAGCCTTAAACTTCTGTTAAATGGAAGAACAATTTCTGTTACATAGCCACTTATAATATAGAAAGATATCTTAAATTCCAAATATAAATACACTAGTATTCTTCAAGGAAAAAAAAAAAAAAATCATAAAACAGGTGAAAAATAACTAGTGTACAACAATAAGAAATTTTAGTGCCGTTGTCCAAAAAAGCCTTACTATTGATAAACTATTATCAGCATTACATAAAAATTTTAGGATTACCTATAAATATATACCTACAAGGTACTTTCTATAATGGCACTTTCAGTGAAGAACCATTTGCAATGGCAGAGGCTTCAACTTAACTAACTAGACTTATTCGGCTCATCAAATGATTGCATGTCGAGTCGTGTGACTTGGACGAATTGTCATTTATTCTATTCGTTCCAAGTTATGCTTCACCAGTTCTTCCAGAACTAAACGAAACGAACTCGGAGGGAGGCATTGAAGATTTTGAACTGCTTTATTAGCTTTCTCTCTTGCCAAGTCTTGCGCCCTCTGTATTCCTCCACATCTTTTCACAATCTCAATGGCCTCTTCGAGAGAACTGGTGTCGCAAAATTCAGATTCAATTATATCCCTCAATCTTGCTTCTTTCTTTAGTGCAAATATCACTGGTGCAGTTAGGTTACCATTTGCCAGGTCACTTCCTGCTGGTTTTCCCAGTTGCTCGGCTGATTGAGTGAAGTCCAGAATGTCATCAACGATTTGGAAGGAGAGACCAAAGTTCTTACCATACTGATACATCTGCTCGCTAATACAACTGTCGACCCCACTGAAAATGGAGGCTCCTTTGGTGCTAGCAGCAATCAAGGAGGCTGTTTTGTAATAACTCTTGATCAAATATTCCTCCAGTTGAACGTCACAATCAAACAAACTAGATGCCTGCTTTATTTCACCACTAGCAAAATCTTTAATCACCTGCAATATTATCCCCACATAACTAGTTGCATTTCGCTGTAATGTGAAATTAAAAAAATTTGTTTCGAGGACAGATTATTTTTGGTTTTTCTCAGGATCAAGTAACTGATTGTCATATTATGTGGTTCCTGGGACGTTCCTATTTTTACGTGAAAAGGCTAGAATAGTATACCTGACTGATAAGCTTTATGACTTCAAGATTTTCGAGATTGGCCAGGTACCATGATGACTGTGCAAACATAAAATCACCTGCCAGCACTGCCACTCTTGTACCATATAATTGATGCACAGTTTCCTTCCCTGAAAATGGAGTACATACGCGAGGTTAGCCTATGAAAAAGTACTAGCTCCAAAAAAAATTGGAAAGCTAGCAACAGACTGTCTTTCATAATTTGTTAAAATATCTAGAGCTCATAGTGAAACCCTCGGAGTTTGACGATCTACTCGAAATTGTAAACTCATTTGTGGATCGTCTTTCATAATTTAATAAACTAAAAGGACTTGGGGTGTAAGAAGCAGACTGATAGGAGGTGAGAGACCAAGGAAGGCAAACACATCCATACATGGAAATGAATGTTTAGCATGACATTTATCAGGACAACTATTGAGCAATGAAGCTTGAGCATTCGGGTATTAGGTTAAATGAGTTTTATCAGCTTGAAGTTTTCATTGAACTGATTTCTGGAATATTAATCAAAGCTATGTCCGAAAATTCACAAGTAAACAACAACAAAACTTAAAAAAGTGCTTTTCCTTTTTCTGTTGACGAAACCGGTTAATAGAGCCAGTGAACCTTGTTGACCGAGACAGTTTGAAGGCTAGATTGGGGATACAGTGCCAGTTTTCCTAATTGTCTAATAAAAGAACACAGAGTTACTCAATTACTTCAGCGGAGCAAAATACACCCACCAAAAAATAATCAATAGCGCACAGATTCAAAGGCTAACCTCTTCGCATGTCACTTTCGTCTAATACATCATCATGTATCAAACTTGCAGTGTGGATCATTTCAATGATCTCGGCTAACCGTCTATGTTCTTTTGTCAGTTCCCTGAAGAATTAAGGCATTCTATAAACGTAAGCGACTTAATTTTCATTAGAGAGTACTACAAATAGGAAATCAGATAGCTCACTTCAAGCCAACAATTTCCGCAGTGGCTCTTGATACTAAAAAAACTAAAGCTGGTCTCATCCTCTTTCCACCAGCCCCAAAGATTTGCTCAGCAGCAGACATCAATACTGGATTTTCTGCACCAACAATCTGACAATAAATTCTTGTCAGATATGCAAGTTGCGAGATATGGGGTTGCAATGAATAAACGGTTGCATATCGAACAAAAAGTTGGGTACCAAACTTGAAACAATTTTTTTCAGACACTACTTGTAGGATGCTTAGTGGTATAGAATGCAGTAACATATACAAAATTGAGACATGAACGACATTATGTGAAGTGATTGTTCCACCACTGTATCAGTAGAAATTATTAATGATTAAATTGAGTGGAAAATGATAACTGAAAGAACAATAAATAGCAGAAGAAACTGTAATGTAAAGCCAACACACCATGACACCGTGCAATTTCTTCGAATTAATTTTGTGTAATTGACATACATCAAAATAATGTATTTACAAGTGATAGATCAAAAGAATGAAGCAACACAATATTGCAGACTCCATCTTTACAATATATGACATCATCAAGTTTTCTGCCTTCACTGAATTGTAAAATTAGTCTTGCAACTACTGTATTTGGCCTTACGACAAAGTTACTGCAAAGTAAAATTATTTTTATTTTGGAACGTCAAAGAGCCAAGTTATTGGAGAAAACACTACCATGAGTTCTGGCAATGAAGATTCAGCGCCTCAGAGAGCTAGGGAGCACCCTGAAGAAGGGGAACCCTCGCATGCTGCTCCAACAACTCGCCTTCGATTTCACCAGCAACACAAGCGAGGTGATCAAGAGATGGGTCCAGAATAGCCGCTAGACTTACTAGGGAGGTGGCCACCATGGCCGCAAATATGAGAGATATAAACCAACAAAATATTGCAATGCATTAGTGGCTAAGGAATATGCAGAGCCAAGGAAGATACCTAGTCTCCTTGTACGCAGCTCAAGGAAATGCTTTCTTTCACGACTCCTACAAGGAAACTATTGCCATGGTGAAGATGAGGTCCAAAGCCAAATGGCTGATTACCAACACTACATGAGGGAGGAAGCCCCTCAGGAAAGGGAAGTTGGGATTGATATATCCACCAACTATGCCACGGATCGACCTAATTAGGTCCCATTCAGATTTCCTCCGAATTATGAACCGAAGGATATACCTCAGAGATCTATAAGTGTTTTTGACAGGCTAAGTCCAGGAGGGCCTAGAAATAGGCAGGCTCAGCCTCTCCTTGCACCTAGAAATAGGCAGCAAGGACCACCTCGGTTCGAAAGGCAATATGAACCTCTCCATGAAAACTTGTCCCAGAATCCTCCATCTAGAAATAGGCGTTAAAGGAGGGCAGAACATGCTAGAAATCAAGCAAGGATGTTCCAACCACTTCGAGAACCGCAAGACATGGAAGATGAACACTCTGATGAACAACAAAGGTCTTGTGACATCGACGACGATGATGACAATTTTCCATTCTCCCAGGGGATTAGGGATGCTCCTGTCCCAAGCCACTTTGTGCTTCCAAAGATTCCTGTGTATGATGGAGGAAGTGGTCCTACTAGGCATCTCAACAGCTTTTAAACTTACATAAGCCTAAGAGATTCCACTCTTGCTGTAAAGTGTAGAGCTTTCCATTTAACCTTAAGTGGGGGCAGCTTAAGTGTGGTACACTAAACTTCCGGAAGGAAGTATCAGAAGTTGGCCAAATTTAAATAAAGTTTTTCTTCAGTGCTTTGCAACAAGCAAGGAAAGCGAGGGGCCGATACAACGCCTCTAAGACATGAGGCAGCAACAAGGACAGTCACTGAAGAGTTTTTTTATTTCGTTTCACCGATGAAATGACCTATTGTGTGCAAGTTACCAATAGGGAGGCCCTATCAGCCTTAAGATGAGGGTTGGATGTGAATTCTCTCTTTTAGAGGGACGTACAAAAAAATTCTACAAGTTATGACGTCCTGCCGAAGATGATAAGGTATGAGATCATCAATGAAAAATTGAAGGATCATAGCAATAGGGCCACCAGGAGACTCCCACATCCCAAAGGCAGTGATAAAGAGGTCCCACTGTTGAGGCACACTAAGGTGAGTCTAGCCAACAGTTTTTCCAAAGGGGAAGGGCTAGAGGCAAAGTTCTGAACCTAGAAATAGGGATAAGACAACCCTCTATTGTACCTACCATCACTCCTACAACCATAATACAACTGACTATAGGGACACTGTCTTGCATCCACAACCAAGTAATCAAAGAAGAAATAGGCACCCACGAGAAGATGCACCTCCGAGGTAAGACCAACAACCTAGGAGGGTCGAGGCCAGGAATCCAGTTCGGGATGACGCTCCCCGGAGACGAGAAAATGACGGGGAGAGGCTTAAGGAAGGCCAAAGGCAAAGGAGGAACCCTCCAGCTAACATTGGCCATGAGTTTATTCGAGAGATTGACACGTTATTTGGAGGTCCATATGTTGGAAGGGAGACTCGAAATGCGCAAAGGAATTATGCAAGGAGAATTAAGGATCTCCCAATGGCGAGCTTCATAGTAAACAACAGCCGACCATCAACTGGGAGAAGGGTTCAACCCATTACTTTTATACAAGACGATGCGGTTGGCTTGGATTATCCACATTGCGACGCCCTAGTAGTAAGGGTCGTTGTGGCACGAAATGGCCTCAAGAGAATGTTAGTGGATAACGGAAGGTCGGTTAACATCATATTTGCAACGACCTTTGACAAAATGGAAGTGGACCATGAGTTAACTCATATGAGCTCCCCGTTGTACGGCTTCATTGGTGATAGCATCATCCCAAAGAGGAAAAATTACTACAACAGTAAAGATGGGGACGACCCCATTTATTGCTCACAATTTTATGGAGTTCTTGGTAGTAGACAACCGTTCTACCTACCATGGGGTGCTGGGAAGACCAACATTGAAGGAACTATAGGCAGTTACGTCCATTCACCACTTCCATATGAAGTTCCCAACGGAAAACGGCATCACCACTGTTAGAGGCGATCAAATGAGTACTATTTAAACTCCATCAAGAAGGCAGAACCAAGAGACGTCAACTTAATTTCGATGGACATTGACATGAACGATGTCATTGAATAAAGGCAAACCCCTGAACAAGGGAAAGACATCGAAATGATAGACGCCTCGGAAGAAGAGGCTATCTTTGAAGTGCAATCAGCCCTTGAAGAAGGGAGAGCTGCCGAAGAAGTGGCTAAATTTGATGAACCGGATCATTGCATCATCGATTGCGAGCCCCAAAGAGCCCCGGTGGAAAAACTGAAGAGCTTTACAGTGGATCTCCAGAACCTTTCCAAATCCTTGTAGGTTGGAAAAGATCTGCCAATGGAGGCTAAGAAAAACTGAAATGTTTCTTGCATGAAAATCGGGATATCTTTGCATGGAAACATGAGGATGTGGTTGGCATTAATCCAAAAGTTAGTTGTACGACTTGAACATTGATCCTAAAGCTACCCCTCACCAACAAAAAAGATGGCCCTTAACCTAGAAAGGTGCGAGCCCTTGAAAGATAAGGTGAAGAAATTGATTGACAATCGTTTCATTCGATAATTAACTTATCCGAGGTGGGTGTCAAACCCTGCCCTCGTTGGGAAACACAATAGTGAGTGGAGGGTATGAGTAGATTTTTCCAATTTTAATCAAGCCTACCCCGAGTACAATTTTCCACTTCCACAAATAGATCAACTCGTTGATTCTACTGCTAAACACGAATTATTGAGTTTCGTGTACGCTTGTTCAGGCTATAATCAAATCCCAATGTATCCAGCGGATGAAGAGCATACGTACTTCATAACGAACGGAGGTCTCTATTACAATAAGGTGATGCCCTTTGGTTGAAAAACGTCGGTGCTACTTATCAGAGACTTGTTAACAAGAAGTTCACATAACTTATTGGAAAGACAATGGAAATGTACGTGGATGATATGCTGGTGAAAATTTTGAAAGTATTAGATCACGAGGAGCACTTCGACGAAGCTTTTCGAATATTGTAAATGTATAAGATGAGATTTAACCTCCTTAAATGCGCATTCGGAGTTGCCTTTAGGAAATAAATCCCAGTGGACATGGGAGTGCGAAGTAGCCTTACAAGAGCTAAAGAAGCACTTGGGACAAGCTCTCCTCTTCAAGCCCAAAGCTGAAAAACCCGTGCAATTGTACTTTGCAGTAACATCCGATGCTATCAGTTCGATGCGTATAAGGGAGGAAGATGGTCACCAATTACCTGTTTATTATCTGAGTAAAACACTTCTCACAGTTGAGACTCACTATCCAAACATGGAGAATTCGGCTCTCTCTCGTCGTTGCTTCTTGAAAGTTGAGGCCATACTTCCAGTTACATACTATACAAGTGCTGCAGAAGCCTGACGCTTCAAGAAGAATGATGAAATGGGTCGTGGAACTCAGATGCCATAGTGCAAATGTCCAAGTCCCCCCATCAGAATGTGAAAAAGCCATGAAATTCAAAATTAAAGTTTAAAATACTTACGAAGTGAAACATCACTGAAGGAAAAATGGCAAAAGTTCATGAAAGTGACTGGAAGGATTTTAGGCTCTGTTAGATTGGCGATATTTTCCCTGGAAGTAGGAAAATATTTTCCTACTTCCACTTTTTGACTGTTTGATATGCTAAATTTTCCACGGAAAATGTTTTCCTCCCTTTTTCTAGGTACAACCCTTTGATGCACGAATGGTGGAAAATGTTTTCCCACCTTTTAGGTGGGAAAACATTTTCCAACTTTTTTTTTTAGCAATGGCAACCAATTCTATCAACCATTGTAAAAAAGATTTTTATTTTTGTTGACAATTTCTATGCAAAACAAAGTCAAACGAATATGGTAATTTTTTCTAATTGTTTTAAATTTTTTTTTTTATTACTTTTTGGTAATTGGAACAAATTCTTAACCCAATAGTAGAAAATATTATCACTTTAATGGACAATTTCCATAAAAAAGGAAGTCAAACGGATTTCAAACTTTCAACATTTTCCATGGAAAATTATACCAATCAAACACACTTAATTATAATTCCCCATAAAACAAGTTCTAGGCAAATATTTTCCCTGGAATTCGTTTTCTTTCCACCCTATTTTCCACGGTGCAATCAAACGGACCCTTAGTCAAAGTTGATGAAATTAGAGTTTTTGAACCATCCACCACGTATGTTGCTTCATCTTCTATGGTCCGGGTCTAAGCATCTAAATCACGTGCGCTACTGCATCTTCCTCCCATAAAACACGCTTGCAGCAGTCATCATTGCTCATTAAATATGGTGACGATTGCGTGTATGGAAAGTGGAACTGCTTCAGATGTCTTTTCTTAGAAACGTAAAAGATAGCAACTCATTTAGGAGCAATAATTAAGGACGCCTCGTGTTCCTAATGTTTACAGCTTCAACGAATAGACGAGGTCCACTACCTCAGCTTTAACATGGATAACTTCGGCAATGCTTCAGATATAAAAAACACTTCTGAGCGCACAGCCTCAAATAAAAGGATCTTAGCTAGTGCTCCCCAACATTTTCTAAAGAATTAGAAACTACAAAGTACTCATCTTCGAATAACGCCCTCGATAAATACCTCAACCAATAATTGATAATTCTACTCTTAAGTTCTAATTATAATATAAATATTTATATTTAGACTTGGGTGACTATTATGGTTAAAAATAACCACCTCAACAATTTTTTCTGTTTTTTCATATATTACAGAAGTTCATGCATTACATAAATAATCATGGATAGACTTGGAGGACTTTACGCCTCGCCACCAAGGCTCCTAGAGGAGGCCACACTGTATTCTGCGTGGAGATATTAAATCAGATCAGACAAAGTAAATAAAGATCCAATTGGTTAATCTCCATTGTTCCGAGGCTCTTACATGGCCGAAGCTCTATTTCCATCCGAAGCTCTCTTTGGTCGATGAATTTGCTGGCTTTTAAGGGATTTACAGACAATCTCTAGAAATGATTGATATAACATTTATATTAATGGATGTCAGGATTGTCAGCATAGGATGTAGGATTGTTGACCCGTTGTCAATGTATTAAATGTATGGCAGACGGAGTGACGTGAGGTTTCGACTTGGGAGATGAGACCACGTGATTCTGATCCAACGACTAGTGCGTCGGCTAGAACTCTATAAATAAGCAACTCTTATAATTCATTAAAGGATGATGCAACTCTGTACATTAAAAAACATATTCAGCTCTCTCCTTTGTTTATTCCATATTTATTTGCTTGAGTTTAGTTTGTTTTTTACTTTGGTTGAATTGTTCATGATTGTTTGTTTATATACAATCATCTTCGATGTTGCCGATACATGAACACTTTTCTCTCGCATCGTAAAGCATCTCCCACGTCCATAAACGTTATCCTTTCCGTCCGAATCTTTGATCAAAACATGTTAGAATTTGCTTGCCCAAACAAGAGTGGCCCGACATCTGTTATCCACGTAACCATTACAAAAAACGAGGTCAACAAAAATCATAACTCCATGGTATCTATAGCAGAAAGCTAATGATATATTCGATGAGACTTATTTAGATTAACGGGATGGATATCTAGATACTTATGAAAGTTATGTCAAGCATTCAGGCATCTTCAGTGTATGTTTTTCATTCCACCACATTTCTTTCACTAACTATACTAGAGAAATGCCATGTGCTATAGAGCCCCAGTTTGGTAAGAAGCATCTACGTTTACACTACCAGTATAGTGTTGCAGCACATCTCCAGCTATGGTCGAATTTGATTGCTTCCTCAATGGGAAAGTTCCTAGCTAGTGGCATCAAATTCTACTTGACCCGACTACTCTTATCGAGTCAGGTGAGTTGTCACACAAGCTAGATCATCAGTAACAAATGCTCATCTTGGTATGTTGTTCTTACACCACAAGCAAATATAACGTAATTGTTATTATTCTATCAAATTGGGGCCTCCAGATTAGAATTGGACACATTTGAAATCAACAGTTGAATTAATAGCCTGAAACAAGCAAATTAATATATATCATTCACAGTAAGTACAAAACACTTTATAAGTCTATTCTTTGTTCTTAATTTTGAAACCGTATCTTATTTTTGCTATTAGATGCAAAAATACAGAACACGGTTTTCAAAGTGATAAAGTGCATTTTATGCGCTTATTCGGGCTTCTATTCTTATTTATTTAGAACTTGTTTGAGCCTCATTTTATTGAAAGAATGTATTCTGGAATAGTAAATTGATTAAGAATGTATGGTTAAAAATAAGAAAAAAAAATTGGGTTTGTGTGTAATATTATTTTATTGAAGAATGTGTGATTGAAAAGAAGTGACAGAAAAATGCAATTTGTGGAAAGAAGCTATTTGAACCTTAATTGGAGTTGACTTAAAGTAAATGAAGATTAACCGGATTGCAAAAAATTAATTGGACAAAAGGAGGAAAAAAATCAAGAACCATGCTATGTGTACATAGATGTACACATATGAGTTGACATAATGTGGGTGGGGTAGGGCACATACTACAATATCGTGGACCACACCCCACTCACATTATGTGAACCTCTATGTGTATATCTATGTACACATAAATTAATCCAAAAATCAAGGAGCTAGGGTTTCAAGATTTCACAAGAAGAATGCGGAATCTTGGTGTAAGATCTTCATCTTTTTCTTGTTCTTCCTTAATATCCGATGATGTACTTAAATTCATTCTTGTATTTTTTTTTCTCATGATATGTAATTAAGTTAGTTAGGATGAATGATTGTAACCTAGTTTTGAAACTTAATTTTAATTATAAAAAGTTTTAACCTCAAATTTTTTTTTATTTTTTTTTTTGTGAATTGCTTTTATTCTATTCTTAATGCTTCAATTAATTGGTCACTAATTCATTGATTTCGTGAGCAATAATTACGTAGAGATGTGGATAAATGTTTAGACCACGTCGTAAAAATAGGTAATTTATTATAAAACGTAATGATACTTGTGCTAGTTATTACGGATGTTACACGAATTCTTATAATAGCAATTGTGTTTAATTAAAATTGATTTACATATAGATATGTAATTGAATTAGTTAAATAGACTAAATAAGAACTCAATATGGGTAAATTGAATACATTAGAAGAATCCGATCAGGTAAACATAATCAATTGTATAAAACTTGATACTTGAGATTGAGATTAAGGGGATAACTATGGTAAAATCATGAATTCTAACACTTAAACCATCATATTAAAAAAATAACTAGAATATTTAAAATAGAAAATCACAAAAAGAAAAATAACTATTTTATTTCTTTCCGATCAAATTGAAGTTAGAAATAATTGAATCAATTGTTAGATAGCAGAGCTCGTGAGAACGATATCCAGACTCATAGATCCACTTTATTACTTGTTACAATCCGTACTTGTTAAGATCTGTACACCAACACAAAGCATATAAATCAATTTGAATCTTGTCGACAAGAAACTTACTGACTGCAAATTTTTGTTCAGCGTTTGAAGGTCTTCAGCAACTACTTCAAACAAATTTGTCAGCGAAGCAGGGCTTCTTGACTCTTTCTTCAAATCTAGCACTTGTGGAGTATCTGCAGTAACCCCTAAAATTACACCAAAATGAAATAAAAATCACAATCTAAAAAGAATAAAAGTTCAAAAACTAATTCAACTATTAAACCAATAAAATTGGATCAGAGGGGGAAAAAAAAAAGCAGCAGTACCTGTGAGCAAAGCTTCTGGAGTTTTTGTCCGTGGACCAATTTCAGGCTGAAAACTCAACAATTTTCGAGCTTTATAGCCTCTATTGGGATTTCTAACTGCTCCCTTAGCATAATTCCTTACAGAAAAACGGTCAAAAGAGGCATTTGAAGAGCATCCACAGGCCAGAAAATCCAACATTGTTCTTCCAAACTCAAGATTATTGCATGCCACCGCCGTCATTCTCAAACTAAATACAATCAAAAAGCAAAACCACTAAGATTTTACCAGAATTCACCTCAATTTCGCATTTCTCACACACCCACCAAGTGAAAACTCATTCCAAGAAATGAAGAATCGAATTTTTTTTCGATAACTGAGAAGCTATTGTGTTCTGAAAGAGAAAAGGAGTTGGGAGTTACGTATGGAATTGCAGAAAATTGAGTGGATCAGAAAATACCACATAGTTTTGTTACATAAATGATTAGGAAATGAAGGAGAAAGTTAACTAATATATTATGGAAAAGGTTTCGTAGTTGAAAGGAGTGGACTGTGGACCTTCTTATCTTAACACTAATATTTGTCAGCGACTGGTGGTGTACGAGAGACAGAATCTGCCAGTGTGCGTGTGTGATGCCTATTGATCCTTCGATATTATTATGGTGCAGGAAATTATTGTTAATTTTGAAAACTGATGATGCAAATAAAAATGAGGTCAAATAATATCCTTATAGAAAAATAAACATACCTATTAGATTACAATATCAATTACAATTCTAAATTAGGCCACGTTTCAGCTCCATTTTTTAAGAATATATTTTTTCAAAATTCATTTTCAACCACATATTTTCCTATAAAATAATTATACACGTATTTCAAAATAAATTCCTTACTTTTTAATTAGACATTCTCCTAAAAATATTATTGCAGGATACATTTTACCTAAAAATGGGATCAAACATGGACATAATATAAATATAAATTTCATTAATGTATAAAAATATATTTTAAATTTAAAAAAGATAAATTTTCAAAGGTGTTAATTATATTGATTATTAAATATTAGCATATTTAACTTCATTCTTTTGCCCTTCTGGGCCCGAGTCACCGGATTCCCGGCCCAATCGGCCGGTCCTGGGTGGGTTTTATAACTATACTTCTTGGCAATGGCTTGGCTTGTCCATTCAAACATGTGGACATTTGGTATGCCATGTCACTAAGGCAAAGTTCAAAAGAAATAAAAATAACGTTCAAAGCTTCTAATATTCTTCTACAACAACTACGAGAAAGATAAAACTAGGATATCCAAAACGGATATACTTCCAAAATCTCATCTCTCTTTCGAAATAATTAAATTTAAACATTTGAATTATTATTTCATTTGAAAACATCTTTTCATCATATAATTTGGATAAAATTGAAAAACAAAACGTACAATACAAAAATAGAGTCAAATCCTCAAAATCACAAACAGATGAAGAAATGATTATAACGAAAAAATGAAGAAAATAAAGTAATGGGCAATTATTCTTGGCCAGGCTCAAAGCTAAACATAAAATCATATTCTCTGTTGTGGGAGTTGATTATGGGGATTCAATGTATTATAAGAAGGGCTATGCTTGGTGTACCAAATTTTTTACATAATGGTTCACCTAACCCACCCAATAGGGGGCGGCCACTTGTCAATTAGGTGAACCATTATATAAAAAAATTGGTACAAATAGATTATTCCTTATAAGAAACACATACCTGTTGATACAATAGTGCTTGCCTGTAGGCGGGGAGCAATCATCAAATACACAACCAAGATGAGCATCACAAATGGCACATACAACTTCTTAACGAGGCATGATTATAATAGATAGGTCTAGTTTTGACTTCACATTGTTACCTATTGGCAGATAATAAGAAGGCCATCCAGTTCCGCTATCGAATTTGGTGGTTGACCTAGAAAGTGTGGACTAGCTCATCAGTTCTGAAAATTAAAATAAATAGATCTTTATACCGGAAGGGGGGCAAAGGTACTCACTCAAATAAAGAACAGTCGCAACAGATCCAATGGTAAGTTCCAGGGGTTTTGGTGTTCCAATATTCTCTGAACATGGTATTCAGCATGGATCAAATAAATTGATAGGAAATAAATTCTGAGTTCACAGTGTGTAAGCATTACCATTGTTCGCCTTCTTAAACTAAACTTATTTCCATGATAATTAATTTATGCCCTATGATTTCCAAATGGAATGGTCTATGAGATTGTATATATAAGTAAGTCACAGAGGCAATTGTCCACGCTACTCCAGCAACTCACCAACAATAACAAAAAGCTCAACCTGCTTTATAGTTTTGTCGATTTGATGCCATTAATTATTTGAACTGGAGAGCCGTAACCCCCATTAGGTACGAGTAGATTAAGTAGAAACATTTATTACCATTGTTTACCCAAGTGGCTACCCTCAACTGTGAACCTAAATTCTGGGATAAATCTTGTTGTACAAAATGAGTTACCTAATTTTTGACATAATCGCCAAGTGGCGGCCCCCTATTGGGGGGGCGCCAGTGGGCCCAGGCGCCCCCCCAATAGGGGGCAGCCACTTGGCGATTATGTCAAATATTATGTAACTCATTTTGTAAGTGTAGCATTATCCTAAATTCTGATACTTGCTACCAGAATTTTCTAGAAAGGTACGGTCAGGTTTCAAGGAAGTTAAGTGGATCATCTTCTCAGACCATGCTGTATTTTGCCCCAAAAAAACACCTTATCCCCCATTCCACTCATCAACACCACCACCACGATGGGCCAAAAAAATATTCTTCTTATTTTCCTTTTATGGATAATAAAGCTACAATGGTTCATTTCTTTGTATTCTCTATACTCTCTATTAAGCAAGGGGAATGTGAGATTACGAGATCTATTCTTCCACCCCCATTGCACAACCAAGAAAGGGATGAACAAATAAAATAGAAAAGAAGAAATACATAACATTGTCCACCACCCCCAGCAGTCTCTTCGTGCATTCTCCCCAACTACCACAGGGAGCAATAGCATTTTATAATTTCACTATCTAATAAACACAACGGTGAAAATATCCAAGCTATAGACAGATTCAATTCAATATGATACAAGCAATTTAATAGCAACCACACAAGTAGAATCCCATGAGATTTCTAAACAAAATATACTTATTGGACCACGAGTATAAGGAGGTCTATGATGCATTGACACGGAGTTTTTAAAAAAAATACTGACACGACGTGTCGTCGACACGTTCATTAAATTCTTTAAGATTCTTCACCATGGTAGAATATCTAATGATTGTCGATATCCGACACGTGTCGGCACGATACATCACCCTAATTTAAGTGTCGGTGCAACATCAAACCCAGTGGAAATCCATAAAAAGTAGGACTAATGGCATTTAAATGAGATTATACCCGATGAATGCCCTCCCAGTACCCTTTTTCCGAGCAATGTAAAATTGCTCACCAGTAAGCCGCTGCCTCCATTCTTCATCACTTGCAGAACTAAAACTTATGTTGTTCATCTCTGCGAGGTCAAGTGTGACATATTGAAAACTCGGTTGGCATTGGATTGAAATGAGAATATACGCTTCATGTAGTATAATTTTAACATTGCAATATAAATTTGAGAAAATTGCATCCATGGTCCTCATTCTATAGCACTTTCGGTGCCCTCAATTTTTCTTAGCATTTGGATTCTGAGACAGGGAAGCTTTATAACAAATTAGTGCGTACTCACTGAAAAATCCTCTTAGTTTTAGTTTGTTTCTCAGTTCCTATTTTTTTGTTTCGACTAAGTTGAGTAAAAATATTCTGTTCCTATTATTTCTGGTTGACTGAATTAGTTAAATAGGTGTTAATAAAAGAGCCTCTTGCTCCAGGCTGATTGGATTTTGTTAGCAAAAGTTTGTTACCTTTTTTAGTATATAAAGACTACAACATCTGATTATAAAGCACGTAAAGGCAATAAAATATTTTCCAATATTTTTCCAGTTGTTTTCTCTTTCTTCAGTATAGTTCTTGTTTTGTTTCATGGTATGGGAGCCTCGTTAAAAGTCCTGTTTATTTCACTCTTCTTGTCCATGGAGAAGTTTGGAACTCAAAGGAAACTATTTTTTTGCTAATGGAGTTCATTAACGGAGGAAACAACTCTACCACTCAGCATGGTGTTGAGAAGCTTGTAGGCACAAATTATAAGTATTGGAGAATGTGTATAGAAGCTTACCTTCAAGGTCAAGATCTGTGGGAATGGGTTACCGGTGTCGATGCAGAAACTCCTAATAATGCCGAACCACAAAGAAAGTGGAAGATAAAATGTGGAAAGGCCTTGTTTGCATTGAGAACGTCAATCAGCAAGGAGTTCATTGACCATGTTCGTGATATTGAGTCTCCCAAAACTCTTGAAAGGTTGTTTTCCAAGAAGAATACAGCAAGGCTGTAATACTTGGAAAACGATTTGGCCATGACAACCCAAGGTAATATGACAATTTCAGAATACTTTTTGCGGATCAAAAGTATATATGCTGTGATATTTCGCAACGCAATAAACCTATCAGATGCTACAGGTGAGGAAAGATTGGGCACATCAATAAAGACTGTCGAGTGAAGCTGTCTAAACCAAATGTTGTTTGTGAAGATGAAGAAGGAGATCAGCTCAATTGGGAATAATGTTTCACTACGGAAGTAGTGGAAAAAGAGAGCAGCATGAATTTGATGTGAACCCACGTAGCATAGAACTATGAAACTCACGATTAGATTGAAATCGAACCCAAGAAAGCCAAGTAATCAAAGTTTTGGATTTGATTCGAAAATAACGAATCAAAATAACCAACAATACGCAAACGATATGTTGACCCTTTTGATTAACTATTTAAGAATCTCACTTGGTTGATTTGAACGGCACAAGAAGAATCTTGATAAGTTCATGATTTGTCCAACGAAGAACAAGAATTCGAAAGTAAATTTCCTCTCAATTAATCTCAATAATAATGTTGTGTCCAGCATTACAATGAAAATAAAATCATATTTATACTATCCTAGAAAATTGGTCAAAAACGTGCATAATCCCCTTAAAGATCACAAGAATATCAATTGGAATAAAACTAGGAAATTTCCAAAAACTGAAAATCACACTACTGGAATGAATTATGTGGCCACATAGTGTGATTCTATGTGGCCGCATAGAACAACTGAAACTCCCCTTTGGAGTATCGGTAAAGGGGCATGCAGTCGCATGCCCTGGACAACTATATGATCACGTAGTTGTCCCCAACTCTCTCTTCTTCCATTGCTTGCAACACGATGCTCCAATTGGTTTCGGCCATCGACCCCTTCATGAAAGTTGTTCATTGGCTTGCTAACTTTGACATTTCGTCCACCGTAGCTTGAACTAACAATCTCATCGCCTCTTTCACCCGCTTTGCTCTCGACCATGTCATTAGACCTCCTTCAATAATCAACAGATCATTTTTCGGGCTTGACTTTGATGCGCTCGACTCCGTGCTCACATCATCCCCTCGCTTTTCAAATGGATTCGTCCTCGAGTCTGTACCTGTATCAAAGAGAAAGAAATCAGTTGCATTAAAAGTAGCCGAAACATTATACTCATCAGAAAGATCCAGCTTATATGCATTGTCATTGATTTTCTCGAAAACTTGAAACAGTACATCCTCGTGGCTACAACTTCGACTTCATTTGCTCTGGAAAGCGCTCCTTTCTCAAATATACCCAAACCCAATCACCGAATTCAAATGAAATGCTCTTTCGGCCTTTGTTAGCTCGTGACGCATAATGCTTGTTTTTGTTTTCAATTTTCTATCTCACCTTCTCATGGAGTGACTTAACCATCTTGACCTTCATTTTCCCATCTAAACTTCCACGTTCATTCACATGTAAAGAAATTAAATCCAATGATGTTAATAGATTAAAACCATAAACAATTTCAAACGGTGAACATAAAGTAGTAGAGTGTATAGCCCTATTATATGCAACTCAATGAAGGGTAAACAGTTTTCCCAACTTTTCAAATTTTTATTAACCGCAGTGCGCAACAATTGAATCATAGTCCAATTAACGACTTCGATTTGTCCATCAGTTTGTGGATGACGAGTAGTAGAAAACAATAATTTTGTGCCTAAATTACCCCCACAAAACCCCTCAAAAATGACAAGAAATTTAACATCTCTATCCGACACTATACTCTTAGGAACCCTGTGTAGACGTACTATTTCCTTAAAGAACAAAGCAGCTATGTTAGTGGTATCATTAGTTTTATGACATGGAATGAATGCGCCATCTTAGAAAACCTATCGACCACTATCAATATTGAATCTTGACCCCTTTTATTCCTAGGTAAACCTAAAACAAAATTCATGGAGATATCAACCCAAGGCTCACTAGGATTGGGTAAATGAGTCTACAATCTGTGGAATAGAATCTTAGACTTAGCATGTTTACAAGTTATGCATCGATCACAAGTTCGTTCTACATCAATCCTCATTTTAGGCCAATAAAAATGTTCCCTTAACATCTCTAAAGTCTTTGCAAACCCAAAGTGACCCATTAGTCTCCCATTGCGTGCTTTTCCAACCAACAATTCACGCATGGAACAATTAGGAATACATAGTTTATTTTCCCGAAACAAATAACCCTCATGCTTAAAGAATTTGTCTACCGCGCTCTTATTACATGATTCATATATGCTGAAAAAATCTAAATCATTCACATACATGTCCTTAATATACTCATAACCAAGCAACTTCGTACTTAAAGAAGCAAGAAGCACATACTTTAGGGATAACGCATCCGCAACCAATTTTTCTTACCTTGTTTGTACCGAATGACATAGGGAAATATCTCAATAAATTCCATCCATCTAGCATGTCTTTTGTTCAGCTTACATTGACTTCACAACTTCAATGACTCATGATCAATGTAAATCATGAACTTTTCAGCCATAGGTAATGTTGCCATGTCTTAAAAGTTCGAACAAGTGAATAAAGCTCCTTATCATAAGTAGGATAGTTGAGTGCTACTCTACTTAGCTTTTTACTAAAATAAGCTATCGTCATCTTATCCTGCATCAAAACTGCTCAAATGCCTATACTTGATACATCACACTCAATCTCGCAAGTTTTGTCAAAATTAGGTAGTGCTAAAACTGGTATTTCACACAACATATTCTTAATAGTGTTGAATGCATGCTCTTGTTCATCGCCCCATTTAAAACATACATTCTTTTTAACAACTTCAGTGAGTGGTGCGGTAAGTGTGCTAAAATCCCTTACAGATCGCCTATAAAAACTAGTCAAACCATGAAAACTTCTTACCTCGGTTATACTTTTAGGTGTTGGCCATTCTTTAATAACTTTTATCTTTTCTTCATCTACCTCTATCCCCTTAGCACTAACCACATATTCAAGAAACACAATTTCTCCATGTAAAATGTGCACTTTTTAACGTTAGCAAAAAGTTGGTCTTTTCTTAAACTGCTAGCACACTCTGCAAATGTTCAATATGTTCGTTGAGGTCTTTACTGTAGATTAAAATGTCATCAAAGTAAACCATAACAAACATGCCTATAAATGCATGCAAGACATGGTTCATTAAGCGTATAAAAGTGTTCGGTGCATTAGTGAGTCCAAACGGCATGATCAACCATTCATACAAGCCATATTTAGTTTTAAATACAGTTTTCCATTTATCACCTTCTCTCATTCGAATTTGATTGTAATCACTCTTAATATCAATTTTACTAAATCTGCATGCACCAAATAATTCGTCCAACATATCATCTAACTTAGGAATAGGATGACGATACTTTAGCGTTATGTTATTGATTGCCTCGCAATCCACGCACATTCTCCAAGTTTCATCCTTCTTTGGTACAAGTAGGATGACACGGCATATGAACTCATACTCTCCCTCACATACCCTTTGCTCATCAACTCATTTACTTGCCTTTGAAGTTCCTTGATCTCCTCGAGATTACTTCGGTAAGCTGGTTAGTTTAGAATGACTGTGTCCAGTACGAAGTCAATTTGGTATTCAATTCCTCGAATGGGTGGCAACCCACTAGGCACGTCCTCCTGGAATAGGTCTTCAAATTCCTGCAATAAAGAAATAGTCAAACTAAGAAGGGGTGGGTTAGATTCCTCAAAATAGAGGAGTGACTCCTTGTACACCAGCAAACTCATTTGTTGTCTCTCCACTAACGCTCTTTTCAATTCACTCCATTTAACAAAGAAATTTGCTCTTGACTTTTCTCTCATCTCAAAAGGCCCCTTTTCTTTTCTCTAATGTGATTTTTCTCTCTTTTAGCCACCTCATTATTTTCTCTCTTACTTGTCAACTCATTATTTTCTCTCTTGCCCTCTTGCTTACTGTTTTCTCTCTTTTCCTCTAACTCTTTCCGTCTCTTTTCTTCCTCATTTTTTAGTTTGATTTGGTCTTCATTCACTTGTGTCGGTGTTAATGGTGCAAATGTAATAGACTTTCCACCCTTAACAAAGATGTACCTATTTTTATACCCATCGTGTATCTCTTTCCTATTGTATTGCCATGGTCTCCCTACCAAGATATGCATCGCATGCATAGGTACTACGCCACACAATACTTCATCTTGATAACTACCAATTGAGAAATTTATCAACACCATTCTATTATCCTTAACTTCTCCACATTCATTTAACCACTGTAACATATAGGGGTTGAGGTGTTTAAGCATAATTAATCTCAATTTTTCCACCAGATTAGTGCTAGCTACATTTGTACAACTCCATCATCAATGATCATGCTACATACATTATTATTGATGTAGTACCATGTATGAAAAATATTTTCTCTTTGCTATTTCAAGTCATCCACCTTGATTTGAGTGTTAAGAGCTCACCTCGTGACTAATAGCTCACCAACAGCATATTCAACTGTCTCCATCACTAGTCTCCTCCAATTCCGGCATGCCTTCATAGCCACTCTCACTTTCACTCCCCACCTTT
Organism: Fraxinus excelsior; assembly: GCA_019097785.1. NCBI lineage: Eukaryota > Viridiplantae > Streptophyta > Magnoliopsida > Lamiales > Oleaceae > Fraxinus > Fraxinus excelsior. The sequence continues at coordinate 323,096 of CM032631.1, forward strand.
CCATTATCCCACAAAATCACCGTTCTTTTGTTCGAACATTGAGAAGCGATGTGCTCCGAACCCAAACACTTAAAGCATTTTATGTCTTGATTCCTTGACAGTTGGGATTCCATTTTCTTGCTAGCATTTTCTTTCTTTTCCTTCGACAATTTAGTTTTCCCCTAGAAACATCCACATCTCTTTTGTTGAGTACCTTATTGTCCCCTTCATCTTCAATTGCCTCTCTACCTTCATATTCATGTGTAGCATGTCTTCTAATTCAACATAGTGTTGCAGCTCCACCACATTAACTATGTCCCAATTCAACTAGTTCAAAAACCTGGCCATGGTGTCCTCCTGATCTTCCTTCGCATCCGTCCTAATCATCAACAACTCCATATCCTCGTTATAGTCCTCCATACTCTTCGATCCTTGGTAAATGCTTTATAATTTTTTATGAAGCTCTCGGTAGTAGTGATTAGGTACAAACCTCTTCCGCATGATAGCTTTCAAGTCCCCTATGTATTGATCGATCGTTCCCTATTTCTCTTTCTCGTTGTCACCACTTGATCATACCAAGTTATTGCATAGTCGGTGAATTCATGGACCACTATCTTCACTTTATTCTCCTCCAAATAGTTGTGGTAGTCAAAAATCAATTCAACATTTTTCTCCCATTCCAAGTAAGTCTTCAGATCACTCATTCCTTTGAATGGTAGAATGGACATTTGGAACTCTCATGTGCAAGTTGGCAAGCTCCCTATCTTGTCTATCCAATATATCCCGCACATCTTCAAATAATTGTTCAAACTATATGAATGGAAGCTTTTATAATATCTATTTAATCTCAGTGTTTTTTTATTTATATTCAGAATGGTAAATAAAACATTAAAACTACACTTTTTATCGTGCATGTGTGTACCATATTTTGACTCTTTTATACGAAAGGAATTCGTATTAGTGTCGAAGAACAAGTGATTTTAGATTGGAGAATATCTCCTGCATCTCTAAGACATGAGACATGAAATAATGGTAAAACATCAGGACAAGAGGGTATAACATGATAAATATCAAAGATATTTTAGTGGAAAGTTAATGCTAGATTATGTAATTGATAAATGTATTTTGTACACTTATCTCGATCGTTAAACTAAAACAATATTGTTATTTTAAATGAATTGGGGCTTAATTTTGTATGTATTTTGTTTGCTAGGTGCATCTCGATGAAAAGAGATGGAATTGGACAAAAGGGGTAGAAAATTGGTTAAAATGTACTTAATCCAAAGTTTGGGGACTAAATCATAAAGTGCTAATAGTTGATTCATTAATGACTGAAGGAGGTGTGGAATCAGACAAATAGTGCGTAAGTAGAAGCCTGCAATTAGCTAGAAGACAAACAATATCTAACTAGAAACACACTCAGTATATGCATAAAGTTCTATTTGTCAAACTAGCTTGAGTATCGAGGTGCATTTGCTATCCATTTGTTTATTACTTTATGAAAGTTGAAAATGTGCAATCAAACTAAGACAAAGTTCCAGAAAAGACCAGGCATCAGGTGAAGATTTGAGAAGTTGATTTTATATTGTTATGACATTTCTGAACTAAGCGGCCACAAAATAAATTAGAATGGATAATTTGGGATAATAAAAGTGTTAGGTTTTAGATGTTTTGTAATTGGCGATTCTGTGAACAAAATGACTAAAATTGATATAATATAAAAAGTCAAGGAGTAATGTGCAAATAGTTGAAAATAGGGTTATTAGGTCTAGGGTTTGAGAATGGCAAAAAGGAGGAAAACAGCGCGAATTTTCGCTAGACTATCACCAAGGTTTGACTCGATCTACAAAAACCGATGGACTGCCGTCGCTGAGCTCTCACTCGAACAATAGGGTTAAATGGAAAAAATTTATTTTGCAATTTCAAAGCTTTTTCCCGGGCCCATCTGTTGTATACCCTACCTATAAATACCAAATAAGCACAGAACGTATCTATTAAGGTTGAACATTAAGCAAATATTGTGCTTTCATATTCTCTTCATCTTTGAAGCTTTCAACCTTTTTAATTCTTTGATATTACGTTCTTCTTACTGAGAAAATTATCAAATTCCAATCCAAATATCATACCGCTACTTCATCCACATCTGTCAGAGTTGTTGAAGATAATAGGAAGGTGACTGGAGTTCCAGTCGGTGAAGAACGGGTTGTTCTTTGTGATCCATAGGAGATAGACGATTCCACAAAGTTAGGAGTTACTGCAATAGAGCAGAATCTAGGAGAACTTTGAAAATTGCAGCTTGAATTGGTGCAGGGGAGCACATAATTCAGGAGAGTAGTTAGAATTACAGTCAGGAAATTAGATAGTACGTGTCGTCTAGTCTGGTAGATGTAAGTTACCTAGCAAAGTGCTCGAAGTTTTTCCCGGTTGGGTTTCTCTGGGATCATACTATTGTTCTTTACTGCTTTATTTCTTAATTGTATGATCTGCGGTATTTAAATATAGTTAAAATGACTTGCATGATTAACCATCTAGAGATAATTAATGGGTGACTTGTTGCCTATTTATTAATAATTTTAATTCCGCTTAAAATACATATTTACCCCATCTAGGTATTGTTAGGGTCAAACTACGAGTTTTTCAATTAGTATCAGAGCCTTATATCGATTCCTGACCCTTATTAGAGTATTCTAGATGAGTTAGTTATTGTCTGTGCCTCAGTACTTCGATGGAAGCAATTGTGCTTACTGGAACGTTCGAATGAGAGCTTTCCTAAAAGCACTGGAAGAACACCCATTGATATCTCACTTTGGTCTAAAACTAATTTAGATTAATGTAATTGGAACAACAAGGGTCTTCGTGCCATGTTCATGGTTGTGTCTGCTGAGAAGTTTAGGTGAGTCTCAATGTGTGAAATGGCTAAAGAAGTTTAGGATATACTAGAAACCAAACACTAGGGAACTAAAACGATTAAAAACTCTAAACTGCAGATGTTCACCACTAAGTTTGAAGAGATTAGAATGAAGGACGATGAATCGTTCGATGAATTCTATGCGAAGCTGAATGACATAGTTAATTCTAGCTTTAACTTGGGTGAAAAGATCCTCGAGTCTAAAATTGTTAGAAAAGCCCTAAGATCACTACCCGAGAGGTTTAGACCTAGGTCATTGCGATAGAAGAGAGTAAGGACTTAGATGCGGTTAAGATTGAAGAACTCGTAGAATCACTTCAAACTTATGAACTCATTGTCTAACAGCCTAAAAAGTTAAATTCATTGCCATGTACACTGTTAGAGAAGAGGAGAGCGAGTCCACTGACACTAAGACCCTTAGGGACGACAAAATAGCTTATTTCGTTAAAAAAAATTCAGAAGGTGATGAAGAATAGGAGAAAGCATTAGGAGCGGAATAGTGAGGTTCCTAGTAAACGTGAAAAAAAACACCTTTAGGACTCCCATGAAAAAAATCTCAATCTGTCAAATGTCTTGAGTGCAAGGGGTATGGTCACTTTAGGAATGAATGTCCTAATCTGAAGAGGAGTTCAGGTATAGAACGTTGTAAGGCTTTTGCCGTGACCATGGTGATGAGGAGTCAAATTCCAGTTCTCATAATGAGATATCTGGTGGTGAAGATGAACAAAAATTCATGGCCTTCATCTCGATTGCTACAATCGAGTCTGACCGTGAGATTGAGAAGGTTGAAAAGGTGGATGAGAGTGAACAAGCTAAAGAAGAGTCTAATGACGAGACCGACATTCACGAGTCTTATCGTGAGTTGTTTGAGAAGAGTCTCAAAATTAAAAAGGTCAACAAAGCCATCTTGAAAAAGGTGAACGAGCTAGAACTTGAACGTGAAAACTGTTAAGTGACCTTCAAGATTCGACTAGAAAATTAAGTGAGTTGAAGCCGGTTAATGAAAACTTGGAAATTAAAGTTAAATCATTAACTACTGACCTTGATAAATCTAATGCCCTACTCAAATTGTTTATAAGTGGCTCACAGAAGTTAGATAATCTGCTTGTGATGAACAAGCTTACTAGTAATAGGCATGGTCTGGGTTATGTTGATAACCATGATGCTACTGCTAGCACATCCACAACCACGTTCATTCCTGCCACCAACAAAGCTCGTGAAATTGCTTATCCTAAACCCAAATGTAAGCATTCCATAGGATCGAGACCTACCAGACATCATAGGGTCAATCATCCTACTTTTCGGCAACAACCACCGAGCAGGTTTGAACCTAGGTTCATTCCTAATTGCTACCATTGTGGTGTACTGGGACACACTAGACCTAGGTGTTGTAACCATCTGACTAGAAGTAAGAATCAGGACTAGCTAAGTTAACTTTCTTACCAATCCAGTTAGCCAATTAACTGAGATGACTCGGTTAATTCAATTAACTTCTTCTTCTAAGAAAGTCTGGGTTAAGAGGAGAAGGTCGTGAAAATGGTCGTGCTTTTCATGGTAAGTGCATTCAAATTTCACTATAATTTGGCATTTAGGTGCATGCATATGCAGTTCACTGTGTCCATTCATTCATTCATACATGCATGGCATTTATTTTTATGTTATTTTCTGTTATTTTATTTGGATTTATTTGTTTTAAATATTGTTTTCAAAAACAAAAATGGAAAAATGGAAAAATTACAAAAATATTTTCTTTTTGACAAACGACACATCGTTACGATTTTAAACATGTCATGTGCGACCAAGTGAGCACTTATCCATTTCACACTGTTATTTCCATTGCTTGGTTCGGTTTAATGTGGAGGATTGAGTATGCGTCTTCATGTAATCATCTGCACTACACAAACTATAATCTTGTAAGTGAGTCTGGACTGCGTATATGAGATTTGTGATGGCAGTCACGTGTTAGTGGGGTGACCTTGAATATAAATTGACCTATATTTAGATGACCTTAGCTCGTGATAGTCTCCCTATATTGTTGCATTGTTTTAAAAAAAATGAGACTATATATACCTATTTGGTTCATCTTATATTGTTGTTCGAAACCTATTTGACTCGAGTTATTAAGCCCGATGGTTTCTCATAACCCGGTGTCTATGGTCATCTAACTTAGGTTAACCAACTTAAATCTCGTTACAAGGGTCAATTCAATTGCTTAACGGACAAGAGTCTGCACATAAGATATTATTTACGAGAAATGTAATATAAATTATTTTATACTCAAATTCAAAGGGAGAAAAGAAAAATTATCATATAATTGAGCCCGTTTTCAGGTTCTAAAATTTATTCGGGTTTGACTTTCATCAATAGGGATCATACTTATTTAACCGTGATGTTTACGTGTCATTTCTCACAAATTTAAGGTTTGGGGGTCATTTTCATGAGAAAATAGTGGCACTTAACGTGCATGAGTCATTTATACACCTTAATCTATCTTGGACTTAACTGTGTACGTGAAAAAGTTTTCTTTTAATGCTCGACTTGTTATTGCATACATGGTTTTAATTATTGGGGTGTCGGGAACTTGATTTGCTTAATTTTCTTATTATTGAAAAAAATGCTATTTTTTTTAATTTTTTAATTTTTGGTGCTAGTTCTATCAATTGGAGTGTCGACAGCTTATCGCTGGAACACACTCGAACGACGGCAGCAGAAGCTGCCTCGCTCGCTTGTCGCTCGAGCAATAGACCGTCATTTTGAATTTTAAGGTCATTTTCAGGGTTTTTCACACATTTCATCCAATTTTTCACTTGATTTCCTCAAAATTATTCACACCCACACAATTGCTAGTTCCCAAACTCTATAAACATTCATTCATGCATTTTGGTAGTGCTATTTCATCAATCCATCGAACTTTAAAGGTAAACTTCGAAGTTTATGGTTTTTCGCTATTTTTTTGCAATTTTCTTTGCATTTTTTCGCTTATTGTTCATATTTGATTGGGTTTTATTGTTGCATTACTTGTTTCATGCATTCTAATATTATTTCATGAAGTTTTGCACAATTTCTATACAAAACCTGGAGTTTGGACCATTTTGACATAATTTTGGCAATGTTCATTGTGCATTGAAGTTCATTGGGTTACTTAGATGTGTTTGTGTGTTGAATGTGGTGTTTTTGAGTGGTGACTGAAGTTGTAAACGTTGGGATGGTTGCCTTGGAGTAACTTTTTGGTTCATGTCAGGATTGATCGTTGGTTGATCGATTTTGGTTGATTGAGGTTGGAATAGGTGGTCGTTTATTGATGTCGGGTTTTTTTATTGGGAGTGTGCCTTTGTGTTGGTTGTGCTTGGTTTGGCATCGCACGGTGACGTCACATTACCACGTCATGATGTTACGTCACTTCGTCACGACTTCCCCTAAGTAATTCAAACCCACTAGTTATCTAAGACCTATCGAAAACAATTGCACCAAATCATTTGTTTTTCAATTAAATCTCTTAATTGACCTCACCCCTTTAAGCTTTCTTTTTTACCTTTGTAGCGAGTTTTAGGTCGATAACTCCCCGATTGTTTAGATCAAAAGGTACCGGGTTTCGAGATACCCCAACGAACTTAACTTCTTGCTCTCCTAATTAGTTTTAACAAAATGCAAATAATTACAAATTACAAATTTAACAGAACCACCAACCCTACACGTAGAACATGTTTTGGATGAGGAACATAAATATTGCTTTCCTGAAGAAGCTCGTAGTCATCCTCATCAAGCATACATGAATAAAAAACCTTTTCATTTTCGTCAGATCACTCTTTAGTTATTTCATAGAAAACATAAATGAGACGAAAAAAATGACCAATATCTCCGGACTGTGCGGAGTTTCACTCTGCACACAGTGCGGAGTTTCACTCTGCACACAGTGCAGAGTGTGCAGAGTTGAACTTAGAGTTTCACTCAGCACTCCTTCGCACCTAGCGGTGTTCATGTGGAGTTGAACTCCACATAGTGTAGAGTTCTGCCGGTTGATTCCATCCTGTAATTTTCCAAAAAAAAAAAATAATTTTACATTTTTAAAATTACTCATTTAAAAAATGAAATAAATAAATAAATAAGAGAATCTCTACCGGTAATATTGAACTCTGAAATCCAACAATCAAGTTTCGGCAAAAATACCGACATAGGAAACTCTTCATTCTGCTCAGAAACACCACATCACAAATAAAGAATTCATATCGAAAACCTTGAATTATTATTAACAATACCAAACCATTTCAAATATTGCGAATTAAAAAAAGAACAAATATCAAACACGAGAAATGATATCACAATTACAATTACAATATGAACCTTACCCGGTAGAGATCGTTTTGCCGCTTCACGTCACCACTGAGAACAAGTGTGAGAGAAATAGTGGGAAGTCAGAAGATTTGAGAGGAAGAATGAATTAAAAGTCAACAAAGATGGCTAGATATGGAGAGAATAATAATCGGAGAAGAAACCATGTTACTGCACTTAGTTTAAAGGAGATTGTCCACTGTAGCCAAACCAAATGATTTTATAGTCTGAAAACTGGCGGGAAAGAGTAGAATACCATCAATAGTCAATAATTGCGGCTTGTAAGAAACACAATTTTTTTGTCCGCACATGGAACAGTAAACTGAGAGTGAAAAATCCAAACGAATAGTATTCCTCAAACTCCTCTTTTAAGAGAGAGTAGATAAAAAAATGAAAATAAAAAGTCGCAAGTTCAAGAAAGATATAAAAATATAATCAAATTAAGAAAGTTATCGTAAGTTGATCAATCTTGTTTGGCCCCCATTAAATTAATTTTTTTTTTTAAATTTTAACGACACATTTTTCAAATAAAATAATACTACACACAAATTTAAAACTTTTTATTATTTTTCAACCACACATTTTCCACAACAATCACTATTTCAAAATTTATAAATTCTTCAAAATTAGGCCAAACAATGACTTAATGCTAAACTATCAATTTTCAATTAAAACACACGTCATTTCATGCACTGGCGGACCCAGGAGGTCCTTGTGGGGTCACGTGCCCCCCAACTTTGGAGGAATTTTTTTAAGTCATGTTTAGTATCGATTGAAATTTAAATTTTAATCTAAATTAATTTTAATAATATATTTCATGCAATTCATAACTGTTTAACTTTTATCAAAATTTACTAGAAATTTGATTTTAATCTCCACCAAACATGGGCAAAATCAAAATAAATTTGAATTTCGATAACATGTTAATTTTAAAAATTCTTCAACAATCGTACACTTGTCGAATCTACAAATTGCTTATATCATTTCCAAACTTATTTTGAGAACTATATTATGGGCATGTCGAATAGTCCAAACAGATATCGAAATAATTAAAAATACGTTAAATATGAGTCTTAAAGAAATATGTCTATAAAAAAAATCAATTATTTCATTAACATTAATTATTTTTGCTATACAAATTTCTCAATGTAATTTTCATCATTTTATTATGAAATTTTATGTGGAATATGACATAAAAAAATTTCGAAATTTTACATCCGAAAAAGTCATATTCTATAAAAAAATTTGGATGAAAAATTACATGGAGTATAATTTTTCTAGATGTAAATTTTCGATTGTAAATTTTCTCCAAACTTTTTTGCAAGTTCGATTGTGCCCCTCTAACTTTAAAGTTTTGCGTCTGCCCTGATTTCATGCTACATTTTTTCTGACTATTTTGAAGGCATGTAATATTAGGCTGAGGTTAGGTCATTCCAGAACCGAGTCGACAAAATTCTAGCATAATTTTTAGGGCTGGACATGGTCCAGTTCGAAAAAGAACCGAACCAATTTTTTTGAGTATTTAATAAATGAAATCATTGGGTCCAAATACAATTATGGAACCAATCGGATTTGTACCATAATTAATTCTTTTAATATTTACAGCAATACTACATAAATACAACTAATAACATGTTCATTCATAGCTTTGATGGATAGTTGGAGAGGGAAAGTCGGACTCGACAGTCGGCAGTTTCGATTTGGGCATGCAGATGTAGGTTTTCAATTTATCAAATGATTGGGGTTAGTGGACACGTGTTTACCGAATGAAAGTATAAATTGGAAAGTGAATGATAAAAATTTAAAAAAGCATAGATCTCGAGCTAACAATGAAATTAATAATTGAGCCAAAAAAACCAAAACAAAAAATTGAGGGCGTGTTTAAGCCACATTATTTTGGAAGAATGTATTCTGGAATAGTATATTGATGGAGAATGTGTGTTTGAAAAAGAAGGAAAAACTATTGATGTGATGGAAAATATTATTTTATTAAAAAATGTGTGATTAAAAATGAGTAGAAGAATGAGAATGAAAATTTTAATGTATACCAAACATGGGCTGAATTTAGAAATTTAGGCCAACTAGGAATGGACTTGGCTTGGGGAGTTGAAGCATTAATCACCAAATTAGTTAATTATAAAAAATTAAAATAATTTATTTAATTCAATATAAAAAATTAAAAAAATTATTTAGATTCGGTTCTTCGATTTTTCATCTAGAACCGAGAACTAAATCAAACTCATCGGTTCTAAATTTAAATACATGTTTGGGTATTTAACTTATGAAGAACTTTTCGATTCAGTTCGAATTCGGTTTAGGGTCCAATTGGATTCAAGAGTTTTGTTCAGCCCTATAATTCACCTCCTCGAAAGTTCCTTATAAGGCACCCAAACATGAGCTAATTAGTCCCCATTCGGTTTAGCAAAACCGAGGGTCTAGTTGAAATAGTCCCTCGTGAAGATCACGCGACCATATTTCTCCTATTTCGTCATTGCCTACTGGCACGAGTCCTCAAAGAGCTGAGGCGGGAAATTGACTCCCTTTCTGGAGGGAAACCTGAAGAAAACCTATCATTTTCTTTCACACTTTGCTCAATTTGGTTTATCCGACCCGTTTCTAGCTGACCCGAATATGGCCGAAATCGAAACCCTTGGTATTCTTGACGAGATTCAAGCCCTCGTCTCCGATAAACTTCAAGCGGTAACTCTCTCATAGCATCTTATTTTTAATCAGTTCTAAATTGATCAAATTAATTTTGTAGTTACAGATCTTGAGACGAAATATTTAAAATTTTAATTCTAGTGATATTATGAATTGTTTTGATAGGTTTCTTACAAATGGTTAAGTCGAAATTTTTTGGTGTCATCGAATTCTGCTAAGAGGTACAAAAAATTGCATGCAAATTAATGGGTTTTATGTGTTGTTTTCTGTTTTGGGGCTGAAATTTTATTGCGGGATTGTTGTATATAGGCTGCTTCAAGAGTTTGTGGAAAAGCATGGAAATGAACTTGAAGTAATTTATTCTTTATCCGGCTGGTTGAAGAACAATTCTTCGGATTACCATATAAGGCTTGTCCCCAAGCATAAACTCACAGGTTTCGTTTGTCATATGTATTGTTTTATCTTAGGCTTTTTTATAAATTTTAGGTTATGTGCATTGATATCATTTATTTATACAGTAATTATCTGTATATCATTATTGGCTTGCACTACTTAATTAATCTTCACTTTGGAAGAAAAATTATCCCCTACTTTTCTCACCTACCACTACATGAGGAGCTTAGGTATGATAAAAACATGAAAAGTCCGAAGATTAATGTTATTTGTATGTTATGATCTGCATTCCTTTTCGTTTCTCAGATGAATGCAGTAACTTACTCTAGGGATCCTAATATCAAACATGAAGCAGGATCATAAAGAAGTCTGTTACAAATTCTTTATATTCAAAATAAGGACATGTGCAAGTAGCTTCCCATGCACCTACTCAAAGACAACAGCACACCTGAGCCCCCTTACTTTTTACTCTTCCAATCTTCAAAGATCAGATGTAATTTCTCATTACCCAGGGAAAGAGAACACATTAGATTCCTACCCCTATCTGATCTCCATGTGTACATGCACAAGCTATCTATCTTTATGGTCTCTTGGAGTATATCCACCTCATTAGGGGAAACTGCCTTTGACTTTTGAGGAGGCATCGCAGTTGATGCCTCTACATTTTCCCTACCGAACTTAGGAGAAATTTTAAGTGTTTTCTACCCGTATTAATCACACCTGTTCGCTCGGAACACAAGTTGATATTCTTACAAACGCACCATTCTAACCTAAATTATAAGATATGATATATATGTACTTCACTTCGATGATCATCGAAGGTTCAATTTACCCTAAAGATATGTGAGGCCATACCCGAATGAAACGTTTTTGTAGTCTACTTGGGTTAGTTAGCTCCATGGTCATCAAAATCTTCATTAAATCGGTCAAGATCTTGTTTAGCTCAAACCCGAATGAAACGTCTTTGTAGTCTACTTGGGTTTGTAAGTTTGTTAGCTCCATGGCCATCCAAATCTTCATTAAATCAGTCGTATAGCTTATTCTTCAGATTATGTTTTCTTTTTCGGCATCTATGGCAATAATTGATAGGTTTTCATTATTTCCTTTCTCACCGCTGGGCTGAGTGATACCATGTACTGGAAGCCGAACATAGTTGTATTATCGGACAAAGATAAATCGCTCTTCTTTTGAGCTAACTTTCGGGGCAAAGTAACTCCGTCACTGAGAAATTTAGTTTGTATCTTGTCAAATATTTAAATATTCAATTTCGTCAATTCATCTTCGTCATTGTAAGTCAACACCACACCTAATAAATCTGAAAATAGTCGAGCTTCAAATTAAATATAAAATTAAAAAAATCTAATTGCTCGTGATGTCCAACGAAATGTGGTGGATAGTTCAATGCGGCCTAAGTAAACTGGCGGGGTCAAGATCGTGATACTAATGTTCTCACCATGTAAGAATTCCTACATGCTTGCTTCATTTGGTTCATGTATGCAGGGCCGACACTGAGAATTTAGAGGCCCTAGGCGACTAATTATTATGAGGCCCTTCAACATAATCATTTTTTCATAAGTGTAGCAAAATTTAAATATTTAAATAAATAACACTTTTATATTAATTAAAAAGAAGACTTTATATAATTCAAAAAATAGAGTAGCAAGTTAAAACTTCTCTCACAACCCGAGAGATTAGGCTAGTATAAGATTTAACATTCTCACATTTTGATATGTAAAATCAGTAATCAAACTACTTAAATCAAGTTTTTCCAACGTATTTTTTCAATAGAAATCATAGTTAATCCATTCAATCATATTGATTATTGAGCAATAAATTCAACAGTCACGTTTGTTTAATGCAATTCCATAATTTCATCCAATTAAACTCAAATCCCACCCCCCCCCCCCCCCCCCCCAAAAAAAAGCCACAATCACTTCAACCAATGTCTTGCCATTATTAGGCCAAATAAAAAGTAGTTGCACTAATAGAACCAATCTTCTATTGCAACTAGCTGCATCAGGCAATGGTTCAAGTATCAGAAAGTTATTACATTGTCAACTATACAAATCCTCACTAGAAACAAGAATATGTCCTTACAAAAAGGATTACAAGCCTATTTAACAGCAAACTGTGATGAGGATGACTTAGTAAAACACAATTCCATCCTTCCTAGCTATCCTTCCAGATGTAAAACTCAAAAAAAGGACTACCAGTGTCAATATATAAACAAGATATAGAACCTTCAAAAATTTGAGCTACAAATTCGATGAACTAATGCTTTCGGACATTCAACATAAATGAATCTTTGCAGTGTAATATTCGTAATTGGAACAAGTCAAATTAATTAGAACTGGTTTCCATATTATGACCATTGTCTCTACCATTAAAAGGATCCACAGTTTTAACAAGAAAAATAATTTATTATAATAATTGTTCCAAAAATGGAAAATTTGACCCGCATAGTTGAAAAAAAAATGTGTCTATGGTGATGAACTGACAACATATTTAAAAACTAAAAACTAAAGCAATGCCAATACTTACCAAATTCCAGTAACCGTCAATCACAGAAATCCACTTATTTTGCTCACTACAAGAGCTTCCAAAAACTGTTAACCAGAAGAAGAAGAAGAAGAAGAAAAGGCCAATAATCGATGAGTGAATGTTTGATTTCAGAATAATCTTAAAAGAGAAACTAAGTATCAAATAATCAAAATAAAGTAAGAACGGAGGTCGGAGATGGAGTGTTAGGTCGAGGTTTACCGTTTACGTTGTTGATTGATGAAGTCTAGACTCTTGAACTTGATTCCTTGAAAAAGCCGAGAAGAATGATTGAATGAACTGAAGAGTCACAACTCACAAGAGACCGAGAGGCGAGAGTTGAAGAATGAAGATGATGGTAAGGATATTTGAGGGTTTTTATTGGGTTTTTTGGGCTGGGACGTTTTTGTTAGGCCACTTAATATTTTTGGACCAATGGAGTGTATTGGGTTTTTTTTTGTGTGGCCCAAGGCCACTGCCATAGTGGCCTTGGGCCAAGGCCGACCCTGCGTGTATGACTGACATCTTCTACAGATTCATTACGACTTGGATGGATCTCGTGACATACTTATCTTAAGGCAGGAAAGCAAGAAAATGATTCGGCCTCTTTTTTATAGCCTGCTAACTTATCCCGGAGAAAAAAGAATCATCCTGCATGGTTACCCTTGTAATTTTTCAGCTAATCAGCTGAACAGAGGATCCTCATGAGCAAATTTGATCATTAGATATCAAAGCTTGGTTGTGGAATAATAGATTTTAGTAGCTATTAGCTCTTGAATGCACGACGTTGGTTATAAATTGTCATGCCATTCTATTAGCATGTAAGAAGATGGTCATGATAATCTTGTTTCTATTTTGGAACGTTTAGATGATTCATTTGAGAAAATAATGTCAAAAGGAAATACTTATGCTTTTTAAGAAACACCTGTTCTGGGTTTTGGTGCTCTGTTTCTACTTGGCGACACTTCTGATTCCTAACCAAAACTGAAAAATCTATTTTACTTGATTCATGTAGAAGCCAAACAAGAATTTGATGGAAGTTGCTCGGTTCAGGTCTACAGCGTGCAAGCCTGCATTCCCAAGGATCCTGCAGTGCTTTGGAATGCTGAGTTTGTCCAAGCTGAAGATCTCTCTAGGCAGCCGCTCACAGTCGATAATTGTTTGAGAGATAATAGGTACAAAAGCACTTTGCTTCCTTGTCCTGAATACTTACATGTCAATGTTCCTGTATATGACGTGCTTTATATTTCTATATTGAATTATACTATGTAAATGTTCATAGATTTGCTTTCTTTCACAAAATCTGAAATGGTAACAATAAGTTATGTATATGTACAATAACAACTAATTAATATCTCTTATCTGCTATAATGTCACTGCACCGTTATTCAAAGGTTTTGTGGAGTTTCAAATTCCTTTGTCAAGAGAAATGCCGGTGGAACACAGTTGGGTGCTCCTGGGCCACAGGTGAAGAGCTCAGAAGTTTCAGGGACATCTAAAAGTAACTCCACACATGAAATTGCATTATTACATCCTCAACAGAAAGTGGTTCAGCAATCAATTTCTATCACAGGTTCTGATATGGTTAAGGATGTCAAAAGTGAGTGTCACGTAACAGTCGATGACGAAAAGCGTGCAAAGCCTGCTACAGATAAAGAAAAAGTTCCTCGATTGCTTCCAAACAAGAAAAAAACCAAGAGTGACAAAAAAAATTCTGGAACAGGAGGTGCATTAGCTAATATGTGGGGTAATGCATCTGCAAAGTTAAACCCTGATGGTTCCTCTGCACAATGCAAAAACACCTCAAGAAACTCTGCTGGTTAATTCTTTTTCCTTATCCACTTGGAACTGGAGAATTTTGAATTTCTATTTATCATTTCAAATATGCTAAACCAGACATAGTTTGGTTTTTTTAACTAATATTTATTGGTCAATCCATGGTCAGCTACTGCAGAGGCTCAAATCTGTGCTCGTGAAGCCGTAGAATATGGGAGCAGCGACGAAGATAGACAAGATTTCAACACAAAAAGAACGTCAAATGGTGAAGGAAATAGAAAAAGGAGAGTCGTTTTTGATTACTCTGACGAAGAAGACGAATTGAAAGATGCTGTAAGTCTAGAATCTCCCGATCCTCCAAAAAACACTACTCTTGGGTCAAAACAGAGTTTGAATACTTCAGGCCGTGGGAGCAACCTGAGCTTTAATGAAGAGAAGGAATTGAAGGTCAAGGAAGTGAAAGAAGCTGACGAAACAATTAACCATCCTTTGAGAAGAGAAACATCAGATGTGAGCAAAGGCAAGAACTCCGATGTTCCTTCATCAGAGAATATCCTAAACCATGTTCCAGCAACTGATGTTGATATGAAGGATAAAGTGGTGGATTCTGGACCTAAAAGAAGAAAAGTGTTAAAGACTCGGATTGATACGCGTGGAAGAGAAGGTATTGTTATAATCTCCTCAGCGATACTGTATTGAGAACGTAAGGTAATTTATTTGTTAATATGTTCTTTTATATTGATTAGTTTAATTGATTTATATTTGTGGCTCCAGTCACTGAGGTTGTCTGGGAGGGTGATGAGCCAGAGACAAAACATGGTAGTAATACAGCAAAGATAGCTGGGAACAATACAGTGAACAGTGCTGTTAACAGGTAAATACTTTTGCACTTAAACCATTTTCTTTTCACGGCTGCATTGAGTGCAGTAAATATTTGAGTTTAATGTTGATCATAATGGCTGTTAAGAAATCCATTCATGTCTACAATTCTTCAGTTCGTCATACACAGGCACAAGGGGAAAAAAATCAGTTTATAGAGATAATGAGATAGTTATGTGGACACATCTGAGATCTAGTAACATCATTAGATGACTGAAATCTTACCGATAGTTCTCTGACCTCAGAAATGATTGAAGAAATATGGTACAAGTTATTGTTACACACATCTGCACACCTACAGAACTTAGAGACAGGGAAGGAGGGAGGCATTTTATCTATTGTGATGATATTGGTTTTTTTTTTTTTTTTGGGGGGGGGGGGGGGTGCTAAACAGTTTCAAAATGGGTCAACTTTATGATTTTGTTATCATAGACCACAGTAAGGAAGCATCTAGAAATTAGTAACTTTATTCTGGGAGAAATACTTGTATCAGTTATTTTGGTTGGAAATTGGAATAAAAAGCTGATTACCAGATATCTCAGCTGACAACTTGTTCCCATGGGGGGGATTCACCTCAAATTTCCCTCCACATACCAGATTCCCATATTATACTATAGTGTGCACAATATGATTGTTGAATTTGCATGACAGACACTTTGGACCCTGATGATTTATGGCTGCAATAAATGTCGACTAAACAATTTCAAAATGGGTCAACTTTATGATTTTGTTATCATAGACCACAGTAAGGAAGCATCTAGAAATTAGTAACTTTATTCTGGGAGAAATATTTGTATCAGTTATTTTGGTTGGAAATTGGAATAAAAAGCTGATTACCAGATATCTCAGCTGACAACTTGTTCCCATACTAGTAGTAGAAGGGTATCCCAATTTTCATTCATGGATTCTCAGGTGGTTTGTTCCTGCTAACGGATGTAGTTTTCTTGGAAGTTTTACTTGTACATGACGGTTGGTATTTTGTGAATGTTGACAGTGATTTTAGGCCACCAGTGGCTAGGAAGTCACCTGCAGTCGGAAACAACATGCCTGCAAGCAAAGCAGGAAACAAGAAGGCGGGGAATAAGGATCCTAAACAAGGGAACATCCTCTCATTTTTCAAGAAGGTTTAAAGAGTGCTGCATCTTTGCTAAATTACCCAGTTCTTTGTCTAAGAGCCGCCTTTAATAATGTAATTATGAATTCAGATTGAATGCAACTTCAATTGTTTTTGGTAATAGCCTTTTTCTGTATGGTTGGTTAAATTTGACTATGTTTAGAGATTATTCTATACTATTCTATGGAAATTGATTTAGGCTCTATTTGATTGGCGATATTTTTCCTGGAACTATTTTCCTAGTTCCACTTTTTGACTGTTTGATATGCTAAATTTTTCATGGAAAATGTTTTCCTCCCTTTTTCTAGGTACAACCCTTTGGTGCACGAATGGTGGAAAATATTTTCCCACCTTTTAGGTGGGAAAACATTTTCCAACTTTTTTTTTTATTTTTTTAGCAATGGCAACCAATTCTATCAACCATTGTAAAAAAGATTTTCATTTTTGTTGACAATTTCTATGCAAAACAAAGCCAAACGAATATGGTAATTTTTTCTAATTATTTTAAATTTTTTTTTTTTTTACTTTTTGGTAATTGGAACAAATTCTTAATCCAATAATAGAAAATATTATCACTTTAATTGACAATTTTCATAAAAAAAGGAAGTCAAACAGATTTCAAACTTTCAACATTTTTTATGGAAAATTTTACCAATCAAACACACTTAATTACAATTCCCCGTAAAATAAGTTCTAGACAAATATTTTCCCTAGAATTCGTTTTCTTTTCACCCTATTTTTCATGGTGCAATCAAACGGACCTTTAAATCAATTCTTTTAGCTTTTATGGAAAGAGTTTGATTTGGATTATAATTAAAAGGAAGAGTCTTTTAGCTTATTTGAAGTTTCCTTGTCCAAATTTAAAGGGAAAATCTTTTTATTATGTCCATATTATAGATAGGGACTTGTACTAAAATTTAATCAAGGTTAATTTTTGTCGTATCCACATATAAAAGCCCTACTTTTGAGTCTTGAAGAAAATTAGAGGTCGAAGGATTTGAAGGTGAAATTAAGATCAACATGAATAATTTTTTTTAAGGGGCTGCGAGGTAATTTCTAAAATAACTGTGTTTAATCCCTCTTTTTCTTAAAAGATTGAATGTGAGATTCACTATTTATTTTTGTCACATTGATTTTCACATTAATTTGGTTTGAAACCGGTTTATTACTATTGTATATGAATAAAAAAATTTGCCGTCTTAATTAAAAAAAAAAAAATCTATAAATTGACTTAGTTACTATACATGTAAATGCAGTGAATGCAATTGCAATGACACAGTTTCTTCTTTTTCATTATATATTTTGTTTTTAAACAAAAAATAAATTATTAGATTTTCTCTCGCTTTTTCTCAGTAATGTTGTGAAGTGGCAAAACAATTTCCATCGGTAAGGGCTTTGGTTTTTCAGTTTTGTTTAGTTTTATGTTTTAGATATTGTTTATGATGTTGTTAAATGGTAAGTTTAAAATTTAATTTTTTGCCTAATACTATGTAGGCTTAAGATTTTATACACACACACGATGATAAAAAGTTACAGAGAGCAGTGAAAGAAGAATAGATAGAAGTCTAGAGAAGAAGAAGAAAGAAAAAGAAATGTTAAGAGAACAAAATAAAAAACAAGAATTGCTCCTCTTTAAGGAATCTGAATTAGAATACTAGGAGTTTTGAAGATTGGAACAACTTATCTTTGCTCTTAGAATAATATAATCTAAACTAAAATTGTATAAAAATCATGATTTTGTTGTAGATTAAAATAATAATAATAATAATAATAATAAAAATAAAATAAAAATTTGGAGCAAATGCTCCGGCTCCGAACACCTCAGTGCATTTGCTCAGTAGTGTCCGTACAAATGCTCCTTGTGTGGACACCACGAAGCAAATGTTTCGTGGCGTCCGGAGCAAATGCTTCGTGGTGTTCGGACCAGCATTTGCTCTACAAATTTTTTTTTTTAAACACGACCATAAATAATATTATTTTTCCCTTTTTTTTTTTTTTTGCCTTCAATTTTTTCTTTTCTTTTTAAGTTTTTTGCTTTATTCCATACATATACATATAATAAACTCAAAATTTTTTCAATGTCTCCGCACCTGTACCTTTTTTTTGTCAAAAATTTTACTTATTTACATTTTACATAAACAATAAATACAATTTCATTTATTAATAATTCAATTCAAAAATATTAAAAAATATTTAATTTCATACATACATAAAAATTAAAATTCTTTTCGAGAGCATTGCCCCCGAGCTCTCACGAGGGGCGCTGCCCCCTCGACTCCCGCGACCTGACCGGACAGGTCGATCTCCATTGGAGGCGTTTCTCCCAAGCCCTCGAGGGGCACCACTTGTCAATCCAATAAAAAAATATGTACCTTACTTCAATTTACTTCATATACTTCAATTTTTTATTTTTATTATGATTTTCTTTATTTGTCATATTTTTAATTATTCCTGATTTTGTCAATATTGAATTTGTTTCCAAATTTTTTTAAGTTGCAAGATATCATTCTCAAAGTAAAAATATTAAGATTTTCAATACAAATTGAATGTGTTATCTTCAAGTATGATATTTTTGTTCTTCTTTTTTAGATTTTATAGAATTTGATTTTTAATTAGGCTTTGTATTTTTTTTCTCGCTAAAGTTTCTATTTCTATTATAATATTTATCATTCAATTATTATTGACAAATTGTAAACTCTAATTTGTATTATTCTTCTCCTGTATAATAGTGTCCAATTGTAATTGATTACAATAGTGCAATCTAATTTGGATAAGTTCCTCCAATTGAACTATCCAGATTTTTAATTATATATATGCCTATGTAGTACATTTATCACTTTCGATTTCTCACACCTAATTTCATTAGTAAACAAAAAATTGTCTCCACCTCTTTGTACATATTTTTACTTTAATCTGATGTTCGTTCGTTAACATTATACAAGGTCTGACTGCTATCCATCTCTCGAATTTTCTTCTCTTCGTTTTGTTCTGGTGAAAATGTAAGAATTTCTTCTCTTTTAGAAATTTAGCTTTATTCGATAATGTTCAATTAGTCTTAACTTGCTAATAGTAGCATATAAAAAATGTTTATAATTTTATTTAGATTTCATTTCATAAATATTTGAGATAACGACTTCAATGTTTATTACTGTTGCATTGAATTTTAAAATTTCGTTACTTTACTTTAAATTTATGCATTTTGTAAATGTTATACTAGAGTTTTATGACTTTTATCTATTAATTTTATTCAACATTGTGTTAAAGTTGGTATTTTCATTATTTGTTAGTTGTTTGACTAATAAAATATTTTCTATTTTATTCATATTAGTGGTAGATTTATTGTCCAGATGAATTATCTAGAAACTGGTAATGAAGAGTCTGAGTTTATTAATTTTAAAAGTATTTCCGAAAGCACAAGTAAATCATATAATGCTTTCATTCGCCAACAATAAAATCGAAGGCAGGCAGATAGGAGAAATCGAGTGCAAACCGTAAGTATTGATCTTCATAAAAGGATAAATGATC
Source organism: Fraxinus excelsior (assembly GCA_019097785.1). Classification (NCBI taxonomy): domain Eukaryota; kingdom Viridiplantae; phylum Streptophyta; class Magnoliopsida; order Lamiales; family Oleaceae; genus Fraxinus; species Fraxinus excelsior. Next base: position 343,198 of record CM032631.1, read on the forward strand.
ATATGTTATCTCAAAATAATAATTCTGGTGTTGCTTATGTGCATGAATCTATAATACATAGTTATTCTGAGGGTTCCACTTCAAATGAAGAATCGACTAATGTTTTTAATTATGAATTATATGAACGTTTTAATCTGTTGAATATACCAACTACTGCATATGTGTTACCAACATGCAACTATTGTAAGTATTGTGGAGCACGAAAATTTCATAGAGAAACGAAATGATTTTGTTGTTGTGATGGAAAAGTAAAACTTTTTATGTCTGATTCACCAAATGAACTGTACGATTTATTTATTTCTAAAGAACCTACATGTATGGAATTCAAAAAAATTTCACGTAGATATAATAACCACTTTGTATTCACTTCATTTGATGGGAAGTACAACAATGAACTCTTTAAAATATACCGAGGTATTTACACATTCAGAGTTCAAGGACAAATATATCATTATGTAAATCAACTTACGCCACAAAATAATATGCCAAATTATATGCAATTATATTTTTATGACACAGATAATGAAATTCAAAATCGTTTAAGAATTTCTAAAAATTTAGTAGAATCTACTTTAATTCTTCTGATTGAAATCTTGAAACGAAATCCGTATAGTAAATTCTTTAGATCTTTAAGTAATATAAAAAATTCTCACGAACATCAAATACAAATAAGATGTCACCTCGGACTCGATCAGAGAGTCTTCAATACTCATTCAGTATCTCAAATAGCTGTTGTATGGGTTGAGGATGATGAGAATGCAAATAATCATGTTTATGATATTACTATATATGGTCATTCCGGTTATTCGCATAGGTTTCATTATTATTATGGTTGTTATGATCCTTTACAATATTCTTTGCTTTTCCCTTTCGGTGAATCTGTTGGCATGAAGGCATTCAAAGATATAAACACACATCTTCTCAACCTGAGAATTTGGTTGACCATGTTGTTGTTCCTAAAACAATAGATTTTGCCACTCAAATTATTGAAAAAGAGTCTGAAAGTTTGCTCATATACTTTCTTATATGTTTTCTAATTTTAAAAATATAGACGTTTTAATTACATATAAAAATTGTTTCATTTTTCCTCATGCAGTGCTTCATAAAATGAAGAAACGGTCTCAGGTTTCATGTCATGAATACTATGCATACAAGCTATAAATTAGGTCTACTGGTAAGTTTGAGTTGCTTCACACTGATAGACTTTTTCAGTAATATGTTGTAGATATGTATGTTAAGATTGAAACAGCCAAATTAGATTACTTTCGTAATAACTAGAAACAACTTCGTGCTAAACTTTATCAAGGTATTGTAGATAGTGTCGAAAACGAGGAAACAAGAGGGTACAAAATTGGAAAGAAATTTGTTTTACCACAATCCTTTACTTGTGGACCTAGAGATATGCTAAGAAGATACTTAGATGCTATGACTCTTGTCCAATGTTATGGAAAACTAAATATATTCTTAACTATAAAATGTAATTCAAATTGGCTAGAAATTAAGCAAGAATTAAAACATAATGATGATGTTCAAAATCGATTGGATCTAATTGTACGTGTATTTAGAGCAAAATTAGAAGAACTTAAAAATGATTTGTACAAGAACAATATTTTTTGTCATGTTATTGTTCATATATACATGATTGAATTCCAAAAAAGGGGTTTCCTCACACACATCTATTGATGATTTTTAACAGTGGCCATAAGATTTCTTCCGTTCAACAAGTTGATATGATAGTCTCTTATGAAATTCCTGATAAAAATAAGTACCCTCATCTTTATTCAGTTATTGTAAAGCATAGTATGCATGACCCTTATGGAAATCTTAATCTCAAAAATGTATGCATGGTGACAAATAGTGGTTGTAAAAATAAATATCCAAGAGATTATTGTAATAGTACTATATTTGGAGATAATTCACACTCATTGTATAGATGTCGTAATAATGGTATTAGTATTAAAGTGAGAGGTCAAATGTTAGACAATCAATAGGTTATACCATATAATCCTTATTTAAGTACAAAATTTGACTGTCATATCAACGTTGAAATATATTCTTCTATTAAAACTGTAAAATATTTGTACAAATATGTATACAAAGGATATGATCGTATTAATTTTTTCGTTAGCAAAGATGAAAAAGAAAAAGAGATTGATGAAATATCTACTTCTCAATTTGCTATATGAATATCTCCACCTGAGACTATATGGAGGATTTTTTCATTCAACTTGTCAGAAATCTATCCAATTCTTTATTCTTTACAACTTCATATCGAAAATCATCAACAAGTTACATACAAAAATACGGATGATTTATTTACTATTATTGAGAATGAAAATACAAAGAGAACAATGTTAATTGAATTTTTCCGATTGAATAAAACGAACGAATTTGTTCTAACGCTTTGTTTCGAGATATCCCAACATATTTTGTTTGGAATGCAAATAAAAAAATTTGGACTCCCAAAAAAAATATATTGTTATAGGATGAATTGTCTCAACGAATCCATCTGAAGGAGAACAATATTTCCTTTGCATTCTTCTTAACCATATTAGAGGGCTAATATCATTTGACGATATAAGAACTTTCAATGGAATAACCGTTGGTACATTTCGAGAAGTGGCACTTTTACATGGTTTATTAAGTGGAGACAATCGTTGTGAAGAATGTCTATTCGAAGCTATTATTTACGAAATGCCTTGTTCTTTAAGACGGATTTTTACTACACTTCTTACACTGTGCAATCCTAATCATCCAAAGTTATTGTGGGATAAATTTAAATTTTATTTGATGGATGATTATGTACATCAAAATATACCCGTTGAAGTTGCTGAAATACGAGCTCTAAAGGATATAATTTCTATTTTAGAATCCCGAGGTAAAAATATAAATGATTATGAGATCATGTTGTTTAATCTAAATATAGATGATGATAAAAGGTTGACAAGAATGGTTATAGAGGAAACAATTAATTTGGATATTCAAGGAAACTTTGCTTGTGCCACAACGTTAAATAAAGAATAACAGTTTGCATATGCTATAACTATGGAAAAAGTAGAATTCGAATCAAGTAGTGCTTTCTTCATCGATGATCTGGGAGGGACATGTAAGATTTTTTTTTTATACAAAGCACTTTTAAATGGCGTAAGGTGTCAACATTTAATTACTTTGGCAACTGCGTCATCTGGAGTAGCCGCATCTTTATTACCTTGAGGTCGAACAACTCATTCGAGATTAAAAATTCCTTTGGAAACAGTTGGAGAAGTCAATTGCTCTGTTATCAAAAAATCGACTTTGGGAACTTTGTTGAAAATATCTAGGCTAATAATTTGGGATGAAGCACCGATGGTAAATCGTTGTGCTATTGAAGTTGTAGATAAAATGTTTAGAGATATTACTGATTGTAACTTGCCTTTTGGTGAAAAAGTAATCGTTCTTGGAGGAGATTTTCGACAAGTTTTACCAGTTATACCGAAAGGGAAAAAAAAGACATAATGAAAGCTAGTCTGATTTTCTCACATCTATGGCCTTTATATGTACATCTACCATTAGTTGGGAATATGAGAGCGAAGTTTGATTCTACGTTCTGCAATTACTTGCTTAGAATTAGAGATGAAACAGAACAAGAATATACTTGTAAGTGTATTAAGCTTACAAATAATATAATTTTATCATTCGAAGATGAAATCACGTCTCTGAAAACTTTGATACACTGTGTTTTTCCAAATATAGAATAATATGCTGATCATTTACATACCATGGTAAATCGTGTTATTCTTATGCCAACAAATGAATGTGTTGACTATATTAACAAACTTCTGCTTAAACAAGTTCCTGGTCAAATTTTCACATACTATAGTTTCAATGAAGCAATTGAGAATCAAAACAGAGCGTACAAGAAGACTTCTTGAATACTTTAACATTAAATGGTATTCCACCTTATGAATTGAAACTTAAGGTAAATTGTCATGTAATGTTATTGCGGAATATTAATCCTTCGAATGGTTATGCAAAGGAACACGTCTTACTTGTCGAAAATTTGAGAAAAACGTTATTCTTGTTGAAATTACAACTGGTGAATATCGTGGAAAACAAATTTTTCTACCAAGAATTTCTTTTATACCCCTTAAATTTGATCGAACCACAATTCCATTTAAAATGACTCAATTTTCAATTAGACCGTGCTTTGCAATGACAATAAATAAAACCCAAGGTCAAACACTTGATTTGTCGATTTGTATCTTCCAAAACCAGTTTTCTGTCATTGTCAGTTATATGTAGCATTATCACGAGCAAAAACAAGCAAAACTCTAAAAGTTTTACTAAAACCATCAACCACAGATACTTCACAGAACTCATGTACTGAAAATGTTGTCTATAAGGAAATTATTTCCTTTATACATTCATAGAACAACCTTCTCACATGTATATTTTATGATGTTTGAAACATTATTACAATTCCCTGTCATTCAGTATTTTCATGACTTATTTCGTATATTTATAAAACTGTATTTTAATATGCAGAAAATAATATTTTTCATTTTATATACAGGTTATCGAAAGTTCTATTAATGCTATTCAAAAGTTCACATCAATTCTCTACTGCGTCTGTATATTTCATAGGTACGAATTAATTTAAAAATGAAATATAAATTTTTTTATTAAGATTTAATACATTATGTCATTATATTTTTCCAACATTTGATAAATGTACTCAGTATAGTTCTCAAAACACAATTTTCCATTGTTTTTTAAGACTATCTACCATATTTTCTTGCAAATAAAATATTCATTCATTCACAAAAGATGTCATATCGGTGTAAATTGTAATACCATCTCATATGTCCTTTCTGAGTAAGTTTTGTATCCATACAATATCCATTGAACTCTTGATAGGTTTAATATAGTAAGACTAAAGAATAAAAACAAGTACACATTGGTGTTGTAGATAGTGATCTCTGTGTTTCTCTTATTCCATTGTCATATATGTACTATTATTTATCATTTCACAAATTCCTCCAAATCCATTTTTTTGTTTGTTCACGGCACCTTTAATATAAAATTTCCCTTATATGAAAGCTGTTTTTGTAGGTACTTGGTCTCTGTGATCCTCCATGCAAATTAATGAAATAAGTTCATACATTACCTCAATCTTTAGGAATTGCAGTTCAGTAGATTCCTCAAGTATGATTATTCTGTTAATAATATTTTTCATTACTTTAGTCGAATATATTCATTGATATTTTGTTATACAATTGGACATATGTTTTCTATTACTAGCAAGAGTTCCATCTTCTCGAAGGCATTTACGATTAGTGTATTTGTACAATTTGTAGTCTATCAAGATCTTTTAATGTTGTCACGTGGCATGTTACACGGAGCGTGTCTCCGTGGAGTACAAGGGAATGAAACAGAGAAGTTCCTTTTCTATTTTAAGCTATGTATAATACCTCAAGAATGTGGAGTTGCTTTAGGCTTCAAGCATGTGGAGGCCGAAAAGCATAAAATCCACTTGTATGTATGCAAAGGAAAGCACATTGTTCATGTGAAAGAGGTAAGTTTTATGTTTCACTCTTCCTGGTGATGATTCATCATAAAAATCTTTTTACTAACATCTTCTTATATCTTGGACATGTGTGTTTTGCTCGATCTTCACTTAGTCATGATGACATTTTTATTCTCGATACTAAGTCTAAAATCTTTCAGTTCAACGTCTCCAACTCATGTATTCAAGAAATGGCTAAAGCATTGGAATTTTTATTGCAAAAACAAGAGGGAAATGATTTTTAGAGTGGCGGACCAACTGCAATGTTTCCAAACTTTGGAAATTACAATGAGATGCCTGAGGATTGGGAACTGAGGAGAGTTCCGGTCAGTCCCGACCCATTGCACCAGAATGGCCATACTCCAACAAAGCCTCGGACGCCATGAAAATTAAACTCTTCTCTCATTTTATTTTAAGTTCAAAAGACAAGAAAAACAAAAACAAAAACAAACAAAAAAAGTCAGTCTATAAGTTGGTTTACATATAATATATATATGTTTGGTAGAGTAACTTAGGTCCTTTGCTCCTTTTTCTTATGTTTCTTTTTGTTTTGGAATCTATGGAGGACCTTATACTGTATGTAAGTACTTGTAGGCTTTTTGAGAGTTTTAAGGGGACATTATGCCTCGTTTTGTTACCTGATGTTCATGGTATTTGTTAGGGTGTACACACATGTTAATTAGTAGTTTATCTTTTCAAGTATTTGCAAGATTATTTTGCATACCTTTACATATTTGTATACACATCAAGTGAAGACACAAGAGATTGAACTTGTGATGATATTAAAATATAATTTTGACAGTATAATGACAATTGACCAGAAACCACAGTAGAATCACATGATCTGATTTTGGAATTTAATTGAACATGTTACACACAACACATTCACGAGAATTTCTTATGTTTGAAAGAAATTCTTAGCATTCAAGACACTAATATTACCTTCAAAATAATACAATCTGTGCATTGCACGGGGAAACAACTAGCATGGAGAAAATCTTCTCATAGTGATAACACTGTAACATTATGGAACTTGCAGATCCTTCAAAATTCAAACTTCATCAAGTGACATCTTTTGTTTGGACTAGGATTTCGCTCTTTTTTATATTGTAAAATTCAATGTTATATCTCCTTCATTCATATTATTTGATTTTTTTTTCTAAAATGATATATACTTGAAACTTGAGCTTTTATTTTTTTTATTGCATAATTATAGTAGATCTCATCCAAATCATTGACTGTTAAGTGAAAAAAAAAAATTATATTATGCATTCAATACTTAAGAAAATGCTACCAAAAAATGGAGATAAACATTTTTTTTGGAACGTTAACATTACCTCCGTAATCACATTGCCAATGTATTGCACGCGCAATAGACTAGTATTACAATAAAATTATTAATATATTTTTTGAACAGTAATATTGTGACTTGATTGAACAAACTTTCTAGATTCCCTTCCGTCCATGGAAATGTCCTCTCTTAAGGCACTAAAGGGTGTAACTGGCAAACATCTAAAAATATCTAGAGCTGTGCTATGTGTGCATACGTGAATCCTACGTCAAATTCTCTAGCACTTAATTTATAAATTTTCTCGGGGATTGGTATGAAATTTAAGAAAAAATATATCATTGTCATGGATTTTGCTGTTTGTCCAGAAGAAATTCGTCAAATGGAGTGATTGAAATGATATGGAGGAAAAAGACTGAATGAAAATTTGATCGTGTTTTAAAATGACAAATGATAGAGTGTTTATGGCAAGATCCCTTTGATGTTAGTAAGATCCATTTGTCATACATATTGAAAAAAAATAATTTAAATCGGCATATATTCAAATCTTTTAGGCCGAGTTTGAGAAACGACGTAGAAAAAATCCACTAATGGGCTAGTGTTGGAAATTAGTCAAATTTACCAACTACTCCCGCACTAATATTTCATTAGTCATTGAAATTATACCTTCGTCACACTTTACTCACTAAATTTTAAAATACTTTTGAGTAGTCACTGAGTTTTAACATGTTGAACTCCATCACTCGCTCACTATGTTTTATAAGCCACTTAACTTAAAAATACTTCCAATTAATCATTGAACTTTTAACATGTTGCACTCCACCACTTATTCGCTATATTTCACCGGTCACTGAACTTATACATTTGTCACATTTTACTCACTGAGTTTTAAAATGATTTCGAGTGATCATCGAATTTCATAATATTTTCGAGTAAAGTTGACTTTCTATGAGATTTGATATAAATTAATTAACTTTTTTTAAAAAATAATGTAGACTATCAATATAAGAGGAAAATATTGATATTAGTCATGAAAATATAATTTTGCTGGGTTTGTTTGATTGCAAAAATAGAATTTGGGTGGAAAAAAATGAATTATAGAGAATTGAATTATTTAGAATTTGTTTTATTGTGAATTGTGAATTAATTGTATTTGATTGACATCATTTTCCACCTAGAAAATATTGAAAGTTTGGATTTTTTGGTGTTCGTTTGCCTTTGTTTTCCATGAAAATTATCCATTAAAGGGATATAATTTGTTACAGTTGAAGATATAGTTTGTTTTCATTGTAAAAAAATAATAATTAAAAAAGTTGCATAGAAAAGTTTTTCCCACCAAAGTGGCAAGAAAGACTTTTCCTCAAAAATCAAGAAAATGTGAGCATGTGTATGAAAGTTGGAAAACCAATTCCTTGAAAAATTTGGACAATCAAACATGTAAAATGGTGAAAAATGGAATTTAATTTCCAACTTCCATAGAATTGAAGTGCAATCAAACAGGGTCTAATTGTCTAAACCTCTGTTGGGTGGGGGTGGGGGTGGGGTAGGGGATATAATATTCAAATTGATACAAATATTAATTTAGACCATAATCTTCTTTTACGTTTATAAAATAAAATAGAGAAATTATTTCATGTCAATTGATATCGTAGATCCAAATCAAGAAAATAAAAATTTATATCTCAAAAAGGCAATGAAATTTTCGGTTTAGAGTCAATAATATTAATCAAGACTAATAAAATATATTTTTTAGAATTGTCACAAAATAATTAAAGAGAAAAGAATGGTGTCATCTTCAGAACAGTTAGATTCAGTGAGTAAAGTGTGACGGGGATATAAATTTTATGATTAATAAAATATGGTGAGTGAGTGATATAATGCAATATGTTAAATTTCAATAACTATTCGAAAGCATTTTAAAATTTAATAAATAATGAAACAAGATGAGTTATTGTTGAAGCGCAACGTGTTAAATTTTAATAAGCACTCAAAAACATTTTAAAATTTAAGTATGACCATTTATGCACGTGTCCTCTAAGGATTGGTTTTCCATGTCAATGAACCAGCTCGTCAGAGGGTTTATTTATTTTTAAATACCAGTTGCAAATAGGTACTACCTAAAATTCATCGAAGCAAATAACATCTCTATTTCACATAAAAAATCGTCGTTCCGGGATTCGTATTTTCAACGCACCTCGAATCTGACGTACGTTCAGTTCTACCGTTTTTTAAACATATTTAAATGTTTATAGAACTGTAATTTAGTTTTGATTTTCGTTTTTCGTGTTAGATTTATAAAACATTTTTTCTTTTCTGAATTATGTTGGTGTTTTTGTTGTCTGATTTATTCTATGCTTAGCTCAAATTAAAATTTGATAAAGTAGAAAATAAGACATAGATCTCATTTTTGGTTTTTATGTTGATGTTTTAAATCTCAGATCTATCATTTCGTGAACATCGATGAGTTGATTTTGTTTGATTTTAAATCGTTTATTATCATGCGATTTCCAATTTAATCTCAGATGTTGTGTTTTCTATTCATGCATGAGTAATTATAGATTTGGGAAGTTATTTTATTTTGATTCACGTGCTGGTACAATTTTTTTATTTTATCTTTTGCTGATTTAATTTAATAGTTTGTATTGATCTTTTGGTTAATCAAGAAGATGAATGGTAAGTAATGAGAGTCCATGTCATACTATGGCAGGGGCGGAACCAGGAATTCATCATTGGGGGGGGGGCTAAAATTTTTAAAACGTAATGTACGAATAAAATTTATATATAGCAAGGAAAATTGTAACACAATGTTACCTATTATAGTTGTACTCGACAATGTTTTATAGCATAAAATTCATCTATAATAGAATCTACATCTAAATTCATACTAAATTCTCGTTCAATGTTTGGTGTTAAACAATCGGCCAGAAAACCACATATAGGTGTATTAGAACGGACTCTATAACAGATAGCACCAATGATAGAATGACTGAATAAGAAAACTAATATTGAGATAGTTGATAAAATGCAAACCTTTAGACACACCTTGTGCTCTATTTTCAATTGCTTGTCATTGCTGCTCTTTGTGCTCTTCTCAAGATCCTCTATCTTCCTCGCCATGAATTCAAGATCCTTATGTCACGTGGAACATCAGAATGTTCAGAAACATCAAAACTGAGGAGTAGCGTGAATTGAAAACTATTGAAGAGAACAAGAAATATAGAAAGACCCAAGGGACAATACGGATGCCTATTAACAAAATGTGCAAAAAAATATTCAAATCTTGATGCCCAAGTTCATCTCAAACTTACCTTGAGCCGCAATTCAGCAGATATAACCTCTAAATCTCTCACGGGATCCACAGAGTCATCAACATGGATGATATCAGGATCTTCAAATGCACCTACACGACATGAGAATGTAAGAGAATGAATTCTAGTGACACCAGACATGACAAAAATTAGTAATAAAAAATCACGGTCGTAACACTTACTCGTGTAATATTACTAGTGTAAATGAGAACTTTTAGAACATTAAAGTAGAGGAGTTTGTTAAACGTCGTGAAAAGAGAAACACGCAAAATAATGGATAAAACCCTCAATAGTACAAAAGGGGAAATTTTCAGCGGGAATGGATAACTTGTTAATGGTGTTGAAAAGAGTTGATTTGTCCACATTTGGCAACCCAACCTGAAAACCAATAAAAATTAAAACAATTATTTAAAGAGAGCAGTATTAAGTTTTTGTCTGAGCAAATATACAAACACGAAATCAAGAAAAAATCCTTTCTTTTATATATATATGCTTGCAATGAAATCAAAGAAATCATTTTACAGTCCAGAAATAAAATAGATGGCAATTTAGAAATCCGTTGAAAACTTAAATGCTAAACATAATTGAATATTGATCCAAATTTATCAGAGACCAAAACAAACAATTAAAATTAGAATTCACAACATTTCATACAGCGACCAAAAATGAGATTATGTACTACTAGATAAACATAACATATATACAAGGAGATCACACGTCACATATGAAAATAAAAATTACAAACCTACAATTCCAATTTTAAGGTGAGACTCGAGAGGAAAACTGACCAAGAATCGGTCGTTCGGCTGGGGTTTCCTTTGATTTAGCTGCTTTTGGAGGCATTTACTATTATCTCCTTCTTTTCTTTTCTTTTCTGATGTTATTCTTGCTCTGAAATCAAATTACAGAGAGAATTGCAGACGGCTTATTGGTTTGGACGGTGGCAGTGGGTTGGCGCTTGGCTTCAACCAATTTTTTTTTTTTTAACATAGGCTGGGCTTGGGCAAGGGTGGGCTACAGCCCACCCCAGCCCACCCCTATCTCCGCCCCTGTACTATGGCTTTGATAACTACAAAGAGTTTGGAGCCATTGTGTCACGGTCTGATTAAAGGTGAGCAATAACTTGTAAATTCTTGATGGCATGATGATTTTCTGTAGAAGAAGCTTATATTTAGGACCCCTCAAGTTAGTGTCGTGAACTTGAATGTGAAATGGTTTGTATTCTGGGAAAGTATGGGAACAAAGTTGAAAGTTCCCTTAGTCCCTTGTGTATCATTGGTTGAGATCACAACTGAATGGTTTGCATGAGGCACACATTCAGGTTGGAGTAGGTGATCGTAGCAGCTGGAGGTTGACACGGAATGGTATATTCTCAGTTCGCTCTTATTTTAGATCTTTATTGGAACCTGCGCAGAGCTTATTCCCGTGGAAGATGGTGTGGCAATATAAATTGCCTCTACGGGTAGCTTTTTTATTGTGGACGGTTGTGCGGGGGCAAGCGTTAATGGTTGATAATCTTCGAAGAAGGGGTTTCTGTGTTACCGAGTGGTGTTACATGTGTAAGAAGGATGGGGAGACGATTGATCACTTGTTCATTCATTGCGATGGCGTTAGGTGGTTTTGGAACAGCATTCTTGTCTCCCAACATTTGGATTGGGTGATGCCTAGGAGAATTGAAGATGTAGTGCGGGCATGAAGGAGGAAATTTTGAGATAAGAATAGCAGGATTGTATGGAATCTTAATTCGGGATGCATTGTATGGTGCGTGTGGAGAGAAAGGAACAACCGTTGTTTTGAAGATCAAACAAGAACTATTGAGCAGTTCCGAGAATTGTTTTATCTCACTTTGTACAATTGGTTTAATACTGTGGTTAATAGCCATATAGAAGGGTTGCCTAATTTCATGTCGTTTTTGTACTGTTTAAGTTGATAATACATTCTCCATGTATTATCTTTTGATTTATTAATTAATATACTGATTACTTATAAAAAAAAAAAAAGATCACAACTGAACACCAAAAGCTTGCATAAACTTAATTAAGTTCATTTCTTTACATGTGTTTATCATCTTAACCAGTTAGCAAGAGCTAGTACGATATTCATTATGTGTATCAAAACTTGTTCCATCAAACTTCTGTGAGGATTTCAAGGTTTCTTGAGGAATGCTGCTAATACATTTTGCTTTTCAATGTTGTTTTGCAGTTCAAATAGTTTAGTTTTGTCAGCAAGATGGGAGGTGGGTTTAGAGTTCTCCATCTGGTCCGACCTTTTCTCTCATTTCTACCCGAGGTTCAGAGTGCTGACAGGAAAATTCCATTCAGAGAGAAGGTTATATACACTGTAATCTCCCTTTTCATTTTCCTGGTTTGCAGTCAGCTGCCATTGTATGGCATACACTCCACAACAGGTGCAGATCCTTTCTATTGGATGCGTGTCATTCTTGCCTCAAACCGAGGAACTGTTATGGAGCTTGGAATCACACCCATAGTAACATCTGGACTGGTCATGCAACTCTTAGCGGGTTCGAAGATCATAGAAGTTGATAACAACGTACGGGAGGATCGAGCCCTGCTGTAAGTAAATTCTAAAATGCTTAGGAAATTTATTTCTGACTTTTAAATCTTCCTTTCTTGAAATATGAATCGGAAGATCTTTAAAATTTACTGCAATTAAACCTTTTAAGTGCCACCTAAAATGCATACTTTTGATACTTTCTTATCTAGAGTTACTGTGCTCCATTTACCCCCTAATATGATTTCATTTAACATTGTCGTGCTTGAATATCTCGAGTATTTCATGAAACAAAAAAATTCTTTATTTCCATATTTCGTGTAATTATCTAGTTCCTTTCACTGTGTTGTAAACGAGGATTGTGTTTTTGTATTCCAGAAATGGTGCACAGAAGTTATTAGGTATCTTGATCGCAGTTGGTGAGGCAGTTGCATATGTTCTCTCGGGAATGTATGGCAGTGTTGGCCAACTTGGAGTTGGAAATGCAATCCTTATAATTCTTCAACTCTGCTTTGCTGGTATAATTGTAATCTGCCTGGATGAACTTCTCCAGAAAGGTTATGGTTTGGGCTCTGGAATCTCACTTTTCATAGCAACCAATATTTGGTAAGCATTTAAGAATTTGGTCTATTCTTCATTCACTGGTTTTGTATAAGCTGCAAGATGTTGATTTCTCAAGAGTTCTTTGGTTTGTCAGTGAAAATATCATCTGGAAAGCATTTAGTCCAACTACTGTGAACAGCGGGCGTGGAGCTGAATTTGAAGGTGCTGTTATTGCTTTATTCCATTTGTTGATTACTCGAACAGACAAGGTTCGTGCTCTTCGAGAGGCATTCTACCGGCAGAATCTTCCAAATGTTACACACTTGCTCGCAACCGTGTTAATTTTCCTTATCGTTATCTACTTTCAAGGATTTCGTGTGGTTTTGCCTGTGAGGTCAAAGAATGCCCGTGGGCAACAGGGTTCATATCCAATTAAGTTGTTCTACACTTCCAATATGCCTATTATTTTACAGTCTGCACTTGTATCCAATCTCTACTTTATTTCCCAGGTACTTACTGGCCTTTGTTAGTACAAACAAATTAAATCCTTTCTGCTTTCCAATATTGACACCCTGATTTCGTGTGTACTCTTACAGTTGCTGTACAGGAAATACAGTGGGAATTTCATTGTTAACCTCTTGGGGAAGTGGAAGGAATCTGAATATTCTGGCCAATCTGTGCCTGTTGGCGGTCTTGCTTATTACATCACTGCACCTTCAAGGTAATGAAGAATCTCCCCTTGTCTTGTTCCCCTGCTTGCCGTTTCTGCCTCTTCATTTTGCTTGCATCCATTTTGATGGGCTAGCTTATTTAGTTTTCTCACTTTACTTGGTATTGTTACTGCTATTTTTTGCAGCTTGTCAGACATAGTGGCCCATCCTTTCCATGGACTGTTCTATATTGTGTTTATGCTGTCCGCATGTGCCTTGTTCTCTAAAACATGGATTGAGGTTTCAGGATCCTCAGCTAGAGATGTGGCTAAACAACTGAAGGTATAATTCATGTATAATTTAAAAGTTGTACATTTGGTTTGGCCCTCATTTTCTAAAACTCATTTTCAACCTCACATTTCATCAACTTATCTACCAGTGTGTTTGGTGCACATTTTTTTGTTTTATGTGATGGTGAATATGTGGTTGAAAAAGAAGGAAAAATTATTGATGTGATAGAAAATATTATTTTATTGAAAAATGCGTGGTTGAAAATGAGTAGAAGAATGAGAATGTGACTCTAACAGGGGCTTATTAGATTTATAAAGAAACAAGCGCTTAATTGTTTTAATATTCTTGGCAATCCATGAATTCTCAGAAAAAAGAGTTGAAGAAGTGCATGAGTGGGTGTTATGACACAGTTGTTAGCTTTAACTAGTTTGAGAATAGTATCTTGCAACTGTTTCATTTCAAATTGTAATTTGCCTTTTATTCTGCATGGATAGTTTCACTCCAGATTATATGACTTCAATTGAGCAAGGGTGGTTCTATTCAGATGAATGTTCGGAATGGCACCAAATTTTTAAAAACTGATGGTAGAAAACTTGAGTCTCATGTTGTATTAGTACTTCAATATCTGGAAATATAAATTCGTGTTCATGCGTAAAGGTCTATGAGAAAGTGTGTATTAGGCATGTATTGATCTTTATCATGGGAAAAGAAATGGAGGTATTACTTGAACAAAATATAGCAATCGTCTCAACTATATATCTCTCTTCGTTTAATATTTCAGGAACAACAAATGGTGATGCCCGGACATAGAGAATCAAATCTACAGAAGGAGCTGAACCGCTATATACCCACTGCGGCAGCCTTCGGTGGTATGTGTATTGGTGCACTGACAGTTTTGGCTGATCTTATGGGTGCAATTGGTTCAGGGACTGGAATTCTATTGGCTGTCACTATCATATACCAGTATTTTGAAACATTTGAGAAGGAAAAGGCTAGTGAGCTTGGATTCTTTGGTTTCTAAGCCTCTTGTATTCTGGGCAATGGTTAGAAGATTTAATGTTTTGTAGGGTGGGAGATGCAAGTGGACAAATCCGGGAACGTAGAGTAGTTGGATAATTCATTCGAACACTCTTTTAGTAATGCAGTTTTGGGATGTTGGATACTTAGTGCATGTTGCACAGTAGTGGACATTATTATGATATTTGGATTAATTTTCTTTTTTTAATGCCCTTTAATTCTATCCAAATTTTTCATTCTATTTTGTGGATTGCTGATTTGACTCATGGTATGAGTATGTTGCATAACTATGGACGTAAATTGTCCAATTTGATGTATCTTTTATGAACTAACATGGTTTTTCTTGAAAAATATCTATGTTTGGTCATGTATGTTTTAGTTGACTGTCGGTCATGGTTGAAGGAGGTATTCATTAATTTTTAGACATTTAAGGTTATGGTGATACCTCATAATATGATTCGGGATGACTTGAAAGCTACATGGAATTTGATGATTGACAGAGAGTAATTAACGACAAGTTAGAGTCTTCAAAGGGTTGATAAAAGTCATACAAATGCATGCTTGGGAAATGGGGCACATGAAGTTGAAGAAAATATGTTAAAGTACAAATTTGATGTTGGGGACAAATGGATCAAAGAAATCAAATGGATCAACGTGTTGTGTAATCAAGAGGTCATTTAAACGCTGTTTTTTTTTTTGGTTGCTTGATTCGTTAATTTTTGGTTCAAACTTTCGGGATTTTTTTTGGGTTTTCTTGGGATCTTCAATCTCGTTGTAGGTTGCGTAGTGTTTGTTACTACGTGGTTCTCATTCGTTGGTATCAGAGAAATTTTGATGATCAGGGTAAATTTTGATGGAAATTTTAACGATAAGGGCGAATGTGAAAGAGGATCATGAAGCCACCATTGCTCGTTTCTTAAATGAGTTGAACAGAGACGTTGCTAATGTTATGGAGTTGCATCATTATGTGGAAATCGAGACATATTGCATGTGTCCATGAAGGTGGAAAAACAGTTGAAAAGGAAGGGGACAACTAGATAACCATTAGAAGCTTCGGGGTCTAATTCATTTTGGAAATTGAGGTGGGATAACAAAGGTGATGGAGCTGTTGCAAAAGGAAGTACCGAACTACCAAAGAGAAAAGATGATGGAGCTAGCATAACAACTCCCAAAACAAAGCCACAACCAGCTAGAAATCGGGATATCAAGTGCTTTGGTGCTTGGGAACTGGACACATTGCTTCTCAATGTCCAACAAAAAGATGATGATCGTGCGCAATGGAGAAGTGGTGAGTGACAATGAAGAATATTATGAAGGCATGCCGGCATTGGAGAAGGTTAGTGGAGGAGATGACACTGAATTTGTTGTAGGCGAGTTATTGGTTACGAGACAAGCTCTCAACACAAATCAAGACATATTTCATACATGATGCCAAGTTAACAATACGATATGTAGCATGATCATTGATGGGGGGAAGTTGTACTAATGTGGGCAGCACAAATCTTGTAGAAAAATTAGGATTAACCTTATTGAGACACTCTAGACCATATATGTTACAATAACTGAATGATAGTGGGGAAGTTAAGGTGAATAAGAGGATGTTGATCAATTTATCAATTGATAGATATAAGGATGAGATCATGTGTGATGTGGTACCTATGCATGCAGGGCATAGCTTGTTGGGTAGGCCATGACAATATGATAGGAAAGTCATTCATAATAGGTACAAAAATCATTACAATTTTGTTAAGAATGGGAGGTCCATTACCCTTACGCCATTAACACCGACACAAGTATATGAAGATCAAATCAAACTGAAAAAGGAGGAAGAAATGAGAGTGAAAGAGTTAGAAAAAAAGAGAGGAAAACTGATGAGAACCACGTAGCAACGAACACTACGCAACCCACAACGAGATTGAAAATCCGAAGAAAGCCCAAAGAATAATCCCGATTTTGAATGACCTCTTGATTACACAACACGTTGATCCATTTGTCCCCAACATCAAACTTGTACTTTGACATGTTTTCTTCAACCATATGTGCCCCGTTTCCCGAGCATGCATTTGTATGGCTTTTATTAACCACTTGAAGACTCGAACTTGCCGTTAACCACTCTCAGTCAATCATAAGATTCTATGTAGCATTAAGGCCATCCCGGATCATATCATACTCTCCTTCAAAAGGATTCGTCCTCGAATCCGTACCTTCAATGCTCAGATTATAGCCCTTGTTTCCAATCAAAGCAAGGAAGTGAAATGGTCCATCTCCTCTAGCATGCAGTTTGGACCTCTTTTGAATTCGTACCCCTCTTTTCCATATGAACACCCAATAACCAGCACATAGATCAAAGTGTGCTCGTCCCAACAACTTCATTTTGCAAGTTTGTGATGCTCCAAAAATAACCTCTGTTAGCATCTCACAGTGCTTTCTCTATGTCTTACTCGGCCTAGGTATTTGTAACAATGACACTGCAATGGACTCATCTCTCCCATCACTTCACCTTGATAATTCAACCCACCGCATATAAATTCCTTCCAATGCCTTTGAAACTTGTTCGTCACCTCGGGAATCACAAAATCAACCTTCGGTATTAGAGAGATATCCAAGTTGAGGTTGAGCAAGTTAATTTCATCCACAAGTCGATGCTCAATGTCTGGATTAGGTGGTATTCCAATAGGCTCGCTTTCATGGACGCCAATATGTTTAAAAACCTGTAAGACAGAAATAGCCAAACTAGGGAGAGAATTGTTAATTCTCACGAAAGCCCTCTCAACTTCACTTTCATTTTCTTGCAAGCCCAATTCTAACTTTTCTTCCATCTCTCCCTCTTGTGGCTTTTCTTCATCTTTTGTTTGTTCCCCACTCTCATTTTCACTTTCTATTTCTTTTCTCTCACGTGGCTCCTCTCTCTTTTCATCACACTTAGTCACCTCACTATTTTCTCTCACTTGATCCTTGGTATGATCATTTTGAGAATTAATCATGTCGCGAATCTTCAAAAATTCTAGTTAATAATCCAAACTAGTTGGTTTATTGGGAATATTACTAACATGCTTCTCAATAGGTATTTTACCCCCCTCCCCCTCCCCTCCCCTCCCCCTCCATTGACTTCTCAACTCAATCACACCTCTCAACTTATCCCAAGTTCCAATAGGTCTCTCATAATTCCTCCCCCTAGAAGTTGTCAACTGATCCTACCAAATTATAGCGTAATTTACAAATTGAGTTACAGCTAACTTTACATTTCTCTCATCAGAGTAGCCATGAGAATCAAATATAAACTCCATTTTTTCTTCCCACGCCAAGTATGCATCTAGATCACTCATTCCTTTGAATGAAGGGAATATTGTTTTGCTATTGCACGTATTTTGATCAACACTTTCTCCACCGATATTTCTACCATGCCTTCTTGTATTGAATGCTTCTGCACGTTGCCCCAATAAAGATTAGCCACATTTGTGTCCAGCCTGTCCAGTTTATCGTTCACATCCCTAAGTATCCTTTCAAACCACTGTAACACCTCATTCGACATCCTAAATTCTACAATATTTCTGCCTCACAAATGATCACTCGTGTATCACTCAATTATTGGCTTTTACCACTCAGTGCTTTTGCCCAAGTACTTCAAAGAACAAGATGAACTCAACCAATATTATATTCCCGTAGATCCAACCAAGTATTGATTAGAAATTATGATAAGAGAAAGAAAAGAAAAAGATAAAAAATGACTCAAAGACATGAAAAAAGTGAAAGAATGAAAAACGAATTCAATAGACTATTCAAGAATGTAAAATTGAATAAATTTTGAACGATTTTTTTTTACTCAAAACCGAAACTTAAACTGCTGGAAATTTCTCAGTAATAACAATACTTTTTTCAGTTTTTTTTTACCTCGAGAATTCAATTACAAATCTAGCAAAATAAACGAAAATTGATTTGGACTTGTAATTAGTTCAAAAAATAATTTTGACTATTTTTTTTGTAATTTTTTTATATCAAAACTCAATAAATAAGATGAATCCAAAGAACACGAAAAACAATGAAAAAAAGAAAAGAAAAACAAGACTCAAAATAAGAAACAAAAGATATAACCTGATTATTTTGGAGCCTTGCTCTGATACCAACTAATGAGAACCACGTAGCAACAAACACTACGCAACCTACAACGAGATTGAAAATCTCAAGAAAGTCCTCTTGATTATACAAGCACGTTGATTATACAAGTCCTCTTGATTATAAGAATCAATGAATCAAGCAACCAAACAAAAACATCGTTTGAATGACCTCTTGATTATACAACACGTTGATTCATTTGGTTTCATTGATCCATTTGTCCCCAACATCAAACTTATACTTGACATATTTTCTTCAATCCCATGTGCCCCGTTTCCCGAGCATGCATTTTTATGGCTTTTATTAACCCCTTGAAGACTCGATCTTACCGTTAACCACTCTCCGTCAATCATCAAATTTCATGTAGCTTTCAGGCCATCCCAGATCATATCACCTCATAACTATACCATTGCCCAAATTGGTGTAAAGACCGTTTGCGAGCATACAAAGCAAATTTTCAATCCACTAGGAGCATATATAAAGGGTCAAATTTCCTTATCACGTTCAACTAAAGGGACTACAGACTTCTTTTGCACCTCACTTTCTCACATGTATTTATCATACACGATAGAGTACACTGCTAAAGCCATGTCTGAAGAGTCATCATCTCCGTCAATATCGCCACAAAGTTCCTTCGGCAGTCCATTTGTTCAGCAGGGTTCAAAAGAATTATTTGATAGACTTCTTGGCAAGTATTTTGATGCTTCTGAATTCGATTTCGATTACCAACATAGTGGTTTGTGGTCTCCTTTGATTCTTCCTACAAGGGCTTTCTTCACCTCAACTCAGAATTCTGCCTTCAACACTCTATTCCTTCTCAAGAATATTTAAAAACCTTGAGTTGCATTGCCTGCTTAAAGGTAATTTATTTCGGTGCACAAACAATTCACAGATATCTGTATTTTGAATTTTCGATCAAATGACATGTTTAATACACAGTACTGGACAACATTGTACTCAACTACAGACAAATTTTCTATTTCTTTTTGTTCCTCAGTCCCCTCCAGTGTTGTTGACATGCCATAAAAGATTGTTCGGTACGCATATTGAGCTAGACTATATAGTACATACAAGATTATAATAATTTTACAGGTTGCTTTTGCAGGTATTGTGATGCATTTGAAGGGATATGTATCTCATAATAAAATATCCTATATTTTGATGTATTGGGAGTGACAAGAGAATCGCTTAAAGACCGTCAAAATATTGGGAGACAAAAAAATGACTTTGGGATGGGTAGTTTGTACAATGTAAATGAAAGCATGCAATCTTTGGATGAATAAAAACACTACTAGTCAACCCTTTTATGTTATTGTGAATTATATTCATCCACTTTCATTTTCTTCAAATAATAATTTGAGTCAACCGATTGAGCTATGATAATAGTAGAAAAACTAGGTGAAATCGTTATTCTAAGTCTGTGGAAAGCCTTTCCAAATGTTCATGAAATCTACATGGTCGGTAGCTGCACTACATATCTCGTCACAAGGGTCTTTTCCTTTCACCAATAGAAATCAAATCGAAAATAAAGAAAATTTAAAGAAAGCCTTGTTTGAACATGGTTGTGCCAACCCTAGAGCTGGTCAAACGAGCCACGGTTTGCATCATCTTTATACCTCTATTATATGTCATTCTCGACATTGACACACGACCTATTAAGGGATGTGTATTCAATTGAGACTTTTAAAGACTTTTAAAAAATTTAGGTATATTCAATTGAGATTTTTAGAGATTCTCTAAAAGTTTAAGTGTATTCAATAGAGACTTTTAAAAAGTCTCTAAGAGTCATGGGGTATTAAATTGAAACTTTTTAAAAGTCTCCATAAGTTACGAGGTATTCAATTGATAATGACTTTTAGGGATTTTATAATTTGCTAGACCTTTGGAGACTTTTTGATAGAAATTCTGAATAGAAAATCTCAAAACAAATCTCTCATTCTACCGTGAGATTTGTCAAGAGCCAGCCCTTTTTCCGCTCTTTCACATTCTAAGGTTTTCTCCTAGAGGAATATATCATGTGTGATACTTGTATAATTATATTCCATCCAACAACTCCTCAATCTTTGTTTTTTTTTTTTTTTGGTGGATTGGGTGCCGCCTGGTAGGAGAAGGCGTTATTGTTTGTATTTTGTTACGGGCAAAAGCATGTAGGACATTTTTGCTGCAAAATACAAATACTTGAGGAAAGTTATTTCTCTCCTAAGTTTTGAAAATTGGGCATTTTTTACTCTTTGAGCGATAGTATGTGTTATGTACCATGTATGTTCATGTGTCATGGCGATAAAATTATAATAATATTGGCTGCTTCCTGCTGGAACCACGCCTAGGTTTATAATAATATTGGCTGCTTCCTACTGGAACCACGCCCAGGTTTCTCTCTCCTGGGTATTATCAAATTTACTTTTAATTTTTCCATAGCTTAATTGTGCTTCGGGTACGCGTGTATTGCTAAAATCATAAACTAGTTGGAAGTATGACTGAACATGCAGCTTGGAACGAAGAGGTTAAAGGGTTTCTTTATTGAATAAGATTTGAAGTATATGCATCAAGGAAATGGGTGCTTCCATATTTGTTCATTTACTATGAGCTGAAGGATGTCATTCATGGAATAGTTCTAGCTAGTCTAAAATTTTCCAAGACGGAAGAAACATGTAAGAAATTACGATCCCAATAATACTCAGTTTCAACTATTTTCTGAGTGAAAAATGATGCACTTCCTCCAAGTTTCATGCATTAGATTAAGAATAGGAAGAAGCAGAGAACTATGCACGAAAGAGATGAAGAAAATGAGAGAAAAAAATGATATATTCCTCTAAAATGGTAACTGAACATGATACAAGCAATTATAGAAATAGTCATGGAACAATTTCGCTGAGCGTTTAATGAAGGGGAAAATTTTGAACCCTTTTTTGAGAGTCAAGAACAAGAAAGAGAGAGTGCTAATACATGGAGGGCTACTATAGCAATTGATATGTGGAATGATATTGAGAATGTTTGGTTTTTTTATTTTTTATTTTTGTTGAACATAACTAAATACAATTAATTTTTTTTCGATATTTTGATTATTTGTTAATCCATTTTATGTGACTTGAAATTTTTTTTTGTTTTTTATTTTACATGAGAAATTTGATTTATTGTTTTGCATTTTCAATTATACGAGTTATGAATGATTTGGACATATAAGAAATTGTATAAAATATTACATTATATATGCTTAATATTTTATTATAAAATATAAGTCTTTAAAAGTCGATAAAAGTCTCTAATGAAAGTCTACAGAAGTTTATGGAAGACTTTTATTTATTCTTATCAAATCCATAGAAATCACTTAAAAGTCCATAAAATTCACAAAAGTTATCCATTTAAAAATGTCTTTTAAAGTCTCAATTGAACTCCACCCCCCTAAATCTTTACACATCTCTATAGTATATCTTCTTCTCGTACTTTGAGAGCTAAAGAATTAGAGCATCTCCAAGAGACGCTCTAAATACGAGTATGCTCTACTATTTAAATAGTCAACATTTAAAATCATACTCCAGGAGATTTCTTTAAATAAACATTTTAATTTTTTTTTTTTTTTTAAATTATAATTTAAAATGCATTCAAAAAGTTTCAATTTTCAATGTAGGAAATAATAACAAATATAAAGAAAAAGTAATTAAAATAAAAGATAAGAAAAATAATAAAATTATTTGTGGAGTAGTAAATAGGTAAATATAAAGAGTTGTGGAATATTTCAAAGTTTAACTCTTAAATTATAGATACTCTCCAAATGATGAATATACTATTTAAAAATAGAGAGTCTCTTGGAGATGCTTTTAAAGCCTTGAATGGAACAGTGACCCCTCAGCCAACATACTAGTGTAAGCTAATAAAGAATTTTGTCAATTTCTGCTTAAGTCTCAGATTTGCTTTAAGTTACAAAGTTACTGGCTTACTGCGGATTTGTCTTTCAGGGCCCGTTCGGTAACGGATAAAATCAGATTTAAAATTGAAAAAACTAGTAGTTATTGTTGATTTTTTATTAGACAGTGGGAGCTAAAACGACCATATTTTCAATTTTAATCGTCTAACGAAACGGGCCGCTAAGTTGGTAGCTTCAACCCTAGTGATTCTCTCTCCCCCCTCCCTTCTGCACTCACAAAAAAAAGAAAAAATACTAATAATAAATAAAAAATAAAAAATCTTGCAATTGTTGTAAAGTCGCTTATTTAAAAAATAACAAATTTAAAATAAAAAATTAGTTTTTTTTTTTTTTTTTTTTTTCCATATCTTTACAAGATTTTGTGCAAAACATCATACCTTTCGTTTTTTTTTTTTTTTTTTTTTTTATTTTTCCAATTTTTGGCGCAAAACGCCTTTTTGACCATTTACCCTTCTATGAAATAAAAACAAACACAAAAGAAAAGAAAAATAAAGAATAAATGCCAATTTTACTCATAAACTTCTAAAATATGCAAACTCATCCAAAATTTATAAAAAATATTAAAAAAAGAACAAAAAAAAAATCTCTTTTGAACCCTTTTTAGCAAAATACATGAGCTCATTTTTCAAACGACTCCCGGCCGTCCAAACCGTCAGATATTGGTCCTAACATGTTCTCTTCATTACCCTCTAGACAAAAACATACATACCAAGAAACTACTCATAACTTGTTGTAATTTGGCCGGAATCAACTTCAAAAATCGCAGCCTGGAAATCGGATAAACACCCACAACTCGCCGTTCGGCCACCCAACCGGTCGAAATCCACCACTGGTCGACTCCCCTTATAAATTCGAAGATATTTATGTAAACAATTTCCTCTAACAAGCAATCAACAACCACCAATCAAAGAAAAAACAGTCCAATCGCTGCGCTCGCGAATTCACACCTGCGAACATTTCAGACCCAAAATTGAAGATGATTGGAGCCAAATTGAAGGGGACCCATGGCTGGCTAGGTGTGCTAGGTGATGGAGCACCTAACACAGGTGGTCCGCCACATAGGTCGTCACGATGGCTTCAGAATTGGAGGGAAAACTGGTGCGGTGTAGTGATAGTCGCGACGGGCAGCTTTAAATTTGAAATTCAAATATTATCCTGCTGTTTGGGCTAAATGTTGCATGGTCGAGGTCGTCTTGAGTAAGGGAGTTGGCCGGTGGTATGTTCCGGCCAGAAGGTGGTCGGACGGCGTGATTATAGCGTTTGACCGCATTTCATGCGGTGAAGTTTGTAGCTTGATTCCGGTCAAATCTGTGGGAGTAGGGGCTGGGATGGGTGTGTTGTGAAGAGGGCAATGAGGGCTTCAAGGTAGTATGTTGGTCCGACGGCCAATGTGATCGGAGGTGGGGATTTTGCCTTCAAATGTGGCGGTTTAGGGTAATGATGTTTTCATATTTGTGACTAATTTGCAATTTTTAAAAGTTTGACCCATAATTGCAATTTATTCGTCATTTAACAAATTTTTTCTTTTCTTTTTGCTTGTTTGTTTTATTCAATAGAAGGTTAAAAATGGTCAAAAAGGACGTTGCACAGCAAAGAATTGGAAAGGTAAGGACGTCATGCACCAAGAAAACGATAGGTAGGGACGTTTTGCATGAAATTGTGTAAATGTAGAGACGTTTTGCGCTAATTACCCTCAAAATATTGGCCTGCAATTTAAGGCTCAATCGCATTTGATCATTACATTCCCTGGCTCTGGAAAAAAGCCTTGTCCTTAGGGGCCGGACCCACGAAGGGCCCAGTAGGGGCGGCCGCCCCCACTGAAAAAAAAAACTAAATTTTTTTATTTTTTTATAGTTGTTTAGCTTATTTTATATCTCGATGCAGTCAGGATCTGGTGAAACTCATGTTGTGTATGTAATCTTTCGTCTTTTTAATCTTATTTTAAAAACCCCCCATAAATATTCTTCAATCTCATAGAGTTGGATGGTTAAATTTCCTTCCCACTTGAATACAGCTTGCTAGAAGGGCTTGGAGATGATTTGACAATTGAAGTCCATGATTCGAAAGGAAAGTATTTTGGTCACGTAGTAGTTCAGGTGGCTAATATTGCTGAAGAATTGGTATGTTATGTAAATCTCATTTTGACCACATGTGATTGCAAAAACTGTTGCATGGTCAGAGTGAATATATTTGTGGTTTTGTGTGCCAATGAATGTGCGGTTCTTGACTTATATCCCGGTCACATTTTCTTCAGGTCGCTCCTTTGCCAGGACTTCCAATGCTGATGCCATGGTCTGGCCCACAAGTCACATTTTGGATATGGAGTTGTTTCATACCATCACCAATGGAGATGCAATCATCCCCTGTTTCTACGATGCAGTCTATGACGTTAATCCCTTTGCGTTGTGAAGTCTGTTTGTGTTGAAACTCTCGCCCGGTGCACTCATGGTAAACCGTTGAATGTAACATTTATCATGAATGGTTGAGTTGGTGAGGAAATTGAAGATGAGATTCTATAGTCATGAAATTAATTAATTACTCGATTCAATTAATCTTGATGATGAATATAAAACTTGTACGTATACATAATAAACTTACTAATGGAAGTTTGACACATTTTGGATTTTTCACAATTGTTTTTGTTGTATTAATTGTGCCCAGAATTTCTGATACCAATTATTAGGAATTCAAGGATCACTTATTGTTCGATACCACTTAATATGAAACCAATTACCGGATTGAAATGTTGAAATTATATGGCACAATAATGAAGTATATGATCGTAAGCAAAAGAATAATAGAAGACAAGAAAATATGGCAGTAGAATTATGAGATTTTATTGCACCACAAATAATGAAAATAGAGAAATATTACAATGATCTTAAAAGTTAATAACCACTTTTCTCATACTATATAATTGTATATAAGAGTCTAATATTTATAGGGAACCATTAGAGGACGTCCAAATTGTCCTAGTAAAGTTGTTGATGAAATAGGATGCCCAAAAATTGAGTCCAAAACAAAAAAGAAGAGAATAACACGAAAATCCCGGAACAAACACAGGTGGTGCCACGGGCCCGGGGCAAAATACCGAACGCACGCGCCGCATTCTGCCCTTTTTTTCATTTCAAGTTGTTTTCTTCGTCCCGAACTCTTTTTTGAGTCTAATATCAATTTTCAATTCCCAATTAGCTTCCAAAATAGAACTTCAACTTGACATAGGACATTCCAAATTGAGTTATTCTCGACGTGCATCTCAATTAGAATTTTTCAATTACTTCAATAAGAAATTCGGGTTACACCCAAATTCTAACAGTTTTTGGTCCTGCCTCCTGGTTGTTGCCATCGAAAACTCCACCGCCTTGTATTGTCAAGTGGTCGACGTGTCTTATTGTAATCCATTCGGCATTCTTGTCGGATAATTTAGTATAATATGAAGGGGCTTTAATGAGGCCTTGGACTTGAAAGTTGCAGGCTGTTGGGCATTTACAGTGTGCGCTAACAATGGGAGAAACAACAAGGTAAATTTCGAAACCATCTTCATCTCTTGATTTTTTTTTTTTTTCTAGTAAAATTTAGATCAGTATGATAAACTCAATTTATAATGTAAGGAGGAAAATGAGTGCCACATATATTTCTACAAAATTTTCGGATTTTGCTTCCAATGTTTAAAAGATCGCTAACAAACTACCAACTAAATTGGGAGGGAACAAGTATTTTAAGATATTTATTGAATTATTCAAGCAGTTTCGTCACATGAATTAATGTTTACCACGTAAATTCTTGTGAATTAACAAACTTAAAGAACCAGAATTATGGTCTTAATTACACACTGTTAAAAGGAATTAAACTAATAGAGGTTATATAATGTGAGAAATTGTCAGTCAGTAACTTTTGATAACTAGAATTCAATAAGCAAGCAACGGAATTTTAGTCTTCAAAAACTTTACAACCGTGACCTGAGGATGCTTAATTCTTTTAACGCAAATAAACCTGCAAATATTACCAGGCAACGCTTGGCCGAAAATCAGATTTTTTCAAGAATTAAGAGTTGTAAAGAAATACACTCACCATTCTACTTCTTTTCTCCTATTAAAATGCTCTTCAACAACCTGCATATTACCATTAGATTCAGAAAAAAAAATAAAAAAAAATTGCTTATAATAACTGCATATACCCTCTTAATTCATCAGCATGGGCGGAGATAGGAGCCCACCCTTGCCCAAACCCAACTTCTGTAAAAAAAAATTAAAAATTTGGTTAAAGCCCAATTTTTTCAATTTCCCAACCCAATAGCCCACTGTCCATTCAATCCAATAGCCTACTGTCTTAGCCCATTTGAAAGATTGAAAGCCCAATTCGTAAGCCACAAAATTAAACACAATTCCCACCCATTGACCCAAAAGGTGAAACCCTCTCTCCTCTCTCTCTCAAATAGCGAAAACCAGTTTGCAAATTGCAAGTTTACAAATTACATAGAAGGAAACTTAGAAGAGAGCTTCTTTAGACTTTAGTTGCTTTGCAAATGCATATGCGATTTTACCTTTTAGGCATTTTAACTTTTTTTTTTTGTTATGGATTTTTTCTGTCAGGGATTAAGATTCTGAACTACATATCTATTTGTATTATTGTTGGACCTTGGATTTACTAGAAGGTGAGCTTTTTCCGCAATCCGGATTTATGATGGAATTATGAAGCTGAAATGGAGCTCTATTTATTGTACTGAAAAGTGGACAAGAAGGGAAACTTAGTGGAAAAATACTTGAGAACTCGAAAATTTATTTTTTAGCTACAACCTGACTGATAATTTTGAAAAATATTGTAAACAGAATATGTACAACTCTTCTCCAGACTCCAATTATTTAATTTCTTGTGTTTTGTGTTTAATATCTTGTTTCAGTTTCAATGTTGTAATGTCTTGTAAGTTGTAACTATTGTTTTGTAATTGTTTCAAACTTTTAGGGTCGATTCGGCCCTTGTGTGTGCAGTGCAGACTGCAGTTGTGCTTCAGGCTTCACTGAAATCACCGCTTCAGCCTTCATTTGGGCCGCAGTGAGGTATGTTTGCAGCATTCACTTGTGTGTGCAGTGCAACATTAGACAATTTATACTCCATTGGATAATTTGAAATTGAAGGGCTGCTAGTTGCTAAACTGGAACAGTTGTTTGATAAAAATTAGACTTGTTAGTTGCTACTGCTAAGTTACTAAAATGATAATTTGCTATGTAATTTGCAGTTGTGCTTTAGGATTTAGGCATTTTCTTGATGATTGTTTAACACTAAACATTGAACGAAAATTTAGTATTAATTTCGATTTAGATTCTATTATAGATGACTTTTATGTTATAAAATATCGTCGGGTACAATTGTAATATGTAACGTTATATTACAATTTTTCTAGTTATATATAAAATTTATTCGTATATTCAATTTTAAAATTTTTTGCCCCCCGTAAGCTTCATTCTTGGCTTTGCCCCTGTTCATCAGCAAGCTCTCTCTGGCTCCATTTCTCAAGCATGCCATGTGTTCACATAGATTTCATTATACATTAATCTTTTAATTTCATACATGTTCTAAAATTACAAACAAAACAACCAGAAGGAACGAGAATTATTATTGCATTAGTTTTGTACACAGAATTGTAGTCAACAACATTGTTTGACAATTAATTGAACAGGAAGAGAGTATGAAATCTCCACACTTGCAAATTTTATTCGGTGAAAATTAACTGCTCTCTCTCTCTCTCTCTCGTCTAAATGGAAATTACAATCAAAATAACCAAGATGCATGCCATGGGATAATTCGTTTCCCCTTCTTATTCTTAATGCACTGATGCAGCATACACGTTGATTCAAATGAAAAATGAGAATCATCATTGTTGGGTTTTTTCGATACCCAATAAATCCGGGTAATGATTTTAAAACAGTTGTCGGATTATTTATCGACACCATAGACTTGGCTCGACTCGGAAACGACCTATACTTTTGGATGGCCCAAGTTTGAATTTGGATGGTTGCATTGTTTGTCCATTTGTTTGGTTAGTTGGGGAAATTATTTGGTAGCCCATTTAGTGGACTTTGGCCCATTTTGAATGGAGTGTTTGGCCTAAGATTTAGTGACCTAATTGAACCCCATATATTCCCCCATTCCAGCAGGTTTCTTGTGTTTGTAATGTGTGCAAGAGAGTGGAGAAGAAAAGAGCTGAGAGAGAGGCAACTGGGTCATGGATTGGTGAATTTCTAGGTGAGTTCCAACCATTGTTATTCTCTTCTCCTTCTTCCCTTTGTGGGTTTGCCATCACTATCACCATATCTCCTTTGTGGGGATGAAACTTGGAGCAAACAAGGTGTAGAAGTTTTGGGTCGAACATTAGTAGTATGGTGTTCGCTTGGTTGTTTTCTGAGCCCGAAAATTGGTTATTGGAGCCCCAAAATCTTACAAATTGGTTATTTGGAAAGAAAACAAGCAACGTGGATGAAAACGGGCATAACTTTCAGCTCAATTGTCGAATTTTCACCCATGAGTACATTCCGTAAATTGCACAAAATTCTGCATAAGGTTTTGTGGGAATATGGTACTTTTGGGCTTGCAGTCGCACAAAAACACGACGAGAACAATTTGGTGAGAATTTTAATTTTATGCGAATTACTTTATTTTGTTAGAATTTTAGTTTAGGTAAAATTCTTGTAATCTTTAAGTGATATTTTCATTTTTCCATATTTTTCTAAGTTTAGTACAAATAGGAAACTTTATTTCATTGTAAAAAAAAATACATTTTTGACATTATGAATTAAATGAAATTTCTCTTTTTTTGTTCTTGATTGAACATGTACCAAACTTATCAAATATTGTTATATTTGTGGCGTTCAACCCTTAGAACTTATCAAAGGATTAGACACCATTTGTGTCGTTCGCAAATCGAGATTCGTTGATTTTGTAATCAAAATGTCATTCAAACTTTGTTTTTGTTTGGTTGTTTGGTTCAATAATTTGCGGGTTGAGATTCTACTGTCTACAACCTGAATTTGGGCTTTTTCGGCGTTTTTAATTCATTCTGCGATTTCAACGAGATTCCCCTTCCCTGGATCTATCATATGTGGTCTTCATGTAGTTTTTCCAGGACGTCGAGACGGACCCTGCGGTGTTGTCGGATTTCAGTTTTGGGCAATACGGTGAAAGTTGGACGATTTTTGCCCTTGGACATTCGGGTGCCAAGTGCCGTTTCTTGTTGACAAAAGCTCTGGGACGGATTGCGGTAGTCCCAAAGTGGTGAATTCGCATCTCTCAATATTTACGGACCTTGAGACGCGATCCGCTCGGTATCGTTTTCTTTGCCTTTTATTATTGCAGTTAAAATTATTGTGTAGGATAATTTATTTTTCGCATTAGAAGTCATCGTGTGGGTTGACGTTAGGTTTGGGGTTACCGTAAAGAGGTAACCATTGCCTGTTGCTAGACCTAGGAATTACTTGTTAATTATTTGCCTTAAATTCTTCGTGAACTTGTTGTCAATTAATTTTTCATTATTAGGATTGCACGTGACCTTAGGAAAGTTTACTTGACTATTCTGTGTGATTTGTGTCAGTACTTTACTTGTGGTCGTTGTTGGTTGCATTTTGTATTCTGTGCATTTTTTTAAATGACGACACATTTTTAGTTGTGCTTTTTTTTTTTTTTATGAAAGGGCTTTTTAAAAACTTATGATGGCAAATGTTGGTCTAAGGCAAGTGCGAAAAATAAGATGTATTTTAACTGCAATTATTTGGACATGATTGAAATAGATTGTCCTATGAATGATAATAAAAGGAAAGATGAGGAGAGTATTGAGTCGAATGTTGACATTAGGTCGAGTGATGACCTGTGTGAGGTTTATTGAGTGTAAACATGATTACTACATGTGCATTCGTGTGTTATCCTTTCTGTATGTGTGTGATTGCTCACTTCGGTTGCATGATTATATGTGCATTGGCATGAAGTAGAGTACTCTATTTGCATGCATAGTGGGTTGAGATTTATGGTTTACTCCGTTTGGCTCTGTGAAGAGTGTAAGAGAGTGTGGTAGTGAGAAGTAAGAAGAGCAACCATTTTCTCCTTCATCTTTGTGAGCCTATGTGTTTTGCTAGATTATGTGAGGCGGCTTGTGAGGATTATCTTCGTTCTCTGTGTGAGCCTCTTTTGTGAGTGTCGTGAACTAATCAACTATTTCTTCTATTCTTTTTGTGAGTAC
Organism: Fraxinus excelsior; assembly: GCA_019097785.1. Classification (NCBI taxonomy): domain Eukaryota; kingdom Viridiplantae; phylum Streptophyta; class Magnoliopsida; order Lamiales; family Oleaceae; genus Fraxinus; species Fraxinus excelsior. The sequence goes on from CM032631.1 coordinate 374,616, forward strand.
CACTATCACCCTTTCTTTTGTGAGACTAATCATTTGTAGATATTTTTTAGTGTTGGTGATTGGAGTAACCTTGTTGTGCGTGGGTCAATTTCAAATTTGAGCCCTAACCTTTGTGGTCGCTGATACGTGTTGATTTGCCATAGTGGGTTTGTGATGCATTATTAGTATTGTATGTCTTTTGGTAAGGTGGAGTATAGATGCCTAGGGGTACATTGGTGGTTGTACCCGGGATGTGGAGTGTGGCATTAGGATCACGTTGGAGAGGTGATCAAATATTAGAATATTTTATATGTAAGAGACCATGATCAAGTAGAGTGCGAGAGAGACACTTCTATCACTTCTATTAGGAGTAGACCCATTATTCACTTAGGTTGGAGAAGTGGTGATAGAGGATTATCTCCCGAGAACTTAGGATCTATAGAGACTTACCAGTTAGATATGTTTGTTTGAGTGATTAGTCTAATGAGCATGGTGGGTGATGATGTGAGACATGTGTTCTCGAGAAGTGAGCGATACGGAATGAGATAGGATAAGTGTGGAGAGATCTTATTTGTGAGGTCATTTATGCATTTGTTGCGTATGTTTTGACTTGTTGATTAGCTTGGTGTTAATCGGTTGTTCTGTGTGAATATGTTTGAAAAGATCTGTGTTATCTTATATGATATCTCCATCGCATGTTTATTTGCTCTTGATTGATTGCTGTGATTATTTGCTTCTACTTAGGTGTTCTTGATCTTAGTCCTGGTGAGTACACGAAGCAGGTATGATATGTATTTCAAGTGCGAAACACGATGTAAGATCTGTGATACCAATTTTATTTGTTACCTTGATTATGCAAGTATAAACTCCGTGTTCTGTTTGCTTGCATATTTATTGGGAATCAAGGTGGAGATTTGTTGGATTTTTTGATACCCAATAAATCCGGGTGATGAATTTAAAATAGTTGTTGGATTATTTAGCGACACCATAGACTTGGCTCGACTCAGAAACGACCTATAATTTTGGATGGCCCAAGTTTGGATTTGGATGGTTATGTTGTTAGCACATTTGTGTGGTTAGTTGTGGGAATTATTTGGTAGCCCATTTAATGGACTTTGGCCCATTTTGAAGGGAGTGTTTGGCCCAAGATTTAGTGACCTAATTGAACCCCATATATTCCCCCATTCCAGCAGGTTTTTTATGTGTAGTGTGTGCAAGAAAGTGGAGAAGAGAGGAGCCGAGAGAGAGGCAACCTGGTTATGGATTGGTGAATTTCTAGGTGAGTTCCAACCATTGTTATTTTCTTCTCCTTTTTCCCTTTGTGAGCTTGCCATCGCCATCACCATATCTCCTTTGTGGGGATGAAACTTGGAGCAACCAAGATGTAGAAGTTTTGGGGTGAGCATTTGTAGTGTGGTGTTCGTTTGGTTGTTTTCTGAGCCCGAAAATTGGTTATTGGAGCCCCCAAAATCTTACAAGCATGATAGAGTAAAATTCTGTTATTATTTGCTTATTGAATTCTAATTAATCAAACCTCGTTTTATTAAAGCTGCTTACCGAATTTCTCAAATGATGTAACCTCTATTAAAGCTTAATTCCCTTTTTACCCCTGTGTAAAATCGTTAACATTGAGTAATTAAGACAATAATTCTGGTTATGTAATTTTTTTAATTCCAAAGAATTTACGTGTTAAACATTAATTCATGCGACGAAACTGCTTGAATAATTCAAAGTTAAACGTCTTAAAATACTTGTACCCTTCCAATTAAGTTGGGAATCTGTTTGATAAAAACAGTAATGGAATGAGGAAAATTCTCTTCTCATTGATTTGATAGAATGTACATTCAAAATATATACAACTAAATTGAATCATATGAGCTATAATCAAGGAGCTACACAAGGAAATATTATGGAAAGCATAAATCACGTAATACTCCCCATCAAGTTGGAGCATGGAGATCTGTAATGCCCAACTTGCGAGCAAAATGAACAAAGAGGTCTCGACCAAGAGCTTTGGTGAAGATATCAGACACTTGTTGAGAAGAGGAAACATGTATCAGACGAAGGAGGCCTGAGTAGTATTTTTCACGAACTATGTGACAATCAATCTCAATGTGTTTGGTGCGCTCATGAAAAAAGGGATTACGAGTAATATGTAATGCAGCTTCATTATCACAAAAGAGTAGCATGGGACGGCTATGAAAAACTCGTAGATCATGCAATAATAATTTAAGCCAAACAAGCTCACAAGTAGTAGAAGCCATGGCACGATATTCTGCTTTTGCTAAAGAACGGGAAACAACACTTTGCTTTTTAGTTTTCCAAGAAATAGGGCTGTCACCTAACCGAATAAAGAAGCCCGTAGTGGAGCGTCGAGTGGTAGGGCAACTGGCCCAATCAGAGTCAGAGAAGGCCGAAATCTGAAAATCACATGTAGAAGGAAATAAGAGTCCATGACCAAGAGTGCCTTTAAGGTATCGAAGGACACGGAGAGCAGCCTCATAGTGTGAAGTCCTGGGATTTTGCATGAACTGAATGAGTATATTCACAGAGAAAGCAATGTCAGGACGGGTGATGGTCAAATAAATAAGGCGTCCAACTAATCGTCGATAAATATGGGGATCAGGTAAAGGTTCACCATCAAGAGTGTACTTTCTCTGGTTAATAAAAATTCCAGCAGAAGAGCGGGCAACTTCAATGCCCAAGAAATATTTTAAGACACCAAGATCTTTTATCTTGAAACGATCAGCAAGGAAATGTTTAAGATCAGATAAGACCGAGCATCGTTACCTGCCAATAAGATGTCATCAACATAAACAAGAACCACATGTACGAGTAAACAGAGAGTGATCAGCATGAGACTGAGCATAACCGGCTTCAACGAGAACATAAGAGAGCTTAGAATACCAGTTCCGTGAAGCCTGCTTTAGTCCATAAAGGGATTTGCGTAAACGACAAACACGAGACTCCCCCTTACGACAATAACCAGGAGAGAGACTCATATAAGCCTCCTCATGTAAACCACCATGTAAGAAGGCATTATTCACATCCAACTGGTGAATATGCCAGTGGTGCACAGCTGCTACAGCAAGAACACATCGTACAGTGACAAGTTTGGCAACATGGACAAATGTGTCATGGTAGTCAAGTCCTTCAACCTGTGTATAGCCCTTGGCCACTAACCGAGCATTGTATCGCTCAATGGAACCATCAGCACGAAGTTTAGTCTTAAAGACCCATTTACAACCTATGGGCTTCTTACCAAGAGGAAGAGAGGTGAGACTCCAGGTATGGTTAGCCTCAAGAGCTTGGAGTTCAGTAGTCATAGCGTCACACCAATGTGGATGTTTAATAGCTTCAGAGAATCAGTAGGGTCTGCAGTGTGAGACACAGTAGAGAGAAAAGCAAAATGTTCATTGGAAAAACGAGTATATGAGAGAAATTTAGAGAGAGGATGGCCATTGTCATAACGAACATGCTTTATATTGACATTAAATTGGGTACGTACCATAGTAAATAATTTCTTTAAATAAGATAAAGTATCTGATTTTAAGCGCATCAAGTAAACCCACGTGGCACGAGAATAATCATCAACAAGGGTTAAAAAATAATGTGCACCACATACATTCGCAACATGATAGCCACCCCCATATATCAATAAATATGCGATCAAAAGGATGAGGACTTTTATTCGGAATTAAATTAAAAGGAAGTCGGGTCTATTTACCCTTGACACAACATCACAATGATGTAACTATTTTTAGTAGTAATAGACTCTGGAAAATTAGAAAGAGACGGGTGACCAAGCCGTTGGTGCCATGTACTAAATGAGGGTTAGGTGGTGGCGTGTAGTGCAGAGGCAGTAACAGACTTGAAGTAGTAGAGACCATCTCTCTTCTCACCCACTCCAATCAGCGTCTTCGTTTTGAGGTCCTGAAAAATACAGAAAGAAGGAAAAAAAATAACAACACAGTTTAAATTTTGTGTGAGTTTACTGACAGGTAGGAGATTAAAGGAAAACTGAGGAACTGACAAAACATTGTGTAAATGAATAGCATGGGAAATATCCATGTCATTAACATGATGTATAGGAATAGATATACCATTTGGCAATTGAACATAAGTAGGGAAATTATTTGGGGATGGATTAATATTCATAGGAAGATGGCTCATGTAGTGTGTAGCACCACTGTCAATTATCCAAGATGGAAAAGGATTCAAAGAGAAGGAATTACCAGAAAAACTTAGAGTTGAGGGTTTTAATAGTTCAAAAAGCTGATTGTACTGCTCTGGAGTGAGGCTAGGAACCACACTACTTGTTGAAGAAGAACTTGAAGAACCAGAGACTGCATTTGCTAATGAAGTTGAGCATGTACCTGTACGAGTGTTCTTTTTCTTTGATGGCCACCAATCAGGATAACCAATGAGTGCAAAACATTTGTCACGGGTGTGGCTAGGCTTGCCACATTCTTTACAAACAGCAACAGGAACTGAAGAATTCATAAAGGGAGTGGGAAGCAATGGAGCATTAGTAGTGCGGTTGATAGGTTGTGAAATATGTTGTCGTCGAACTTGTAGTGTTGTACCATCCACTGGATAATGGCCTGGTATCTGTAAGAGACGATGGGTCTCCTCTTGATGTAGAATGGCAAAGCACTTGCTTACCGGTGGAAGGGGATCCATGGCAAGTATTTGACTACGAGTATGCTGGAACCGATCAGTCAAGCCCATTAAAAATTGGAAAACACGTTCAGAAGTTTGAAGATCAGTGAGATCTTTTAGAGCACTACAAGAACATGCCTTTGATCTTTGTAAACAAGAGAGTTCCTCCCATAATTGCTTGATTACATTGTAATATTGAGTGATGGATAGATTTTCCTGTCGAAGGGTAGCGATATCACGCTTCAAACGAAAAATTCTGGGATTGTTGTTTTGCTGAAAACGAGCCTCCAAATCAGTCCATAGATCATGTGGGGTACTGCAATATATTAAACTGGATGAGAGAGAAGGATCAATAGAAGCAAGAAGCCACGAGAGAACCATGTCACTACATCGATCCCATAGTTGTGCAGCACTGTCATCTTCTTCAGGTCGTTTCAATGTTCCGAGAACAAAACCCAGTTTGTTTTTGGCATTAAGGGCCATGTGTATGGAGCGCCGCCAAGAAGGATAATTATCGCCATGAAGGAGGGGTTCAACTAGAGGGGATTTTGGGTGATCACCGGAATGAAGGTAATATGGGAAGGAGAGATCTGTAATAGCTTTGAGAAGGGAAGAATCGGTAATGGAGGCCATACCAGGAAGAAAAATGTGGATCACCAGGAAGGAGAGAGAATCACCGCTCTGATACCATGATAAAAATAGTAATGGAATGAGGAAAATTCTCTTCTCATTGATTTGATAGAATGTACATTCAAAATATATATAACTAAATTGAATCACAGGAGCTATAATCAAGGAGCTACACGAGGAAATATTGGAAATTAGAATCAACTCTTTATGGAAAGCATAAATCACGTAATACTGTTGGTGATCTTTCAAACATTGGAAACAAAATCCAAGAATCTTGCAGGAATATGTGGCATTCATTTTCCTCCTTATGTTATAAATTGTGTTCAGACATATCTAAAATATACAAAACACAAGAAAATCAAGAGGTGGAGATGGTTTCCAAATTCACCTTCTTGATCCTTCCACTGTTGGTACACATTGTAAATGCCCACCAGCCTGCGACTTTCCATATTGGAAAGTATGGTAGGAAACCCAATGCAAATATAGCCAAGGTATGTATGTAATGGTTAGTTTTAACGTGAAAATCTTCAAAGAAAAGAAATGACACACTTGTACAATCAAATTTTCTTGTTTTATCATTGGTTCTTTCAAATAGTTCCTTTCACACAATTTTCTAAAAATATATGACAGGCTTTATTATGCGCTTGGAAGGAGGCATGTGCAGCTACAACTCCAAGCACAATTGTGGTACCAAAAGGCACATTTATGTTAGATCAAATAAGGTTAGTAGGCCCATGCAAAGCCCCCATTGAGCTTCGAGTCCAAGGCCTCATTAAAGCCCCTTCAGATTATGCTAAATTACCCGACAAAAAGAATGAATGGATCACTATAAGATACGTAGACCACTTGACAATACAAGGTGGTGGAGTTTTTGATGGCAATGGCTAGGAGGCATGGACAAAAAACAATTGTGGCAAAAATCCAAAATGCGTCAAACTTCCATTAGTAAGTGTATTATGCAAACGCGCAAGTTTTGTATTCATCGTCAAGATTAATTGAATTGAGTTGGAGTAGATGTTTGCAAAACTCATGGAAAAGACGGATAAATACATGGAAACCACTAATCAATTCATGAGGAAGACTGAAATAAACTTCCAAAATCAGGGGGCAGCTATTAAAAATCTAGAGACTCAAGTGGGACAATTAGCTCTCTCTATGACATGAAGTGTACCTGGTGCATTACCAAGCAACACAGAAGTAAATCCTAGGGAGCATGTTCAAGCCATTATTACACGAAGTGGAGTTCAGTTACCTGAGATACATGTCAAGAGACCGGGTGCAAATACAAAACAAGTGGAATCCTCTGAAGAAGAGAGTGAGAAGCAAGTTGACAAAACCAAAAAGACGTCAGTAAAAGAAAGTTCAACAATGTCACATGAAATGCCAGATAATCCGGTCAATCCTTATGAGCCACCCATTCCATTCCCACAACGATTAAGGAAGCATAAATGGGAGCAACAATATAAGAAATTCCTCGAAATCTTCACTAAACTCCACATAAATATCCTATTTGTGGAAGAACTATTCAAAATGCCTGGTTACGCTAAATTCCTAAAAGATATTATTTACAAGAAATGAAAACTAGAGGACCATGAGACAGTGATGCTAACAGAGGAGTGCATTGCCATAATTCAGAAAAAGCTCCTACCAAAACTGAAAGACCCAGGGAGTTTTACTATACCGTGTACTATTGGTGAATGCTACTTTGATAAAGCTCTTTGTGATCTTGGTGCAAGTATTAATCTAATGCATCTATCTGTTTTCAGGAAACTCGGACTAGGTGAAGCCAAAGCAACCACGGTAATACTGCAATTAGCTGATCGATCGTTGGCACATCCGAGGGGGATAATTGAGGACGTGCTAATCAAGGTGGACAAATTCATTTTTCCAGCCGATTTCCTCATTCTGGATATGGAAGAAGACAAGAATATCTTACTTATCTTGGGCAGACCATTCCTAGCTACTAGCAGAGCTCTAATAGATGTTCAAAAGGGGCAATTAAAGTTGAGACTTGGCGAGGAACAAATCACTTTCAACGTTTTCAATACTATGGACTATCATGTCGAGTCAGATAGTTGTTATCAAATTGATGTGGTAGAGAAGGTAGTGAAGGATAAAATTGTGTTTCAAAACTTTTCAAACACTGTCGATAACCATAATGTGCATTGTCAACCCAAACAAAATCATGAGAAGCAAGAAGTCTACATTGTTGAGTTTGAGGCAGTTGATGAGAGAGAAGCAGATGACACGGATAAAGACAAGGCTAAAGTTTGGAGGAACGCTGGAGTAAGAAAGAAAACGTCACTGAAAAAGCTAGTCAGGACCTCCAAGGCTATATTCAACATACCTTAACGGACTAAAACGGTATAGTCGAGTTATAGACTATAAACTAGCGCTGGATGGAAGACAACCCATCATTTCTACCTTTTTATTCATTTTACCTTATGCATTCGATTGGTAATTTCTTTTTCAATTTTTCTTTATAATTTTTAATAAGCTTACTTTTTCATCGTCTCTACATGTAATAAAAGAGTCTATGTATGGTCCACACTTCTTTTTCTTCCACCATCTTGACCTTCCCCATCGATTAAGGGGGTATTCCCCACCATTTGTTCTTTATCTTCTGTAATTTGTCCTTAATTTTATGTGCTACTAAATTTGCATTTTATTTTTCTTGAAACATTGAGGACAATGTTCTGTATACGTTTGGGGGTAGGAATATGTCATTCATCATGTTACTGTAGTCTTCGTTTATGTGTGATTGTGTGAAAAAAAAACAGTTATTCTTATTAGTTGTTTACTAGCATTAATTTAGAATTTTGTGTGCTTGTGTGGGTTTGATAATTATGCCGACCGTGATGTTTAATATTGGGCTGCGCACAGACCGTGAATGGTGAAAATTTGCGCACGACACTCATGCATGCATATTAGGCTAATGATTTGACTCATTTCTTAGAAATAGTTGAACATAGAGAATATACCCAAATAACCTCTTTTATACTAAATCATGACCAATTTCTAGAATAGTTTGGAGGTTCGAACTATTGCAAGAGAACGCTAAGATAAGTAGGGGTTCTGTGCATGATGTTATGTGTGGATTATCTAAAACTAATGAGATGAAAATGAAGTGAAAGTTTCAAGTTAGGGTGTAGTTTTAGAAACTTTGTGTCTAAAAGAAAAGGGGCATTGCACTAATCATTGAATAAACAAAAACATATGTTCGAGCCTATATAACTCGAGTGATTAAACCTACAAGGGTTTAAAACCCGGTGCCCTATGGTCATCTGACTTGGGAGTCATCGGTTTAAAGCTCGCAACATGGGTTATATAGAAAGCAAAGGAAAGATGTTATATTGAAGAAATGAAAACAAAATGGTATCTATCTATTGATAAATTACATACATACTCTTATGTATGAAATGCATTGATTAGCCCCAGACACTCGGTTGATAAGATTATATCTCTAATGCGAGGCAACTAGCTCAGTTTAATCTTAAAGGTTGAAGAAATCAAAAATAGGAGAACATCTACTTGTTAAAGTGTGAACTTGTAATAGTCCGATATATCTGAACTAAGAGAGGGTAAGGAGTAGATGTAAATGAGTTCAATTTCAGAGCACATCCCGGGATAATTGAGTGACAAGAATAAGTTTGGGGGTGTGTGCATCTCTCGAGCGAAATAAAGAAATATGCAACTACTTTGGGTCAGGTGTTGAGCTAATCATGATCTTAATATGTTAGCATGAGTTCTCACACACATACATGTCAAGTTACGCATGTAACATGTGGAGATTGATTTGATTTTGCACAGTTGGAGTTATTCATTTTGTTTAATACTAAGTCCAATCCTGAGACACGGCATGTTGTTGAACCATGTTTTATATGGAATTAAGTTTTAGTTTTGATCGAGGACGAACAAAGGTTTAAGTTTGGGGGTGTTTGATAAGTGCATTTTTGTGCACTTATTCGGGGTCATTTTAATAACCTTTTTTGTCATTTTATTATTGCATTTTACTCAACTTAAGTTATTTTTATCTTCTTTCAGTCAATTGATGGAAGTTTGGGGGACCAACAAGCATTTGGGTAACGGTTGGAACACTAAAATTGAAGCAATTTGATGTGGAGGACCAAAATGGAAGAAAGAATGAAGAAAATGGCCGAAAAATGAGAGTTGAAAATTTAGCCTGGGCAAGTGCCTAGCTATAATGGTTGGGCACTCGCCCAACCATCAAAATGGATAACAGAACCCAAAGCAATGGCCTGGGCGAGTGCCCCAATTTGTACTGGGCAAGTGCCCAGGCCAATCCCGGAAAAAAAATCTGATTTCCTAATTTGATTCAAACTCTTATGGAAACAAATCTTGGGGGTATTTTAAAACCTTAGGGTCGTCCAAAAAGAGGGGAGGAGACATCACAACAAGAAAAGAACCCGAAAATACATCAAGAATGAGGATTTGGAGCAAAAATCTCAAGAAGAACTAGAAGAATTCTCAGATTTTCAAGAATTTTGTAATTTTGGTGATGTCTTCTTTTACTTTAATCTCGTATTTTCTTCTTTGCTCCATGTTAGGCTAGATTTATATGTGCTAGGAGATCGATGAATTTTGCTATGTAAACTTTGAATTTTAGTTTTACAATTATTGACAATTAAAACATGTTTTGAGGTTTGAATGACTTTTATTCATTTATTTGTTTCCACAATTACTATGCATGTGATTGTGTGAGTGTTGTGGTCTATTTCATGCATTCGAGAGAAGGGAAATAGACTTGACGAGGTATTAGTCATCGTAAGGTCCGATAGGGGATAGAGATATACCTCAATACTTTGCATAAATCTTTAAGTGATCATAAAAATACATGCATTCTTGTGAATTTACATTCGTCATAGAGATATAGTCGAGTGGTTTACATGAATAGGTCCAGCAATTCTCGAGAGAGATTGTTGGATAGGTTAGGATCATTGATTTGTCAAATTATCAAACATGTTGTCGATATTGTAGAACTAGATTCTAAGGCGAACATTGCATGGGGATTCGTGATCCTAGTACTTGTTTTTTATTCATAAGAAAAATTCAATTTGCATTCAAACATTATCTTACATTTGAGATTTTAATTGCATTTAGTTAATTGGTAAAATTTAGTTGAGTTGCATAGTTTAGTTTAGTTATAAATCCTCACAATCATCTCAATTTCTATAGATTCGGTTAAGGTTTCGATAACTAGAATCAAATTAATTCAATCTCTGTGGGAACGATATCCGGAATTCTCAATTCCACTTTATTACTTGTTAACGAACCGTACACTTTCGGTGATTTAAAACGAACAAATTATTTTCGTGAACTGGTGATGGTATGAAACAACTCCATATCCAAAACGTGACTTGTGGGCCAGGCCATGGCATCAGCATTGGAAGTCTTGGCAAAGGAGCGACTGAAGAAGATGTGACGGGGATATACGTCAAGAACTGCACATTCATTGGCACACAAAATGGTATTAGAGTGAAAACATGGCCTTCTGCTCCAGCAACACTCAAGATAACAAATCTGCACTATGAAGATATTATTATGGATAATGTTGAGAATCCTATTGTCATTGATCAAGAATATTGTCCGTGGAATCAGTGCAAGCTTGACGTAAGTAAAAAATCAAACTCTATAGAATACAAAGTCAGTTATAAGTTTCATCTATCATTAACTGCATTATTTTTTATGTTCACTTACAGTCTCCATCTCTTATCCAAGTGAGTCAAATGATCGTAAAAAACATTAAAGGCACGAGTAAAACTCCAGTGGCAGTGAAATTTACTTGCAGCGAAACCAATCCTTGCGAAAACGTGGAGATCGGAGATCTTGATCTTTCATACAAGGGAACCGAAGGCCCTATCACCACTAAATGTGCCAACATCAAACCTACTTTTTTTGGCGAACAAAATCCACCAATCTGTGCAGCTCCTTGTCCGGATTCTTAGATCAAGACTCCAACTATTTTGTAATAATGTAGGGAACGAATGCTTCATTTGGTATTTTCAACAGTGTAATAAAGTCTCTATGAAGGTAATAGCTATTTCAGTACTCGTGTACACCAAAATAATGAGATTACATTTTTGGAATTTGACATTTTTTCAGAAATTATGTGTTCATGCTTCTCACTTAATATTACGACTTTTTTTCATGGAAATCAGAAGGTAATTATATTAAGATAAATATCTCTTATGGACGAAGAAATAACAAATGATAAGAGTCAACCCAGTGCACATTGCCGGGTAAAGAAGTCACCTGAAAAGCTAATTTGTGATATTATTGGGTTGTGGAATAAAGTGACAAGAACCACACTTAACCACAACATCATCAAACAGAGGAACATTCGGAGCAAAATTTTCATATCCCTTGTACCACCCTAACTATGTAGTCACCCAACTTCCCTATGTCATATGAGATTGTCAGCTCTGAAGTTCGCTCCGAGAGGAATTGATCCAAATCTGACTGCTCTGGTGTACTTATTAAATCTTGGAGATTGGACGATAAGTTGTTGGTCTCACAAGTCAAGGATCAATGCAAGGCCAAACCTTTTCACCATTACCTACACGCTATCGAGTCCCATGCATAATCAACTCTCTACCCCACAAAATACTTTTCCATTAAGTAATTCAAGCAGCCAAGGAGGAGCTGTCATTCAAAATCCCTCCATGCCTGCTTCGCTAACAAACAGTAACTGAGTAGCTAATTAATGAACAAGGCACAACATTCAGTAATCTTTTCAATAACACGTTAAGAGAACAGTTTCCAGAAATTTGACAACACGTTTGAAAGAAGCATTAATGCATTTACATGTTGAAATAGTGATCCCGCAATAAAAAGGTGTGGGGAAATATTGGCAAAATGATGGATTGGGCCTTCAATGAGAATGGGCTGAAATGTGGCTGTTGGGCTGGACTTTACTTTACTTGGAGGCCTCTATCACTATCACGTGCCTTACCTTATATTTCTAGGGCTGGCTTAGTTTGGGAATCAGTTTCTCTTCTCTCACTCTCCGACTTCTATCGATCTCTCTATTCTCTCACTGCGCCGTTCTTAGTTTGAGCACTAAACATTGAATCTCTTGTAATCTTTACAATATAGTGGCTGTACAATTCTTGAGTGATTTGTAGAGAGCCTAGTGTGTATCCTTGTGTGGATTTCTTGTGCGATTCAAGAGAGTTCGAACCTGTGGTAATGATTCTTGCGTGATTCATTTTTGAGTGTCGATTGTAATGACGAACGGGCTTTGATTCTTGGTTTTATAGAGTGATTTCTTCCGATTGGCGGAAGCTCAAAGGGGGATTAGGATTTATCCGAACCTCTTGCCTTAGGGCGAAAAAAGCTCTCGTGTTATTTCATTATTCTCGGTTTCTTGCATTTATTTTTGTTGATTGAATGTTTAATTTTTGGCTAATTTGGAGTATTGAATATCTACAGTGGTATCAGAGCATTGGCTATTGGTTCTTGGATCTCGTGCAGACCGTAACCTGTTAATTGTGATTCGTTGGTGATTTAGTTTCTGGAAACCCTAACTTAGGACCTTTGGTGAGTTCGTTCGAGTTTTACCTAAGTGCACTGATTGTTACTTATACTTTAACTGTGGTCTGAAATTGTTGCTTATACTTTGATTGTGGTCTGCAATTGTTGTTTTTATCTTGATTGTGGTCTGCAAACGTTTAAAAAAAAGATTTAAGACTCTACTTGGCAATTCCTTTGTCCAGAAACCCTTGAGTTATCTGGAATCTGAGGGTTGTCTTGTTTTTCGAGTCAAGAACTTTGATTCAAAAATTCTGTATATGTTTTCAGTACAGTATATTGCAACTGTGATAATTTGTGCAATATCTTGTAAGTTGTTACATGTATTGTTGAAGTTATTGCATGAAATAAAATCTGTGAATCACTGGTTTGAGCATATACATTCTGCTGGTTGTATAATTCATGTTATTGTCTTTGGAGTGTTGACATTAGAATTATGTCTTACTATGTATACTCCTGGTTGCTCTGCCTAATCTGCATTTGTTAGCCATTAATTCAAACTTTTCATTATGACTTCTTCAAAATTTGAAATTGAAGTTTTTAATGGCAAATGACACTTTAGTCTCTGGCACCAGAAAATGAGAGCTCCTTTACTTCAACAAAAATGTGCAAAAACCATTGATGAGTCATGGTCTACTAATATGGATTCTAGTAAAGTTATTGAACAAGATGAAATTGCACGGAGTTCCATTTTTCTATATTTGTCTGATAATGTGCTTAGAGAAATAGGAGAGACAAAAACTGATGTTGAATTGTGGAAAAAATTGGAGAAAACTTATTTGAATAAAGCTATGCTAAATAAAGTTTATCTCCTAAAATAGTTTTTTGGTTTTAAACTTGATCCATCACTTGACCTTGAATCTAATATTGATAGATTCAATCGATTAACCCGCGACCTAGCCAACTGTGACGAGAAACTCTCAAGTGGACAGTTGGCTGTGGTTCTATTAAATTCAATAGGTGATAAGTATAAAGATGTTAAAAATGCTATTGAATATGGTAGAGACACTCTAACTACTGGGGTTATCATTAATGCTCTAAAAACTAAAGAGTTAGAGTTAAAATCTGATCGGAAAGAGTCTTCCAGTGGTCTAAATTTGATGACTAAGTCTAAGTTTAATCCTAGAAACAATTTCAATAAGAAATTTGGACACAAGAAAATAGGAAATTAAAAGGATAAAATGAAAATCAAAAGGTAAAAAATATTTTTACTGTCAAGAGGAAGATCATTTTATCAGGGATTGTCCTAAAATGCTTAGTGATAATAGAAACAAGACTAAAATGAATGGGGATGCAGCTTTAGCCTGCAACAATGAAACTGATATAGATGAAGTCTATGTTGCTGTTGCCCATCAACCTAGCCAAAAGTAGATTCTTGACTCAAGTTGTACCTATCACATGTGTCCTAATAAAGAATGGTTTGGTGATTTTGAAAATGTAAATGGTGGTCAAGTTTTAATGGGTAATCATATGGCATGTCAAGTTAAGGGCATAGGAACCATCACGTTGAGAGTAAATGATAATAATGTGCTTGTCTTAGAAAAGACTAGATATGTTCATGACCTTAAAAGAAATTTGATTTCTTTAGGTGTGTTAGATGACCTAAACTATGACATTATGATCAATGCGGGATACATTAAAATCTTGAGGAATCCACACTTGATAGTGGAAGCTCCCAAGAGACATGGACTTTACATTTTGCAAACTCAAAACATTTTTGACTCCACTTCAGCATCACTTTCTGTTTCTAATGATAAGTCACAAATATGGCACAAGAGATTGTGTCATATTAGTGATAAAGGGTTGCAGATTTTGAAAAAATAAGGTGCTTTTGAAAAAAATAACATTGAGAAACTCGGTTTTTGTGACTATTGCATACTAGGAAAGCATAATAGATTACCATTTTTGCCTGGAATGCATAAATCTGTGTCTATTTTTGAATACTTGCATGCTGATCTTTGGGGACCAGCTAATGTGCCCACTCATACTGGTTTTAAATATTTCTTGTTAACCATTGATGATTTCTCTAGAAAGAATTGGTTGTTTCTTTTGAAATCTAAATCTGATACATTTACTATTTTTAAAGATTGGTTGACTTTGATTGAAAACCAAACTGATAAAAGGGTAAAAGTATTGAGAACTGATAATGGACTTGAATTTTGCAATTATGAGTTTGATGATTTGTGTAAATTGCATGGTATATTGAGACACAGAACTGTTACACACACTCCACGACAAAATGGTTTGGCTGAAAGAATGAATAGAACTTTACTTGAAAAAGTTAGATGCATACTTTTATGTTCTGGTCTTCCCAAGCTATTTTGGGGAGAAGCTGCAAAGACTGCTAGTTGTCTTATTAATAGAAGTCCTGCTAGTGCTATACATTTTAAGACCCCTGAAGAAGTGTAGAATGGTAGACCTATTGACTTTAGCAATTTAAGAGTGTTTGGGTGTGCAGCCTTTGCACATCAATATGAAGGAAAATTAGATCCTAGAGCTCTTAAGTGTGTCTTCTTGGGTTATGGTGAAGGAGTAAAAGGGTATAGATTATGGGTGAAAGAAACCAAAGGGTATAAGATCATAATAAGTAGAAATGTGGTGTTCAATGAAGATGATCTACCTTGTTTGAAAAATGATAGTAGTTCTGGACCTTTAAATCAAACTGATAGCATAGAGAGAGAGAGAGAGAGACTGAAATTGAGGTGGAGCAAGTTGATGATGATAATCAACCACCTAATATTCAAACTGGAGAGGTTGAAGTTGATGTTGATGTTGAATCACATAGGAATGATGAGATTGAACATTTTGATAATGATTTAGAGACAAATCAAACTTTAGGTGATTATCAACTAGATCGTGATAGGTAAAGAAGACAAGTTAGACCACCTGTAAGGTTTGATGATGAAGTATCTTTGCTTATTGTTCAAGATTTTATTGAGAGTGAACCTGTTTCATATGATGAGGCTATAAGTAGCCAAGATTTCAAGCATTGGCTTGAAGCAATGCAAGATGAGACGGAATCTCTTAAGAAGAAAAAAACATGGGTGTTGACTAGTAGACCTAAAGGAAAAAGAGTTGTGGATTGTAAATGGGTCTTTAAGATAAAAAGGGGGGAACAAAGTGAGAATGACATTAGATACAAAGCTAGACTAGTGACTAAGGGCTTCACTCAAAAGGAGGGAATATATTTTAATGAAATCTTTTCTCTAGTTGTAAAATTCACAATTGTTAGAGTGATTCTAGCCTTAGCAGCTCAGTTTGATTGGGAATTGGATCAATTGGATGTCAAAACTGGTTTTTTAAATGGAGATCTTGATGAAACTATTTACATAGAACAACCAAAAGGTTTTGAAATGAATAAAAATTCTAACCATGTATGCCTTCTTAAGAAATCCTTATATGGTTTAAAACAAGCTCCAAGACAATGGTACAAGAGATTTGATACATTTGTACTTGGACTTGGTTTTAAAAGAAGTAATTTTGATACCTATCTTTATTGCAAAGGTAATGGTGGTGAAAATTCACTCTATCTCCTTCTTTATGTTGATGACATGATTTTAGCTAGTCATGACAAAAAGGAAATAGAGTTAATTAAAAAACAAATTGAAATCTGAATTTGAAATGAAGGACTTAGGTCCTGTTCGAAAAATTTTGGGTATCGAAATTAAAAGGAATAGAAAGGAAGGCATACTTAGTCTAAGTCAAAAATCCTATGTTTTGAAATTGTTGGAAGAATTTTCTATGAGTGATGTTAAAAGTATGAGTGTACCTTTAGCAAATCACTTTAAACTTACAAGTGATCAATCTCCCAAATCTGAAACTGAGTTCAAAAGAACGGCAAAAGTGTCTTATTCTAATGCAGTTGGGTCTGTTATGTATCTAATGGTTTGTTCTAGACCTGATTTAGCTTTCTCGATAAGTATGTTGAGTATATTTATGTCAAATCCTGGTGAAACGCATTGGGAATGAAGTGACTTCTTAGATACATTAAGGGAACTTGTGACTTGATGATTCATTACAAGAAACAATCTGATGGTGTTATCTTGAGAGGTTACACTGATTCTGACTATGCAGGCGATATGGATAATAGGAAGTCTACTTCTTCTTATGTTTATACTTTGTGTAATTCATGCATTAGTTGGAAATCTCAATTACAGAAAATCGTTGCTTTTTCTTCAACTGAGGCTGAATACATTGCTGCCACTAATGCTATAAAAGAAGGTATTTGGTTGAAGGGACTTTTAAATGAATTTGGCTTTGTGAAAGATGTTGTTTTACTTTCTGATAGCCAATCTGCTATATATTTGAGTAAAAATCCTGTTTTGCATAATAGATCTAAACATGTGGATGTGAAATTTCATTTCATTAGAGATGTTATCTCACAAGGTGTTGTGAAACTTGAGAAAGTCTCTACTCATTTTAATCCTGCTGATGTTGGAACTAAAGTGCTGCCTTTAAATAAGTTTTTGGACTGTTTAAAGCTGCTTAACATTGATACTTGCTGATTTGTGTATCAGGTAATAAGAGCAAATGATGTCATAATGGAGAAATCGCTTTAGATGAAATTGGGATCATTGTACCAAGGTGGAGATTGCGGGGAAATATTGGCACAATGATGGATTGGGCCTTCAATGAGAATGGGCTGAAATGTGGCTGTTGGGCTGGACTTTACTTTACTTGGAGGCCTCTATCACTATCACGTGCCTTACCTTATATTTCTAAGGCTGGCTTAGTTTGGGAATCAGTTTCTCTTCTCTCACTCTATGACTTCTATCGATCTCTCTATTCTCTCACTGCGTCGTTCTTAGTTTGAGCACTAAACATTGAATCTCTTGTAATCTTTACAATATAGTGGCTGTACAATTCTGGAGTGATTTGTAGAGAACCTAGTGTGTATCCTTGTGTGGATTTCTTGTGCGATTCAAAAGAGTTTGAACCTGTGGTGATGATTCTTGCGTGATTCATTTTCGAGTGCTGATTGTAATGACGAACGGGCTTTGATTCTTGGTTTTATAGAGTGATTTCTTCCGATTGGCGGAAGCTCAAAAGGGGATTATGATTTATCCGAACCTCTTGCCTTAGGGCGAAAAATATCTCATGTTATTTCATTATTCTCGGTTTCTTGCATTTATTTTTGTTGATTGAATGCTTAATTTTTGGCTAATTTGGAGTATTGAATATCTACAAAAAGGTTTCAATCATTCTTTAAGGAAATTGCACAGTCCACAGAGGCAGTCGGGAAATGAGGAAATGAAAAGGTTCGCTAGGTGATAAGACAGAAATGTAGGTAGGAATGACAATATCAAGAGAATATATTTATCTTCAATTCAACAAATAAAGCACCAAATAATTTAAATTTCTTCTTTTCTGAGAGGCAAAGTGGAGAGAACGCCAGTAGAGATAAATTGCAAATCATGACAGCGGAAAGGGATATTCCAGTTAAACTCGTCCATAACATATAGATGGCAAAAGTAGGACGATCATTTGAGAAAGTATAGAAGCTCAATCATTTGCCCATTAACTACAGCATGTCTGCAATTGTTCTTCAAATTGAATGAGAAACTCATTTTTTTTCAGTTTCCTAACAACTCCCACATAAAAAGGACGTCTTGGAAACAATTTTATTCCTTTACTCACTTTTCCTATTTTCTGTCATCTTCTCTTCAAATCTGACAAATTTAGGATACATGATGTTTCTAGATAAAAATCGAAAAGGCTTTATAAATATTATGGAAAGGAGGGATTGCATGATTGTTCGCTAAAATTATATACCGCAAGTGCACGGGTAGCACTAAAGTAATAAAGTGGACTTTTAGAGTCCGAATTGTCGATCCATCGAGGAATGTATACTTTAAATTACACGACTTTAATCAATTTAATTCTAACAATAAAAACAAACACACAATGAAATTTGGTTTTGGAAATTAAGGAAAATTAACTAAAATCTTCTCTTCAAATCTGACAAATTTAGGATACATGATGTTTCTAGATAAAAATCGAAAAGGCTTTATAAATATTATGGAAAGGAGGGATTGCATGATTGTTCGCTAAAATTATATACCGCAAGTGCACGGGTAGCACTCAAGTAATAAAGTGGACATTTAGAGTCCGAATTGTCGATCCATCGAGGAATGTATACTTTAAATTACACGACTTTAATCAATTTAATTCTAACAATAAAAACAAACACACAATGAAATTTGGTTTTGGAAATTAAGGAAAATTAACTAAAATCTATAAAATAAAAAAACATAAACACTTGAGATTTTCGGAGGAAAAACGTGGTTGAGATTCATGGTTTCGCTTAACCATTGTCTAATTAATTTCTCAACAAGCCAATTAAGAAATTATTTATTTACCATGTTCGACCCGATTTTTCAAATTTAGTTAATTACCCGTCTCGAACGAAATTAATCATAATTGGTTGGTTAACCTACTATATCTCTATGTCGATTAAAACCAAACAACCGCATTAAATATTTGTGAAAATAGCTCAATAGGTCACCCAAGGCTAATCGTATATCTCTATCCACTAAACAGACATATGGTTTCTACTATTTGGTCTAAAATGCACAATCTTCTCTCGAACGATATACAAATCACTAAACACAATCATCTATTGGCCACATAAATGAAAATGTATGAAATACAATAGTAGAAACACATGAAAATAAATAATATACCATTAAAGAGCAAATATTAAAATTAATTAAAAACTAGGTTAAACTAATACTACAAATCCCAACACAATCAATTAGTCCATGTTATATAAATAATAAAAAGGAGAATATTTTATACAATACATTACAAATATGGAAAAATAATTGAGATAATATAAAGTTATAGAAAAAACCCATTTTTGAAGCATGGCTTTGACATCCCCAAATATTTCTCCAAATCTTTAAATGTATTTTCCTTGTGCTCTTTGATTTGCACTCAAAATACCAAGAAATTGAAAAAATAAAAAGAAGAGAAAAATAAAAAAAAAAAGTGAAAAACCAGCCGAAAGTGAAAAACGGAAGCAGAGGCTGCACGTCCGGGTTGCTGATTTTAATAACCTAATTTAGAAATTGCAGCTTTGGTCTCCAAAGTTTCGGACAAATGACAAAAAGGTCCAAAACTTTTAAAAAGTGGCGTAAAAGTCCAGAAATTTTATAAAAGTGGCGCCTAGGCGTCCATGTCTCTGTCCAAAAACCATTTTTGGTTTTAATTTTGCAACCAAGTCCCTATGTAATTGCACGTCAAAGTCCCTCAACTTTGATCTTGTACAATTTGGTCCTCAGATTTTGACTTTTCTTTCAATTTGCCCTCCATAAATTGCATTCCAATGTCCTCCGACTTTTCTCTTGTTCACTTTGATCCCCAACTTCACAATTGTTGTATACTTTTAGTCATTTTTCTTCATTTTGTCTTGTTTTCTTTCATTTTGGTGATTTTTATCTACAAAAGCAATAATTACATATTTGTGAGTAGAAATTCACTCTTTTTTTTTTTTATCAATAATAAGTATATTAAAGTATTAAATAAGTATGCAAAAACACAATTATAAATGATCTTACCAAAATATAGTGGCATGCACGTGACTTAACAAATGCAAATAATAATTTCATAAAACCACCATCGAAAAATAATCACAAAAAAATCCCTAAAAAGAAACAAACGATTACACTTACAAGCCAAATTTTCTATGTCTTCATCAAGCTTCCTCGTGTTCAAACTGGTGCTGCTTGAGGCAGCTTTGTTTGTGCCCGCGATAGCTGCAGGGAAAGAGGATAGATGTTAGAAGCAACAAACAAAGCTAAATCTACTCAAACGTCATTAACACTTCAGTAAACATCTAGACAAATAGTAGATGAGGGAAAACAAAAACTCAACTTAGAAAATGATTTTGATTCTTAGAGGACAAATGCGTAACTTTGGTAACTTGTCTCACAATATAGGTATTTTGTTTTACATAAAACACAAAGGAGACTGACATCAACAGGATTGTCAACCCAGAATAGAGATGTTAGCCATTGCCTTGGTAGATATTAAGCTAGAAGTTTTTGTTAGGAAAGTTACAGAGTTCAACAGCAATAGTCACAGTAGAAGTAACATTTTTAGAGCTCACAATATAAACATAATCAACAGATAGCATAAGGAAATCATAGAACTAAAATTTACTGAGAAATAAGAAAGCTTCTTCCCTTTTGTTTTGGTTGACAAATAAGCTCACGAACAGCCCCATCTATGCCATGCAAATCACCATCCAGAGAGAGTGGTCAACAGAGAAACCATGGGTTCAATTTCTGGTCATCGATCGAGAATGATCTACCAATGTTCAACATATTCTAGCCAAGACGAAGGAGAAACAGATTCTACACCAAAGAGAAGCCCCAAAAACTAGAGAGAAGAAGAAGTCTTGAATGAGAAAAGAGACTGACCAAATAAGGAAGCAAGAGACAAAAATATCTCTCCACGATTAGACCTCAACCGTCCATTTCATCCAATAGTTCTAATAAACCCAAACTAGCACAATCCATGTGGTAACCAAGCTACCAATAGGTGTATGACACCTAAGCAGCTGGGCCAAAATAATCCAAACAATACAAATGACACAAATAGCACTAGTCCAATGGTGTTATGGGAAACACAATTCTCACATTCTTCATCTTGGTTCTCATAACACATACACTCTCTCAATTGCGAATTCGCACATGGAATGACTGTTCATCATCATCGCCCACTACCTGCAAGAAAAATTAACTAGTGTCAATATATAACAAAGATAAACACAATTTAAATTTTCCTACAGGTAGAATTTTTGTTCCCATATCAGAGGGATTCCTGTTAGTATGAATCTTAACAAGTTCAACTTCACCTTGAGACAGTTTCTCACGAATAAAATGATACTTCACCTCAATATGTTTTGATCTTTCATGATAAACAGGATTCTTACAAAGCAATAAAGCACTTTGACTATCAGTAAACATAATAGGCGTATCATGCATGAAGTTTAATTCTTTTAAGATTCCTTTTAACCAAATACATTCCTTAACGGCTTTTGTTATGACAATGTATTCTGCTTCAGTACTAGACAAGATAACAAGAGGTTGTAGTTGTGATTTCTATGTTATGTAATTATCACCTAGGGTAAAGAAGTATGCCGTGGTTGATTTCCTACTGTCTTTATCACCGGCAAAGTCAACATCAACATAGCCTTTAAGGGTTAAACTCTTAGATCTTTTCTCATACACTAAGCCTAGATTCAACGTCCCAACCAAATACCTCAACAATCATTTCATTCCAGCCCAGTGTGGCTTGCTGGAAAATGCAAGATCAGGTCTGGTAGTGATCATAGAAAACTTGACAGAACCTATGGCATTAGCATAAGAAACATTTTCCATTTCTTTCAATTCGGGTTCAGATTTAGGAGAATGAGCATGGGAAAGATTCATATGACTATCATGAGGCACATTCACAATTTTACTGTCTTTCATACCAAATTTTGTAACCACTTTGTTCAAATATGCTTCTTGTGAAGTAGTCAACCTAGTTTTAGCCTTGTTCCATGTTATAACCATTCCTAGAATCTTTCTAGAATTTCCTAAATCCTTCATGTCGAATTAAGATTTTAAAAGATCTTTCAGTTCATTAATTTGAGACTTGCTAGGTCCAGCCAAAAGCATATCATCAACATAAAGCATCAAGTAGACTTAACAACCACTCTTCATGTCATTAAAATACAAGCAAGCATCAAATTCACTTATTTTAAACCCTATCTTTAGCACATAAGTATCAAACCTCTTGTACCATTGTCTTAGGCTCTGTTTCAGCCCATACAATGATTTTCTAACTTTCAAGCATAATCAGATTTATCTTTAGCCACAAAGTCTTGTGGTTGACTCATGAAATTATCCTTTTCCAGCTCCCTGTGTAAAAATGTAGTTTTTACATCGAGTTGTTCAAGTTCCCAATTGAATTGAACAACAAGAGTCAACATCAATCTGATTGTCTTATACTTGATCACATGTGAAAATATTTCATTATAGTCCATACCCTCTCTTTAAGCATAACCTTTAGCCACTAATCTCGCCTTAAACCTTACAGGATTATTCGGGCTCAAACCTTCTTTTAGCTTGTAAATCCACTTGCATATAACCAATTTCTGATATTTAGGTTTCTTAACAAGTTTTCAGGTTTTGTTATCACTCAAATATTTCATTTCTTCCTACATGACTTTTATCCAGTTTTCAGAGTAATTTCCATTAATAGCTTCTTCATAAGTGGTAGGTTCTATCTGTTCAACGGCTTCACCTGAAACTAAGGAAAATCAGTCAAGATACGAACATGTACAAACTGAATTGGAACAAATGGGAAATGGGAAACGGCCTTCACAAGATACGAACATGTACAACATCGGTCAATATGTTTCAGGTGACTGACTACTTTTTGTTGCACTTCATGCAATCAAGGCATTGTATCTGGTCAAGAATTTGAGTCATCCTAATATTGTATATCATTATTGTTTTATAACATTGTATTATTCCTTGTTGGACAAATTTCTTAGAAATCAATCAATGTTATAAGAGGATGTTTAAAGCAACTACCTTCCGACTTTTCTTAACTATTTTTTTTATTATTATTTATTTGTTTGATTACGTCGACTTTAAAAAAAAATACAGACTAATTAAAAGCAGCATTTAATCTCGAGCTAACATGGTGAAGGTATTAATTAAAGATTTGTAGTTATTTAAAATTAATAATGAAAATATATTTTAATTGTCAAAAAATTTACAATTAAGTTAATTGTATATAAATTACCAACGAAAAATTGCACAAGTAGCAACGTTCAAAATTTTAAATACTTATTGCTTTGTTTAGTCGAGCCTTTAAAGAAGTCAAAATTAAATAGTCAACACTTTACAAAACTTTCTAGTTCACTTTTGTTTTAGGAATCTCTTTTGGAGTAATTAGAATATGCTGAAACGGTGAAACGAAGCAATACAAAATATGGTTGGACTAAAACACAAATTTAATTAATTAGTCAAAATGTGAGTAAAAGTAAAAAATAAAAATAAAATTGAGTTTTTGTTGACACACTAAAATGCAGCCCAAAATTGAAAGGAAGTCCAATTGATAAATCCAGGATAAAGACCCAACAGAAGCCAATTAAAAGGCCCAAGAAGAGAAGCCCAAGTTGGAGGTCTGTGGAAAAACCTGAATACTGGAAGCCCAAGAACAAAGGAAAACCATCGCCCCAAAGTCGCAGGACGCCCAGAGGCCGAACGAAGATAGTACGGCACAATCGCCCAGGACGACAGCCTTATTGTCGCCCAGAACCCCAAGTCGCCCAAAATCAAACAAGTCTAAAGGATATAATTTGGAAGCGGTTGGCAAGTAAACCCGGCACGATCCCACGATCTAGGAAGCAGCAAAGGTAGTGGCAGCGGTTACTAAGCGACTACCGCCGAATAAGTGATTCTTCACTAAAAGAGTGGGCGGTTACGAAGGATAGGAAGCAAATTTGAGCAGTTTCGATAACCAAGGGATGTTCAAGAAGTATAAAAGAAGTAACGTCATAGAAGAAAAATGGACCGAATCAAAAACTCTCTACAAGAGATCATGTAATTTTTATTCCTTAGTTTAAATTTAATCATTTTTCAGTACTCGTGTGCTTGCGCCCCTTGGAGGCGTTTTGTCTACTTCCCAATTGTAATCCTTCACTGGCATACGCACCCCTTTTTGGGACTTTGTCTCAAGAGGTCTGTTCCTTACACAATCGTCTGACCCCTCTCTCTCGTAATTGTTGGCGGGTTGCAAAAATGCGCGAAAACAATTTGGCACGCCCAGTGGGATAGTTGGTGTTTGGTAAGTGAAGATACAAAAAGAGAAAAGATATCATGCCTCATAAAAATTCTGATAAAGAACCAGCAAGTCAAGGAATAGTCCAGTCTGTGGTTGAGCGATACGAGGAGCAACAACACTCTCCACAGACAGATGGACAAAATTCAATCAGTCACAGCCGCTACGACCCAATGACAGAATTGAGCCCTCGCACAATGCGTGCATTGCTGGGAGAACTCACACAGGATGTCGTTGAACAGGTAAATCTACGTAGCATTCATAATATGGAGAAATTTACCCAAAACGAGAATAGGCATTTTGATAATATGGCTAAACAACTAAATACGTTGAATGAAATCATGAATAAGTTGGTAGGCCAAATATGTCAACCTGTCATGCCTATAGATAATCACTTCCAATCTAGGACTATCGTAGGGCATACCTCGCCATACAATTCTCTTGGTGTAAATTCTGGCCCAAGTTTGGAGCCACCTGTTGGCCCTTCTACTTCAAACCCGGGGGGAAATGGAACCATAAACGTGAATAATGGTAACACTACGTCCAACCTGGGGGGTAGTACCACCATGAGAGACAATGTCCCAAATATTGGACAGAACGGGTTGCGTACGAATGACGGTTTAAACACTCAGTTTACCGGTTATAACAACCTGAATAATGGCACTTTTATGGCCAATCAAGGGCAGACCACTAGACCTCCCACGAATCAGCCAGTAAATCAACCAATGGGGAACCCATATGACCCTAACGCCGTGCTAAGAAACCAAATTATGGAAATAGTACAAGATCAAATAGCAGTTGGGGTACGTCCGGTGATTAGGCCAATTTACACCAAGCCATACCCTGATTGGATAGATCAGGCATATCCATGGCCTAGAGGGTACAAAGTACCGGAATTCTCACTATTCACTGGCCTAGGAGAAGTATCTACACTAGAACATGTAGGGAGATTCACGTTGCAAAGTGGTGAGGTGAATGATTACCATAAGTTGAGGTTGTTCCCAAGTTCCTTAACAGGAGTAGCTTTTTCTTGGTTCATTAATTTGCCAGCAAACTCCGTCCAAACTTGGCAACAAATGGAGCAATTATTCCATGCTCAATTTTATAAAACTGAGTCCGAAGTTACACTGGCCGATTTGGCGAATTTACGTCAATTGCCTAACGAGTGGGCAGAAAATTTCCTACAAAGGTTCAAAACGGCCAGAAGTAAATGCTTCGTGCCATTACCTGAAAAGGAATTTGTCAAAATCGCACAAAGTTGTTTAAGCTTTGATCTAAAGAAGAAATTCCAAGATAGAGAATTCCCAGATTTATTCCAACTTAGCGCGAATGTCGTTAGATATGAGCGACTGGTAAGAGAGGAAGAACAAATGAAAAATTCCAGTAAAGGGACTTATTATAAAGACCCGAATTTCAATGTTCATACTATCGATGATGGTTATTATGACCAGACCGAAATATGCTTGGCTGAGCTAGTAAAAGGAGAAGCATATACTTGTCCTATGTTAGTTAAGCCAAAAATAGTAGGCAAAGATGAACCTGCAAAAGGTGAAAACAGAAAAACGCGAGCGTTCTCGTTCGACATAACCAAAGCTGATCTTATATTCGATAAATTATATAAGGATAAGCAGATAAGGTTGAGCGACAAACACAAATTGCCCGACTCTGAACAAATTAAGGGTAAAAAGTACTGTAAATGGCATAATGCATGGTCACATGCGACTAATTATTGTATGGTTTTTCGCCATGTGTTGCAGGATGCCATCGAATCAGGACGAATTACGTTCGAAGAAAAGAAGAAGATGGCGGTGGACGAAGACCCATTTCCACGGCCACTAGCAATGAATATGATAACGACTGGCTTGAAAAATAAACTGCCAAGGTTTAAACTGGTGATTGATGACGAAGAAGAAGAACCCAAGCCGCTTCCCAGCGTGTTTGAACGCATCAAAGGGAAAGAGCCCAAACAGGGCGAAGATATTCTGTGCGACAGGTGTAAGCACGAGTTGAAGGCGAATACAGGGTCATCAATGACACGGCCATCCCATCATCGGCCTGATTTCGTATCAGTCGCTCAGCCCGTCAGGGAGCGAAGAATGCCGTTGTATGGAGGAATGCATAGAGAAAGGGGGTTTGGGTCGGCCGGTCAAAGAAGAACGTTTAGGCCGCAGCCTCACCAGCCCAATGTATGGCATTCGTTCCAGAACAACGCAGGAAGGGTAATGCCGTTCAATGAAATGACCAGAACCCAACAAAGGCGTTACCAACGTAATTACGGGCGGATGATG
This sequence comes from Fraxinus excelsior, assembly GCA_019097785.1. NCBI lineage: Eukaryota > Viridiplantae > Streptophyta > Magnoliopsida > Lamiales > Oleaceae > Fraxinus > Fraxinus excelsior. The sequence goes on from CM032631.1 coordinate 401,570, forward strand.
AGGCAACAGCAAGGGGAATCACGCCCTAGAGCGCCCAAAACGCTCAGAATAGCCAACGAAAACGTTTTTGAAGATAGCGAAGAAACAGGCACTGGTGAATCAATGGGAGATTTGCCGGAAAGCTCATCTGGTAGATCGAAGTTTGAGCGAGACAGGAAAGATGAAGATGATCCCGAACAACCTCTAACTATCCAGTTTGGCACATTACCTCCTGTCCTGGCTAACAACTACTTGTTGGCCGATGAATTCAAAAGCAAAGGAAAAGAGGATAATGAGGAAGATGCCTGCGTGCTAGTCTGCGATGAAGGCCAAACTTCCAGAGAAATGTATGATGATGGCGAGAACGATGGTATGACAGATGTTGAAGAAGAGATTGATTTAGAAGCAGAGAGACGGAAAAGGGGAGTGTCGCGCAACACCCTGTTGAAACAATTGCACCAGGAAGGGGTCCGCGAAGTGGATCTATTGGGAGAACCATCTGGTCGATCGTTTGATTTCTATGTGCTGTATGGGACGCCAAAAAGGAAAAAGAGGGTACCTCGCTCTGAAAAGTATGGATCGCCCCCTAGAATAATGCCTCCTCCTACAAATTGGGTAACTGAAGAAGAAATATTGGGAAAAGAGAAGGAAGGGACCCAAGGAAAGAAAGCTCAGTCCGATGTGCTGCACGTTGATCTATCACCAAGAGATAGCCCGCCAGAAAATAGGCAGGAAGTGGAAATAGACGCTGCTGAAAAAGTCATCTTCAACAAACCAGCGATGAGGTTAACCAAACACTTAAGGCCACTGTACGTCAAAGCCTTGGTTAATGGTGTACCAATAGTAAAAGTACTCATTGATAATGGAGCGGCTATAAACACCATTCCAGCTAGAATGATGAGGAAATTTGCTAAGACAGAAAGCGATATGATCCCAACGGAAGTCATTCTTACAAGTTTCAATGGTGGGGCAACATCAGCAAAAGGAGTTATGCCACTGGACATAACTGTAGGGACAACCACCAGGACTACTGTTTTCTTCGTGATAGATGGTCCTACCAGCTACAACGTGCTACTAGGAAGAGATTGGATCCATGGCAGTCGATGTATTCCCTCATCACTCCATCAATGTTTAGTCTTCTGGAACGACAAAGGGGAAGCAGAGGTGGTACAGGCAGACCATAGGCCCTTTGTCGCGGAAGCGAATTCAGTGGAGAGATTCATGTATGAAGGGAATTATGGGCCCGTCAGAGTTGTTCAAGATGGGGAAGAAACTCAAATTACTGCCCAAAGCGAAGAGCCTTTCTCAATGGATTCACTCACTGAAATGTTTAATCAAATGAGGCCAAACATAGTGGCCTTGGAAGAGCCAGTAATTGGCAAAAAAGAGGCCAAACAACCTTAAATGAATGTTCGACAACAAAAACAAAAGGCCGAAATTCAGGCCTTCAGAGCCAAGCTGATGGCTTTCAATAAAGAATGTGGATGTATGAAGAAAGAAGAAGCGGCGTTAAAGATGCTGAAGGACAAATTGATAGTGTCCGAAATGGAGCAGAGCTTGGATTGGGAAGTTCATAAAGTGGATTGCCTGGAAGAGCAAAATTCTCTGAGCGACGTGGATGATGAAGCGACGAAGATCCCTAAGTCAGGATATGCGCAAGCTCAAGACCCCTTGGTCAGGGTTAACATTGGTGAAGAAGGAGAGGATCGCCCAACGTTCGTTAGCCAAATGCTGCCTCACGAGGTTAGTAACAGATTAGTCGCTTTATTGAAAGAATATAAAGACTGTTTTGCTTGGGAATATGAACACATGCCTGGTTTGGATAAAAACTTGGTAGAACATAGGTTGCCGACTAAACCAAATTTTAAGCCTCATAAGCAACCTCCTAGACGTTTCGCCCCCAATGTATTGCCAGAGATCAAAAAAGAAATAGAGCGATTGCTAAAAGCGGGTTTTATTAGAACGACCAGATATGTGGAGTGGTTATCCAATATAGTGCCAGTATTAAAAAAGAATGGCAAGTTGAGGGTATGCATAGATTTCAGGAATCTGAACTTGGCTACTCCCAAAGACGAATATCCAATGCCTACAGTAGACTCTCTAGTAGACTCAACTGCAGGACATGTGATGTACTCTTTTATGGATGGATATTCGGGATATAATCAAATCTACATAGCCGACGAAGATATACACAAAACTGCCTTTAGATGCCCTGGGTCTTTAGGATGCTTTGAGTGGGTAGTAATGCCGTTTGGACTAAAAAATGCGGGGGCAACTTATCAAAGAGCAATGAATCTCATTTTTCATGATATGATAGGCAAATTTGTGGAAGTTTATGTAGATGATGTAGTGGTCAAATCTGTTAAAGAAGAAGACCATTTTGAACAACTGCGATGTTCATTCGAACGAATGAGGCAGCATAAACTAAGATTGAACCCTTTGAAATGCGCGTTTGGCGTGAATGCAGGAAATTTCCTTGGATTCCTGGTACATAAAAGAGGGATTGAACTTGATAAGAATAAAGCGAAGGCTATTTTAGAAGCTAAGGCTCCTAATAATAAAAAAGAACTGCAAAGGTTTTTAGGCCAAATCAATTTTCTAAGACGCTTTATATCCAATTGTGCAGGGCGAACGAAAGCGTTTTCGCCTCTCCTAAAGCTGAAAAATCAAGACGAATTCGTCTGGAAAGAAGAACATCAAAAGGCTTTCGAAAGCCTGAAGACATACTTAACAAGCCCACCAGTGTTGGTGTCACCAATCCAAGGGTGGCCGATGAAATTGTACGTGTCGGCTGAACAAGAATCGATAGCGGGAATGGTCGCACAAGAAGACCAAGTTGGCGAAGAAAGGGCGATTTATTACTTAAGTAGACGGTTAACCAAATGTGAATGTAATTATTCTGCTATCGAGAAGTTGTGTCTCGCATTATACTTCACATGTACAAAATTAAGGGCCTATTTACGGCCTGTAACAGTCTATCTAGTTTCCAAAGTTAATCTGTTCAAATACATGTTTTCTCGCCCTATTTTACACCAACGAGTGGGTCTTTGGACTTTAGCACTGTCGGAATTCGAAATAAAGTATGTGCCCCAAAAGGCAGTTAAAAATCAGGCCTTGGTTAATTTTCTGGCCGATCATCCATGCCTGGACGTACCTCACGAACTAGAACTCGAGGTTGATTCATTTGAATTAAAACCATGGGTTTTATATTTTGATGGATCGAAAACTTCTAAAGGAGCAGGTGTAGGAGTGGCTTTGATAAATCCTTTAGGGGTTTGCTATAAGTTCGCATTCACCTTGGACAGAATCTGTACTAATAATCAAGCCGAGTACGAAGCCTTAATTGTAGGCTTGGAATTGATGGTAGAGATGAAAATAAAGAATGTAATCGTCAGGGGCGATTCTCAATTGGTGATTCATCAATTGACCGGTGATTTCAAATGCCAAAGTGATTCTATCATGAGTTTATACGAAATCGCCCAAGAGTTATTGGAAGAATTTGACCAAGTAGAGCTTCAATGTGTCAATAGAATATACAATGACATGGCCAACGAGTTGGCCCAGTTGGCTTCTGGCTATTCAAAGGCGATAAGTTGGGAATCTATCCACGAATACGGAACTATGTTGCCCGTTGTTCAGCGGAGGGCAAGAAAAACGGAAATTCAATGCATAGAAAGTGGGGCCGCACTGGATTGGATAGATGAGATTAAGGAGTCCTTCAAAGAGCTTGATGGGCGAATTGATAGACGAACGAAATTGCGTTTATTGAACTATGCGTTAATAGACGAAGAGTTGTTCAAAAAACGTTCTGATGGTGTGTTATTAAAATGCGTGAACTTGCAAGAGGCTAAGACAATTATGGCCGAAGTGCATGAAGGGATATGTGGAGCCCATCAGGCTGGCCAAAAGATGAGATGGCTAATTATTAGAAGTGGATATTTTTGGCCAAAGATGGGTGAATCGTGTGTTCAATATGCAAAAAGCTGTTTAGCATGCCAAAAACACGGTCCAATACAGAGGGCACCAGCAAGCAACATGGCACCCATTATCAAGCCTTGGCCGTTCAAAGGTTGGGCGATAGATTTGATAGGGAAGATTTACCCTCCATCGTCCAAACAACACACCTTTATTATAGTCGCCACGGACTTTTTCACCAAGTGGGTTGAGGCAGTCCCTCTAAAGGAAATCACCCAGAAAAATATCATAGAGTTTGTCCGAGACCACATCATTCACAGATTTGGGATCCCACAAACTTTAATGGCAGATCATGGGACTTCCCTAAATGGAGATCAGGTGAAGGAATTCTTGAGCGAGTTTGGAATTAAATTGGTAAATTCCACACCGTATTACGCTCAGTCAAACGGTCAAGCAGAGTCATCCAACAAGATTCTGAAATCTATCATAAGGAAGATGATAGATGAAAATGCCAGAAATTGGCACGAATGCTTGAACAAGGCCTTATGGGCTTACAGAACGTCGCCCCGCTCGAGCACCAACGTCACGCCTTTCCAACTCACTTATGGGCAGGAGGCTGTATTGCCCGTAGAAATCAACGTGCAATCCATAAGGGTGCGTCGGCAGTACGAATTGAACGAGAATGAGTACAAGGAATCGTTGGTTCAAAACTTGTTAGAATTGGACGAATTGAAGTTAGACGTGCTAGACAGGTTGCAAGTTCAGAAACAAAGAATAACTAGATTTTACAATAAGAAAGTTATAGACAAATTCTTTAATGCGGACGAATTGGTTTGGAGGACAATACTTCCTTTAGATAGTAAGGACCCAAAGTATGGCAAATGGTCGCCAAATTGGGAAGGGCCTTATAGAGTGAAGAGTGTGTTGCCTAATGGAGCTTACCACTTGGAAGATTTAGATGGTACTAGGCACATAAGATTTATTAATGGTAAGTACCTGAAGAGATATGTTCCATCCCTTTGGGGAAGTGAACAGATAAACACTTGAGTGATAAAATTGCAATCATAATCTAAACACGCCAAGCGACGGCAGTTAACAAACTGGACGATCACGTTCTGACAGCAAAATAAATAGAATAGATACGTAAATGGTATGATTACAATTGTGATGTATTCATGCCGAACGATGGCGGTAAGAAAAATTGGACGATCACGTTCTAAGAAAATCAGAGGGAACAAAGCATATTAAAAACAAAGTCCTTTATTATCCAGTGCTCCTTACAAACCATTCTTTACAAAAAATTAAAAGACATAGGCAAAATACAAGGCGATACACGCTACAAATTATCTTCTGACTGAAAGGGACAGAAAGAGTAAAACCAGTACGGCCAGTCTTTCAATCTATGGCCGTAAGAGGGTGAACTGCCCCTGCATCCTTCCCAAATGCATTGCTGCAGTGGTAGACAAGGAGAAGCAACCCTTCAGCCTATGGCCGTAAGAAGGTGAACTACTCTTACAACCTTCCTAGATGCATTGCTGCAAAGGCAGGCGGAGAGGAGCAGCCCTTCAATCCGTGGCCAATTAAGAGAGTGAAATGTTCCCTACAGCCTTCCTAAAAGCATTGCTGCAATAGTAGGCGAAGAGAAGCACTCTCAACAAGCAAACCGAGGGCAAAAATCTTGCATCGGTTTGACATTTCCTATACCTCCCATACCAAAAGTGATGTCAAAACGAAGGAGGTGAATCAAGAAACCCATCCCTGTAGAAGGAAAAATTGTTGGGAAACGACCGGAGTGCCATGCAGTGGCAGGAAACTCTGATGGTGGGAAATTGAATTTGAGAAGGCATGAGGATGAAAACGATGAGTATAAACAGGCATATTTATAGGGGTGGGAAGATCAAAAGCCGGAATCTGGAAGGTCACATTTATGACCAGTGAGTGAAACCAATATGGACCAAACATTTAGGAAAGAAAACTTAAATGCCAAGAGAATATGCATGGATGTTGGCACAAGAATTGAGTACGAGGAAAATCGGCGATCAAGGATAAACACCACTTCAAAATAACTATTCATTAATGATGATAAAGACATCAGATTACATCAAATAAAGGCAGTCAGAGCGAAAAGTTACAAAAATTAGAACAGTAAATGTTCAATTACAAATCGCCCCAAGCTAAGTGCATCTGTTGCCTAAGTCTATCCCACTCTTCGCCTTGCCTAGAGGAAAGGATACCAAACTCCGCCACCAAGTCATCGTCAACCTCCAACTTCTGATACTGCTCCAATAAAGATTTGGTTTTTGCAATTCCTTGGGATACAGTACGCCTCTTAGCAGCTATTCTCGCCATGCAATCGTTCATTTTCGCTTGCAGTTCTTTCATTTCAGCAGTCAGGCTCAACATCAAAGAGTCTTCCACTACAAGTTCTGAAGAAACCTCAGTCAAGTCAGCATGGTTCCTGTCAATTTCCTGGAGCAAAGACTCTTTCTCAGAAGAAGTGCGAAAATATTGGGCACTTCTGGTCTTCAATTCTGCGTTTTTTGCCAGCAAGGAAACGATGTCGGCGTGAAGAACCCTCAGCTTCACTTTAAAATCAGTAGAAATGCTGAGCGATGGGAGTGAGAGCACTTGCAGTAGGTTCGCACTCAACATGTCTAGCTTGGCCTTTTGCTGAGCAGCGCTGGCACGGCCGATCTCCATATCCATGAAGGAAACATACTCAAACAGTGCCTGTTTGAGAAGTGTCATGTCCTCGTGTGCAGGAATGGAAGACGATGCAGAGGATGTTTTCATGCGCGCCCAAGAGGTGAATAGGTCTTGGATAGAGTTGAGAATGTTATCAGATTCCTGCAAAAGAAAGTTGCCAATATTGAAAGTTTCTCTACACAACAAAGCAAAATCAGAGATAAGAGCGCAGTAAAAAGACCTCATCGCCGGTGGTTGGAAATTCAGGAGCTCCCCTTATTTCTTCCATCACTTGAGGAGATTTCCCTTTAGCTGGGCAAGGAGGACCTTCCCCACCAGACGAAGACACCAGAGTCTCTGCACATGTCATACCACAGTAAATCAATGAAAACAGCAGCGATAAAGAAAGGCCAAAGGTATCAAAAGTAAGCCTTACCTTCTAGGACCACGCTTGGGGGTCGACACCCTGAGGAAGGGGATCGACTGAAGACGATGTTGCTGGAGCTTGATGCTTGGGCGGCGCAGCCTTGACAAGAAGGGATGAAGAAGAATCGGCCAAAACCATAGCCCCGGAAGGAGAATCCTTTTGGAAAGAAAAGCAAATCATTATCGCATGAAAAGAAAACAACTTGTGCAGTAGGTGAAGTTCAGTTACCTTTCTCCTTATGATGAGGGGAGCGTCATCATCATCAACATCATCCTGCAGGGATATTACGGTCGCAGCTGGCCGCTTGCGACTAGGAGCACCTTTAGAAACGGTAGGCTTCGAAACTGGGGAGCGCGTAGAACGCGAAGGGGACGCAGTGGAAATGGGAAAAGTACCCTGTTTATCTAGGAGGTGGAAAGCGCGATTCGCATCAGTTGAAAATAACCTTTGCTTCACTGACGGCCACAGTTGGTCAAAAAGAGGATGAGTAGCAGCAGTAGGATTGAAGGGAGCGAAAGTAAAGCCGGTTACCAAAAGTTTATTACGGACGTCGATGGCTTGGGCTTCTGCCTTGTTAAGAATGTAGAAGCGATCCATCAAATTATTGGAGTAGCAAGGAGGGATAGGCCACATTTGGCCAAAACCAAGCTGGCGAGCACAAAATTGAGGTGCATATATCTCTACCCCCGCCTTAGCATTGGTCCCTATCAGAATGTCATGAAACAATTCTCTCCCTACTAAAAATTGAACCCAAACAGGCAGAAATGTATCCGCCTCGGCCAAAGTAGAAGGAGGTCGCACAAAAGGAGGGATTTGCTCAGAAGGAAAAGGAAAGAACGAAAGGGTTGAATTCAAAGTGTGGAAGAAAGTGAAAACATCTCTCATGGACATATTTACAGGGCTCAGTTGATGAATAAAAAGCCCATAACAGGAAACCTCACGAGGAGGAAAAGATGGAATACCCAGCTGAGGGAAATAAGATCTCAACCACAATTGAGCAAGCCATAAGGGCCCGCTGCCCGTAGGAGATGCATTATTTTTCAATTGGAATTGGAGCATGGCCATACCCCTATAAAGAGCAGCCAGGAGGAATGAACATAAGTTCAAGGGTCTACCCCGAGCCAACTCATGAGATAGGGGCAAGTAGCTCATAGAGGGTTTCAAGCTAGGAACACAAAGGACATATTTACAAAGCCAGACTTTGAGAAAAACGACTCGCTCAGAATGGCCAGGCTCAGATACAGCGGTGACATAACTGCCCTGCAGGCTCGAGTAAGACTCAGTAAGTTTTTTATCAAATTTTGGGGCACCCCCAGAAATTAGCATGCCAGGAAAAATAGTATCGCCCAAAGGCGGAAGATTCAGCAAAGCCCCAACGTCCCTCAAGGTAATGGTCATGGGACCAAGAGGAAAAACAAAGGTATTGAACTCGGGGGACCAATAACTTAGGGCGATTGGAAAAAGCACTGGGTCATATGTTGGGGGGAAAATGGTAATCTCCAATAGGTCCAGAATTTTAGCACGTTCAAAAATTGATTTGGTGGGACCATGAGCCACCATACGTGCATGCCACCTACGGAAAGATGCATCAGTTTTAGGCCAAGTACGAATACCTCTATCATGGATCGGCCTCAATGGCAAAGATTGCGAGAAAGGGAGATCCTCAGAGCACGGGAACAAATGTCCGACCGCGGCCCGTTCGACGGCTTCAGCATCATTGAACGACGGACCCAAATAAAACTCATTGCGGTCCGCATTGGATTGTGAAAGAAAAGACGGGTTCACATATGGTCTTGCAAGAAGGGTCTGGAAATCCTCAAAACTGAAAACATTATCCGAAGAAGTTTGAGAAGTAGTCATTATGGCACAGAAAGTTATTTGTTCTCGAAGATTGTTTGACCTAAATCGAAGGTTGCCGCAAGGAAGACGGTGAAATGGCGAAGAAAGATGTAATGCCGCAGAAAGGTGAATGAAAAGGATGCCGCGTACTTTTCGGGTTTTAAGGGTTTATAACGTCGCAACCTTTCAGGCACTAGAACGCAAATGACGATTGAAATTCTGGGGAAGTTCAAATATTGCGGGAAAGATACAGAATGAATATGGCAAAATTAATGAGTAGTATTAATTCTGCCATATTGGGGGGTAATTGTTGACACACTAAAATGCAGCCCAAAATTGAAAGGAAGTCCAATTGATAAATCCAGGATAAAGACCCAACAGAAGCCAATTAAAAGGCCCAAGAAGAGAAGCCCAAGTTGGAGGTCTGTGGAAAAACCTGAATACTGGAAGCCCAAGAACAAAGGAATACCATCGCCCCAAAGTCGCAGGACGCCCAGAGGCCGAACGAAGATAGTACGGCACAATCGCCCAGGACGACAGCCTTATTGTCGCCCAGAACCCCAAGTCGCCCAAAATCAAACAAGTCTAAAGGATATAATTTGAAAGCGGTTGGCAAGTAAACCCGGCACGATCCCACGATCTAGGAAGCAGCAAAGGTAGTGGCAGCGGTTACTAAGCGACTACCGCCGAATAAGTGATTCTTCACTAAAAGAGTGGGCGGTTACGAAGGATAGGAAGCAAATTTGAGCAGTTTCGATAACCAAGGGATGTTCAAGAAGTATAAAAGAAGTAACGTCATAGAAGAAAAAGGGACCGAATCAAAAACTCTCTACAAGAGATCATGTAATTTTTATTCCTTAGTTTAAATTTAATCATTTTTCAGTACTCGTGTGCTTGCGCCCCTTGGAGGCGTTTTGTCTACTTCCCAATTGTAATCCTTCACTGGCATACGCACCCCTTTTTGGGACTTTGTCTCAAGAGGTCTGTTCCTTACACAATCGTCTGACCCCTCTCTCTCGTAATTGTTGGCGGGTTGCAAAAACGCGCGAAAACAGTTTTATTGGATAGTTGTAGTCGATAAATTTACTGTGTTCAAGCTGATCAACGTTTTGGAAATAACAACTTTTGTACGTGGAAGCACCACAACAATAAAAATGGGTGAATTTGATATATATTTAAAAATTAGTAAATAAATATTGTATATGGATTGAAGCTTCTAGAAACAGTGACAAAATAGTAAAAAAATAAAAAATAATAATTGATTTGGGAAACATTATTACGTGAGACACACACAATTGCAGATTTCGTTCACTTTGTCGAATGAAAAACTTGTTTGTCCTTTCCATCGACTGCTAAAAGGTAAAGTCGTGGAATAGGAAGTTCTCTATTTTTTCTGAAGGAAATGGAAAAACCCCCACATACAGGTAGGGGTTTCACAGGGGCCTGCCAGGCCTCTCACAGCCTGGCGGGCCCCACATGTTTTAAAAAAGAGAAAAAAACCCACCCCCTCCCCCTATGTGTCTTGCCTGTAAACCACCCACCCCCTTTCCCGTGTAGCATATCTCAAAGGAAATTCTCATGCACAGTACCCAAACTCTATTGTTTATCTCACTTCTGTCCCATTTTTTTCGGTCTTAAGGTGGTGCATATAAGGACAAATATATGGAAATTGTTCAACTTTCCATCAAAGTCTCTTGAAACGGATGTGGCCCATTTATTTTTTTTTTTTACTTTTTACTTTTTTTTTCCTTGAAAACCCCTAAATACCCTTGACAGAACATGCAATGAGCGGAAAGTTGAACAATTTTCATTCATACATCCTTACGTGCTAAAAAAAAAAAAGAGACCTAAAGGCAGGGGCAGATCCAGCACTTGACTAGCCCCCTCGGCCGCCCGTGCTGGATCCGCCATGAGCTTCTTCAGGTCAGCCATGCAACTTCGCTCGCCGGGAAGAAGTATTGAAGAAGACAATGAATTTCTTTTTTTTCCTTTTCTTAACGTTTGGGCTTTTTTATTTTTTTTTTAAAAAAGGCCCAGCCGCCCAGCCCAAAAAGAACAGCTTAGAGACCTAAAGGCGACAAAAATATGAATGAGGAATGGTAATGGTATGTTCGGAAACAAGTGCCCATGCAAAATATTTTTATTTATTGTTAAATTTAATAATGATAAAATATTTACGTATAAATCATTTTTTTATGCTTAACAATCTCTCGAAAGGGACTGATATCGAAAACATCGATGAAAAAAAAAATGTAAAATAAAAATAGAAAGGACAAAATCTAAAGTGGCAGCGGTTTGAGTCTGCCCCTCAACTGCCTGCGTAAGCCCAACTCTGATTTGAAAGTGGGAAGCCACAACAGGCCCACACCCTGAAAAAAGAAAATATTATAAAATAATAAAATCTTAAGCCCTGTTTGGTGGGTTGAAATTTGTTGTTTAATTTTTGCTATCTAATTTGTTGTCCATCCAATTAATTATTGGCACATCATTTTAACTTAACATTTCAACTTTTTTTTTTTTTTTTAACTACTCCTTGTGCTATTTTAATGTGAAATAATGTGTCAATAATTAATTGCAAAAATTGGACATCAAATTTCAACTCCTATTTGGTAGTGATTAAAATCAGAATTTTAATAATTTTTGATAAAATGTGTAGTTGAAAATTTGTGGAAACCATGAAATATATGGTTGAAATTGATTGTTGACTATAAAGATTTTAATAAATACCAAGAACTAAGACTAAGAGTGTGTTTGACTAAACTTAAAAATAAATCAAACTTAAAATAACCTTTTTACTTTTAAACATATTAGATACATTTATTTTTTAGTTAAGAATTACTTTCAAAATAGATATTGGGTCGCTTAATGTTTGTTTAAGAAAAATTATAAGTTGCCGAAACTATAAATTGATAGAATTGAATAATAAATAAATTGGTAATAATTGTAGGTCTTACGAAATGAGCAGTTAAAATTAAAATTTGACTTTGATTTCTAAATATAATGAAATTATAATTTAAAATAAGGATTATTCCCTAAGTACATGGAAAGTTTCACAGGTTTCTTGCAGGGTGATGTCGTGCCAATACCTAAATCGTTTTTTTGTTTTTTTCAATGTTTTGTCCTGCATTATCTTTGAAACAATTTTGTGAAAAAAAAAAATCTGTATGTGTGTCATGATTCTTAAAACCATGACAAAACTAGACATTCAAAACAAGAAGAACAAGCCACAACTGATTTCAACTTGGAGATTTGAAAGCTTTCTTCCATTTCTCGGTATTTAAAATGAGAACTGGCTCCAAGTTTATTATCCAAATAATTTATCATTCCTAACCTTTTCTTACACAAAATTTATTATATTCAAGATTTCTAGTACGTAAATCTACACAATCTTTTAGCCAAACATGCCCTATATCGATTCCTGGTAGAACTCGAAAAAATAAAATCATAGGACTAATGATAGTAATTGATTTGTGCTACAAATAATCAAATATCCTACGTCAATTTCTATGCTATGTCTATATATACAGCCGTTGTGCAGTCCTTGGGTCGTGTCTCTCCTCTCTTCTCTCTCTATCGCTCGCTCGCACGCACGCACGCACACAACTCACTTTTTTTTTTCTCCTGGTCCGGTACTTCTCCAAGAATCTCACTGGCGTTGATTCTGGTACTCCATGAATCTATGATCAACAATAATTGTCAAACTTTTAACAAAAAAAAAAAGAAGGCCATCGCTTTGAATTTCTTTTCATTTGCATGAGCTGCTTTTTATTTACTTTTCTTTGATCGGCTAATCATATAGGTTTACTTCGATCCTACTTTTACGGGTCATGATCCATGATTTGCAGGGTATTTTGTCAATTGGAGTCTTCTTTTGAATTGAGAATTCAGGTATAAGGAGAGAGTTTCAAATTAATGGCGAATAGGAATGTAGAGAAGATGGCATCAATTGATGCCCAATTGAGGCAATTGGTTCCTGGTAAATTGTCTGAAGATGACAAGCTTGTTGAGTATGATGCCCTGCTTTTGGATCGGTTTCTTGATATTCTTCAGGATTTGCATGGGGAGGGTCTCAAGGAAACAGTATGTATTGATGTATTTATTGTCTGTTTTAGGTTGATATTGGGTAATGACCCTATTTCGTTCTCAACAAATTTGAGGTCGACTGCCTGATTTATTTGTCTGTTGGTGCGGTTCATTGATAGATCTACTGGCTATTTTGTGATGTTCATATTTAAGAACCATTTCTATAATCTGAAGTGTTTTATGAGTCATTGAATTTTGGTTTTTGGGGCACCGAAATTTGTTCCGCTGAATTTTAACAAATACCCAAAGAAGTTGTCTTTCCTATCAAAGTTGTCTTCGATTTCAGCAGGTGATTTGTTATCTATATTAAGAGTTTCTCAGTCAACTTAGCGAGTGACCTCTTTTCCGTTATTGTAGGTACAAGAATGTTACGAGCTTTCTGCCGAGTATGAAGGCAAGAACAACCCCAAAAAGTTGGAAGAGCTCGGAAATGTATTGACAAGTTTGGATCCAGGGGATTCAATTGTTGTTGCAAAAGCTTTTTCTCACATGCTAAACTTGGCCAACTTGGCTGAGGAGGTTCAAATTGCTCATCGCCGACGAAATAAAAAGAAAAAAGGGGATTATACTGATGAGAGTTCTGCAACAACTGAATCTGACATTGAAGAAACTCTCAAGAGACTTGTGGTTGATCTAAAGAAGTCCCCACAAGAAATTTTTGATGCTTTGAAAAATCAAACTGTGGATCTTGTCTTTACTGCTCATCCTACCCAATCTGTCCGAAGATCATTACTACAAAAACATGGGAGGTTTGTTCTCTAACTATTATGCCTCTTGGATTACTTTTTTTTTTTTTTCCTTTATTTTGGTATTTGACTAATGAAGTTGCTTTTATCTGCTCTGCTCGCTTTTAACTTCTTTTCTTTCTCATGTCCCGACCCATTTTCCAGGATCCGGGATTGCTTGGCCCAGTTGTATGCCGAAGATATTACACCTGATGATAAACAGGAGCTTGATGAGTCCTTACAGAGAGAGGTAAATATCAGTGTTAACGCATTTTCCTCTGTTATTATTAGACAAATATGCCTACATGTATTCTTGAACTCTTCAAATGTCTACAATCAAATAAAAGTTTCCTTTGTTTTACACTTAATTTATATGGATATGGAATTGGAGCTTTTGCTTTACAGAAACCACCAAAGGGTTGGAGAATTGGCTATATACCCCTAGGATATAGTTTGAAAGGATCTCTCTAGCATCAGACAAAATAAGGAAATTCATTGTGGGACCATAAATAACTACGAAGAATTAAGAAAAATGATGTCATCAGAAAAAATAAGGACAAAAAAAAAAAACATATTTAATATCAGATTGTCATTATTCAACCCCCATCCTCGTGAAATTTATATAATTTCAAATGCACTCTCAAGTTTAGGATGTGGTATTTGCATGGTGATCTACGGCGTGGACACTTTGAAGCTTTTTAGTATATGTTATATATAAAAAATCTGCATCACTGTAATATTAATTCCTTGAAAGGACGGAAAGACTGAAAAAAATAAGATAACTAAAACATCATGAAAAGTAATATGCCTTCTGGTATCTTGTTGGATGAGGAACAACCGCGTGGTTGTCTTTTTCATCTTAACATGGAAAATTTCATTTATTATATTTTTTGGAATTTTCTACGTGTGCAAGTCAATCATAAGCATTATCATCTTTCATCTGGAAGTACTTATTCAGGTTATTTCAGTCAAACCTGTTGATTTGAAAAGTCTTTGGGTAGAATTTGTATATTTCAATTTTAGAAAAATTGTTTCAGATGTTGCGGGTTTCTACAAAACAATACATGATTCTACATGTATTTATTTCTCGTGTCTTGTCTTTTTTGTAAAATTAGTATTTGACAAAATCACTTTCTTAGTTACACATGTCATATTTATCGTTTCTCTCTCCTCTCATTTTCCTAGTGCGACCATCTAAAATTTAACTTCTTATGTGTAGCCATCAAAGTTAGGCAGACTGGAAGATGGTAAGTGGAACACAAACATAATTTTTTCCATCAATGTATTTCTATATTGAAACTTCAAATTTTCATTTCTTATTTTCCATTCTGTTCAGACCTGCCTTCTATAAACCTCAAGATTTCAATGCATATTTTCCTTTTCAGATATTCATACCTACCTTGCATAACATTTCTTTTTCCAAAAATTTAAAATCGTCATTTATATTTAAGCATAAATATGAATTTTATTTTTGAAATGTTCTAAGAAAACAGAGTCTTAGATTGTACACTTTTTGTTCTTTTATTTGGTTGCAGATTCAAGCTGCTTTCCGCACTGATGAGATCCGTAGGACTCCTCCTACTCCACAAGATGAAATGAGAGCGGGAATGAGCTACTTTCATGAAACAATCTGGAAGGGCATTCCGAAGTTTTTGCGGCGTGTTGATACAGCACTTGAGAATATTGGGATCAATGAACGAGTTCCTTACAATGCCCCTCTAATTCAATTCTCTTCTTGGATGGGTGGTGACCGTGATGGTATAATTACATTCGAAACTTATTTTAATATTATTTTATTATGCAGATGCAGGCATATCTAATTGGAACACCAGAATATGTTTTAAGCATATCTTCATCATTCCCATAAACTGTTCCTTTCGCAATTTTGATGGTTTGATATTTTTTACTATACTCTATGATTAGAATGGATTAACATTTCCATTATTCCTGAAGGACGTGCTCCCTCCTTGGTTTAATGCTTAGTTTGGAGTAAACGAAATGCAGGAAATCCAAGGGTAACTCCTGAGGTCACCAGGGATGTTTGCTTATTAGCTAGAATGATGGCTGCTAACTTGTATTATTCCCAGATAGAGGATCTCATGTTTGAGGTATTTGTTTACTACTCCATTTACTTAACTAAGTTACTTTTATCTTCATTTTAGTTCATCTTAGCCTTGCAATCTATTTCTGTCTTAACTCCATTATTTTTTTCCAGTTATCTATGTGGAGGTGCAGTGATGAGCTCCGTGCTCGAGCAAATGAACTCCATAGATCCTCGAAGAGAGATTCAAAACACTACATAGGTAACGTCCAAGTTGTGTACTAATTATATATATTCTTTTTCTAAATCTCCTTTCATTTCGAACGTCCTTCCTACATATCTAAATTTCAGAACCGGATGCTAACTTTAATGGCGACATATATATACTGCAACATGTAGAATGTTATTTAAAACTCAAAAACTTTTAAAAATGTTGTTTAGCATTTACTTTTGTTTTCCTCTTACTCTATGGAGGCGAATCTAGAACTCTCTATCTGTCAAAAGTAAGAACATTGACCTATGTTCATGCAGAATTTTGGAAACAAATTCCAGTCACTGAGCCTTATCGTGTTATCCTGGGTGATGTGCGGGATAAACTCTATGAGACACGTGAGCGTTCTCGTTATTTATTAGCTCATGGACTATCTGACATTCCAGAGGAGGCAACTTACACCAATGTTGAGCAGGTAACCTCTCATTTTTTTCATTTTTCATAATATGTACAAGTTTTCTTTGAGAAATAAAGTTAAAATCATTCTCTCAAATACAAAAGAAAATGTATATGAGACCTTTTGGTTCTTTCTCTGCTTCTGCTGAATGTGTGTATATGGACATGCTAGTATTTTAATATACCTATTTTTGTGATTTTTATCTTTGTTAATTTGATTAAAATTATCATTCTTATGCAGTTCTCTTAAGAAGTAAATAAGTTCCACAAAATATTTTTTTTTAAAGCCGTGTTTTCCAATAGACGGTGTTACATCGGTTTAATATTTTGTGCAGTTCTTGGAACCACTTGAACTCTGCTATAGATCTCTTTGTGCTTGTGGGGACCGGCCGATAGCTGATGGGAGCCTTCTGGATTTTCTAAGGCAAGTTTCCACCTTTGGGCTCTCACTTGTGAAACTTGATATAAGACAAGAATCAGACAGGCACACTGACGTTCTCAATGCAATTACCCAACACTTGGAAATTGGTTCATATCGAGAGTGGTCCGAAGAACGTAGGCAGGAATGGCTCCTGTCTGAACTGAGTGGAAAGCGTCCCCTATTTGGACCTGATCTTCCTAAAACTGAAGAAATAACTGATGTTTTGGATACATTTCATGTGTTAGCAGAACTCCCAGAAGATTGTTTTGGAGCATACATCATCTCTATGGCCACGGCACCATCTGATGTGCTAGCAGTCGAACTTCTGCAGCGTGAATGCCATGTGAAGAACCCTTTAAGAGTTGTTCCACTTTTTGAGAAACTAGCTGATTTAGAGGCTGCTCCTGCTGCTGTTTCACGCCTTTTTTCTATTGATTGGTACAAAAGTCGAATTAACGGTAAGCAAGAAGTCATGATAGGGTACTCAGACTCTGGAAAAGATGCTGGTCGGCTTTCAGCAGCCTGGCAAATGTATAAGGCTCAAGAGGAGCTTGTCAAAGTTGCAAAGAAATATGGCGTGAAGCTGACTATGTTCCATGGTCGAGGTGGAACAGTTGGAAGAGGAGGCGGCCCCACCCACCTTGCTATATTGTCTCAACCACCAGATACTATACAAGGTTCTCTCCGTGTTACAGTCCAGGGAGAAGTCATTGAGCAATCATTTGGAGAGGAGCACTTGTGTTTCAGAACGCTCCAACGTTTCACTGCTGCTACACTGGAACATGGAATGCATCCTCCTATCTCCCCGAAACCAGAGTGGCGTGCACTTTTGGACGAAATTGCTGTTGTTTCCACAGAAGAGTACCGTTCAATTGTCTTCAAAGAACCCCGTTTTGTCGAGTATTTCCGCCTTGTAAGTAACTACGGCAGTGGTGTATCATATTTGTTCTGCTCAAGTGATAATACATATAGATATGCATATAGGTTTAAATGACCAGCATTTTTTCATTCATTATTTTAGGCTACTCCAGAATTGGAGTATGGCCGGATGAACATTGGTAGCCGTCCTTCAAAACGGAAACCAAGTGGAGGCATTGAATCGCTCAGAGCTATTCCATGGATCTTTGCTTGGACACAAACTAGATTTCATCTACCTGTGTGGCTTGGCTTCGGAGCAGCATTCAAATATGCCATGGATAAGGACATCAAGAACCTCCGCATGTTGCAGGACATGTATAACCATTGGCCTTTCTTTAGAGTCACCATTGATTTAATCGAGATGGTGTTTGCTAAAGGAGACCCTGGTATTGCTGCTTTGTACGACAAACTCCTAGTTTCAGAGGATTTGTGGTCATTTGGCAAGCGTTTGAGGGCCAACTATGAGGGAACAAAGAGTCTTCTACTCCAGGTAATTGATTGCGTCCATATAAAGGCATTTATATGATTGTACAAAGATTAGTTTGTTAAATTCATTTCGACATTTTTAGATTGCTGGTCATAAAGATCTTCTTGAAGGAGACCCTTATTTGAAGCAAAGACTTCGTTTACGTGATTCCTACATCACAACCTTGAACGTGAGCCAGGCTTATACTCTAAAGCAAATTCGTGATCCAAACTACCATGTGAAGTTGAGGCCTCACATTTCCAAGGAGTACATGGAGTCAAAACGAGCAGCTGAACTTGTGACGCTGAACCCTACAAGCGAATATGCCCCTGGTTTGGAGGATACTCTCATCTTGACCATGAAGGGTATAGCTGCTGGTATGCAGAATACGGGTTAAATTTATCTCTGTTCGTGTTATCCTCTCGCTATTACTTATTGGTACTGTTGTATCCCATGGTGGGAAAAGATGGTTAAACGTTACTTGAAGTCATGCTTTGTTTATAATACGTTTTGACCGTAATGGTTCGATGGAATCAATCTTTTAAACTTTCTCGTTTATTTTGAATTGGTTCTTAGAATAAGAAAGGCAGATTCTCTGTGTTACCAAGTTCTTTCTATACGAAGGCAGAATTTCTTATTCTTGAATCTTGAATTAAGAGGTAGGATGTAGGTAAAATTATGTGAAACAAAATGTGCACAGAACTGTTGAAAAGTTGAGCAAAATCCATTAAAAGTAACATTTTTTAATACATTAGTAAGACCAATTCAATTATCAAATACAAAATTTGAAAACCTAACCCTCAAGAAATAAAGATCGTACCTTTTGTGAAACCAAACTATGAACTATTTAACAAGTTGGTCTTCAACATTTAAAATGAAACATTTAATCCTCAATCTTCCGCTCATGCAAGTAGTTCCAAAGGATGAAAGTCCTTCATTTGCCATTCAAAATTAAAATTTGTTGAAAAGACGAATAAACTTCTTTTCCTGAAAGACAATAAACTTTAAAAAAAAAAAAATTGGAAAAAGAATAAGGAAATAAAATCATAAGTGAGGTGTGCATTTTTTTTTTAAAAAAATGACAACAAACAAAAAAGGGAAAAGGAAATGAAATCACAAGTGAGGTAAAAGGCAAAATTCGAAGAGTTGGTTGGATGGAGATTGAAACTAAATAGGAAGTTAATTTGCTCTAGATTGAGACTGTTTAGTCTGAATTAAGTTGTGGTAATACAATGATTTTGAGGACTCATATGGTGCAATTCTTATGGAGGGTTAATGTTTAAAATGTTGTTTTAACTGTTGGATCATGTGTTTAAACTATAAATAGGCTAAAATGAACGGTAGATAAATGGGTAGAAAGTAGCTTGATTGTTTATAAATCGCTTATAAAATGTGAGCTAAACAAAAGCTAAGATTTTTGGAGGGTTTCATTTAAATGACCTAGTCAAACCATTTATTTGTTTAAAAAGTCCAACAACTTTGTTTTTTAGTTAGAAGGCTTAAAGATACATAAAATGAAAAATACAATTTATAAATGACTAAAATATCTTTGTATACAAAAAGATATTATTACCCTAAATCCTTTTTCAATTTTCATTTAGCCCTAATTCAATTTTGACTTCCATTTCTTCTTCATCACGTGAAATCGGCTCTACAGGTATGTCACTCCTTTTCATTTTCTTATCATCATTTTCTCTACATAATGAAATAATAAACTCTACATTCTCATTCCCATGAACTCTCATCTAGTTGGAGTGAGTAATAAAATCTTGCAACATTTTTGTTGGACATTTGGAGAAGAAGAGAGTGTATTATAAATTTTCAATATTTGGATTCTTTTCTTTCTCCATTTTTTTTATCATTTCTTCATGTTGTTGTATATATGTTTATGGTGTTCATTTGTCAACAATGATTTTGAATTCATTTTATCATTGGATTAGAGATTTGATATGGGTTACTTCACATTCTTCTTCTCACTATCTCTCATTTGTATTAATTCGAGTGAAATGTAAGTTGGTAAAGATATGTTTGGCTATTCTTTTAATTATTTTACTGTAAAACATACATTAGATTTTCGTCTGTACATAACGACTTAAATATCGTTTTCTACAATTTATATCGTTATTAGTACTGTAAGATGTTTGAGATTTGATGAATTTTTTATGTTGAATTACAGTTATGGACATCACGGATATGGTATGGACATCAGTTTGTTATCCAATTGAATATGAGCAGTCTGTTGAAGGTGTATGAAAATGAAAATAAGCGGGAAATGATAAATGGAAAACAACGCTTATTCTCGTTACGAAAATAATTTCTTATGTGGATTTGTATGATAAAATCAAAGAGGTGTTGAATGTCGATACAATGCTTTATAAATAGAAATTTCAGCTCTCGTCTCTATAATATCTACAGCTCCAACTGCTCTGACCATTATTGATCGTGACAACAATGTGAGGTGGTTTGTATCTGTTTGTAGAGATATTTTTCTCCGTGTAACCCTTTTGAATGAAGTTGTTGAAAATCAAGAAGAGTTTGGTAATGAAAGATGTTTATCACTAATAGAGTGTGGAAAACAAATTGCAAATATGAACAACGAAGAGGAATGTATTGGAATAAACAACGATGGTAACCATGACAATGGTGATGCAAAATTTGTAGATTGTAATGGTTTTGACGTAAATGAAGATAGTCCCCGAAGAGTAGATGGCGAAGATAATTCTCATGTGCTAGACGACAATGATGTAGAGTTACACATGGATGAACCCTGTAGTCAAATTGTATCTGCAAGTGTAAGTTCGCTCCGTAGTGGAACATCGGTAAGAATTCTGTAAAATGAAGATGTGCAAGTCAATCGGTTGTTTCCATCAAAATATGATCTAATATCCAAATTACAATTGATGGCTGTGAAGTGTCACGTCGAATACAAAGTTAAGAAGTTAAATAATAGCACTTATATAATTATTTGTAATGATCAAAATTGCAAGTGGCACTTGCGAGCAACCAAGATCGAAGAAAATCAAACCATCATCATTCAAAAGGTCATGTCTGATCCACTTGCAAGGGCCAAGCAGCTGGTATTGAAGCCTAAGTTTGGAACTTCGAGCCTTAGATTGTGTTTTGATATATGTATTGATATTTTGAAAATATTATGTGGCTAGACCTCGTTCTTTTTGTTGGAGTAGTTGCTATTCCTATAAATGTCGATATTTCTAGGATGTTGCCTAACAATTAGTTAGTGCATTTTGATAATTGTAATGATTATGGATATTGAATATAATTGAAATTTACATATCTTTCAAGTTTACATATTGTACACGTCTAGGGTGTTGATATAGTACATATTCACGTAACGAAGTGACCTTCTTTCAAGTGGCACGAAGTATTTCATTGTCGTTCAAGTACAAAAATGCATTCATTCGAAAAACGATAGTGAAAGCGTTCCTGAAACACAAAAAGATTTCGATATCATTTAAGTACACACTGCTTCCCTGAAAAACTATAACGACATTGATATTGTTCATATGTTATAAAACGATATCGATGTCGTTTCAATACAAAAATTGCACTCAGTAGCATAACGATATTGAGATCGTTCCTGAAACATAAATTTCGGAATAAGTTAGGAAATTTGAAAGTCCTTTCTCGTATCTAGTATAGGGTCTCGTTCATAGTCTGCACAATGGAACTAGTTAATACAAACTGAAATCGTGTGTAACATTATCGTAAAATCATTAAAGTTGTATTACTTACATTGCCAGTAATCCAACCATCCTCATTCAAAAGGTCCATCAAATTTATTGCTTGAACATCGTAAAAGCGCAAAAGTACAATTTGACTGCACATACAACATCCACACAAAGTTATATTTATGTAATAATATCATTGCTTCCACATGTCATTCCAACTATGTGTAATAATTTACCTGGAAGATGAAGTTCCCAACCATTTGTGAAGAGCCTCAACCTTCACAGTTTCCACTTCTCGATAAGGATCATATACATCAACGTCCGACAACTTTCTCTTCTTTGTTGGGTCCGTGAAGGGAAAACACAATAAGCGTGTTTTTCTCTTTGGACGATATCTTCGTTCTTTTGGTGATTTACATCCTACATTCTCAATTTGTACACTGTCGCCTATATGTTACAAGTACCAACAATTAGAAATCTAGAATTTGTTTAATTTGGGGATAATAATATGAAGCTGAACATCAATTCGTTTTTTACATATCTTGAGTGGATTCATTCACATCCACCACATGTTTCTCAAACATTACAAAATCAACGATGCCTTTCTCTACGTCGGGATGCTCATCATCTACCATTATTTCTTTTTCAACACTTTCTTTGACCATTTTTTCCTTTTCTTGCTCCTTCATATCATTCTTAGATCCAACCTCAGCTCCCTTTCCTTCTACATTCTTTCTTCTAACCTCATCTTCTAACTTTAGGTCATTCTCAAACTCTTCCACATTTCTTTCACCTACAGGCACATCCGTCACATCATCAAATCTAGCCTCCTTTTCTAACCCACCCTTTTGTTAATATTCTGGTACATAAGCTACGCTACTCGTGGCACCATCAAATCCACTTGGCGTCGAATGGAATCGACCCGCCACAGTTAATTCAAGCAACCCGTCAACCTTTTTCTCCACCCCATCAAGTCGAGTTGATATGACTTCTTGTAGCCTTCCCTCAAGTTTTTCCATTTCCATTCTCAATAAATCCGCAATGTTGATGTCATGAGATACCGATGGTAGTTGAGATGCTCTAGGAGAGTGTTGGTGGAATGCATGATGTGGCTCGGCATCATGCTCTGCCTCATCTCCTTCGGAATGGTGTGAAGCACTTTCATCTTCTCCTATGATCGGTGTCAACTCTTTCCAATAGACCGCCTCGAGTTCGAGTTCAGTGGGAATCAATTTAGAATGAACCTCCAACTACAAATATTAAATCGTGCAAATCATTAGCCATTCACTAAGCTAATTCCACAATTTGTTCTATTAAATGTTAAAAAAATGGCAATTTACCTCTTTCGATTTCAACACATTATCGATGGCAGCAAACGCTAACCTCTTCGGCATTTCCCAAGCGACCATTCTTGGAATTGCATCCGGATATTTCGTAACAAACTTCTTTCCTAATGTTGGAATTGCCTCGAATGCCCAAATCTATTGTAAAACAAATATTATTATCTCACGACACAAATTTATATATAAGAAATAATACAAGTTAAATATATTGTTTGTTTATACCATTATAGCGAGTGAAAAGTCGTGCAACGAATACCGACAACGTGACTCTCCTTCGACATCCAAAACTTTCAATTTACCTTCCATTTCACGTTTGAATACAAGCTCTTCTGGAGACTTCAACGATATTCGATGTACCTGATATTGTATTAACATTATTTTCTGCTAATGTTAAGTCCAGAAAAACTTTTTGTCTTGAAAAATAATGTGCATATTTGCACTATCAATTAAACATATATCTCGACAATTCATCTAAAAATTTTGTGATGTTTACTATTTGAGTAACTTCACCATAAAATAAAATACAATTAATCTTGAAGAATATGATTATATCAAGTATTCAATATCAACATGACATAAGTTACATGTTTTTCTTCAAAGATAAACACTAATTTAAAATAATATGTTCTTTAAAACATGTGTTACTTCGGGAACACGTTGTATTTTACTATTGTTTCTTCAAGAGCAACATATCAATATTCTTCTGAAACATTGAAAATTATAATTCATACTCTTCGGGAGCAAGTAATTTTCTCTTAAAATATTAATTATAATGTTGTACTACTTCAGGAACAACAACAACATATAAATTATTAATTTAAAGTTTATAGAAAAACATCAAAAAATATTTAATTATCATATAGGCATGGTATGAATTTATATAGAAAAGTTAATTACCAAAAATTTAATAGTAACAAATATTCCAAACATGGACGTGAATTGACTTCATATGTAGATATGCAAATGGGGCAAAGTAATCTTTATGCATATAATGAAATGATCATTATGCCTACACAAACCAATGAATTGAAGAAATACTTAACCGTGGAATTGATATTATTAAACCATGAATTCATATAATGAATACATAAAAAGTAGTCATAATAACTGTATAAATGCACACGGCACAACATTATTATATTCAAAGATGCACATCATTATTTATGACACTAAGAAAATTTTTAGCTCTTTCATGCAGACATGTAAATAAAAAAATCATTCACATGGAATGAAAGTATCATAATAATTATTCTCTTTGAAAGATACAGATTATATATCCACCAAAATATTGGTTATTGCATTGCCTTCTGTCGATTTATGTGTAATAAGAAGATGAATTGAAATTTCTTTTGAAACGTATGATATCACCTTTTTTTTTTTTCCTAGAGAATACTAAATTTGAATTACTAAAAATTATACTATTGTGCTGATAACGTGTTGTGAAAAGAGAAAAAATGAGAAGATAAAATAAAAGTCAATAGACTTTTATGAATTATAATGATTTCTAAGGTTGTAGGGGTATAATTATCATTCACCAATAACTTACCATTTACAATAAAGTGGACTTTCTATAATTTTTTTTTTTTGAATTAAAGAAAGTGTTTATATATTTGTTAGATACCTCAAAAAAAAAAAAAAAAAAAATGTAATTTTCTCTAATTATTAGAGGTGACTTGTGATCAACTCCTAACCGATATTTTCTTTTTCGTTTTCAATATACAAAGATGTTGTTATTTCACCTTATACAATACTAATGAACTAGTCAAATCATGGGCAGAGATGCACATTGTGTCCTCGAGTTCACATTATTTTCTTCAACGCCTTCACACCATTGAAGGACCTAAAATTACTTGCTACTAATTGAACACTCAAATTAATTTAATAGTGCTTGGTTGTTTCGGATTTTTTTTGTGACCTATTATCTCTATTTCTACAACTATTTGAGTTTTTCATGTTTGCCTCTTGGTAACTAATTCATGGCTTTGCAATGTCATGCAGTGCGCCTATCTTCATTTAGGCCCTGTCTGGGAGCGTTGAAAAGAGGAAGCAAAATCAATTTTTAAAACGTTATAGCTGCCATTGTTGACTGAATATGTCATGCGTGGGACCCATCTCTTTCCTCCAACGGCAATATTTTTGATTTTAATCCAGGAAAAAGTGAAACCAGACAGGCTTTTAATCTATGATAAAAACTCCACTAGTAGTAAAATTGTTCAGGGGTAAGTCAAAATACTTCTCTTTATCTTTGTCAGGAACATTGCTCTGAAATTATAACATCCATTTTTAGACAATTTTTTTTGTTCTTTTATTACTTTCCTTCCATTCTTTGGGTTAACTTTATAAAGTTATTCTTTAATCTTTATGTCTTGATTTGCATAATTATAACTAGTCTTTGTCAATATTGTGAAGAAAATTTTCCTTTCCCTTCTTTTTCCCTGTTTTTTCTATAGCTCATTTTATTCGATGTAAATAGATCTCGCCCTTAACATGTGTGGACGAATGCCAAAACTACAGGTATAACGAATTTAATTTTGTGTGCATGTTTTTTAAATTTAACTAGTACTATTGTAGTTAATAAATTACTTAATAAAGCAGAGCCCCCAAAAATACAATTGTAATTATAATAAGATTTGTCAGTGATTCAAGGAATAAGTGAAAATATAAACTTTATCATAGTTATCAGAACAAGATCGAACATGTCGGTCCAATCCGTCAATCGTTGAATCGAACATTAATCCGGCCCGAGTGACCTTATTTGGTCCATTTGTAAATGAACCGGTCAAACAATTTAACAATATTTCAAACCGAGCGACTTCATATCAAACTAGAATCGGTTCAATGTGAACTGATTTTTTTTTTTACCAAATTGATCACAAGCAAAATTTTATTTCAAATTTGCACAAGGAGAGATTCGAACCCTTGCTACTTGTATGTAAGGATAGAACTTCACAACTGTGAGCAATATATATATATATATATATTAAGTTTAGTAAAATCAACTATATAAAAATATATATATATTATACTTTTTGTAACTTTGTTTTAAAAATATTTTTTAATTAGAATTATAGTATAACAAAATAACCCACACTTATCCATCGGTCGAACCGCACTAAATTATAACTACCAGCTACCAGGTACCCCGCACTGACCGTTACATAAAAAAGTTGACTTATAATTACGTAGTACGAAGTTGATTGATTGATCGTCCGGGGAGTTTTACATTTCTTCCTTTGACTATTCTCCCAATCCCAAAACTTGCTCTCTCTAAATTCTCTTCCTCTATCAAGTCTGGACGACGACTTTCACCAACAATACTACTTTAAGGTGAGCTTCTTGTCTTATTTTCATGGATCATTATCCTCAGAAACATGCTTATTTATTGTATTGATAATTTTCTGTCCTCTTTTATTTGATTTTTTCTTATTATCTTTCTACAGAAGAAGTTTCTCTTCTTTTAATGATTAAATCTTTATCAGTGACGAGAATTCTTAAGTTTCAGATGTTAATTAGTTTTCATACTTGTTGTGCTTGACTTGACCAGTTTTTGATCTGTTGCTTATAAAAATCAGATGGTCTTGTTTTTATATTCATTTCTTTTTCTAATTTTTTGTTCTGTAAATTCAAACCTTGTCACTGCTGCAAATGATCAGACGAGGTAATAAGTTTAGATGTGTCAGAAGAACAATGAAACTATGTCCAATAACTGTAGTTTTCTTCTTTACTGCTTTGAGAAATATTATTTTTATGTTCCCAGTATATAACTTTTTAGGTCAATTATTTGTCCTGTGGGTTTATCTCAAAACTCCAGATGGAAGCTTATTATTAATTTCTTCTTAAATATAGTTATCTTCTTTACTTAATTTTTTAGTTCCTAAATTTCAGCCTTGATACTATAGTGTTTTATTAGGTCAACTTTAGTTGCACCGAGTTCAATTATCACCATTAGCATGTCCAGTTTCTTTGGTGAAATCATATGTAGACATGTTTTTTGCAATGGTTCAGGTTTGACGGGGCAGAGATTTTATCTAAATTGCAGTTTGGTTGGCATAAAGAGGTGGTCTGATGCCTTGGTTTACTATCTGTTGCAGTCGTGGTGCTTCTTCACCAACTAGGCAAAGAGTAAATATCGATGCAGGTAGACTTCAGATAGTAAATTTCTTGCTCTGTGTCAAGACTTCACGCTGTCAAATCATGTATTCCGAAGAACAAATGCTTAGATTTTTATACATTTTTTCACGTGCAAGTCAACTCGTGTTCTTTATACTTAATTGAGAACTTCTAATGAGGTTAAAAATGAATGCAGAAATTTCAGATATTGAAAATGCTAAGTTGTACAGTTACAAAGAGTTACGAATTGCAACTGATAATTTCAATCCGGCAAATAAAATTGGGGAAGGAGGCTTTGGTTCCGTCTATAAGGTACATGTGCATCATCTTACTTGCTCCTAAGTTGTGAAAGATTGGTTTACATCACATGATTGCCGTTCAAATTTGTACTCAAATCATATTCTAATTGTCAGGGTAGGCTAAACGATGGTACCTTGGCTGCCATTAAGGTTCTTTCCGCTGAGTCACAGCAGGGTGTGCGGGAGTTCTTGACAGAGATAGTGGTGATATCAGGCATCGAACATGAAAACCTCGTGAAATTGTATGGTTGCTGCGCAGAAGAGGACCATCGAATATTGGTGTATGGCTATCTTGAAAATAATAGCCTCTCTAAAACTCTTCTCGGTAATTTATAGCCTGCGAACACTTTGAAACTGGTGATCCTATTCTTATGTCAAATCGATAATGGTTAACTTTAAATGTAGGTGGTCGCTACAGCGGCATTCAATTTAGCTGGAAAACACGGACTAAAATCTGCATAGGGGTTGCAAGAGGGATCATGTTCCTCCACGAGGAAATCCAGCCTCACATTGTTCACAGAGATATAAAAGCAAGCAATATTCTCCTTGATAAGGATCTCAACCCAAAAATCTCTGATTTTGGTCTTGCAAAGCTTTTTCCAGATAATCAAACTCATATTAGCACACGTGTTGCAGGAACTATGTAAGTTCACATATCCTGTTACATGGCATTAGAACTAGTAATTGATAAATCTTTGGTATCAGAGTCATCTTGATATATTTATAATTTAGCAAAATACGGGAGACATGTCAAGTGGGCAGGAGAGACCTTAACATGTGTTTACAATATATAACTCAGAAACTTAAATATTTGTGTTCATAATAGACAAACAGAAATTCACTCTCCCGTGATTCTACGAGTTATTAATGTTCCAATAATGAGAGACATAAAATATAATACAAAATTGGTATTATACGTACCAAGAATAATATTTGTATTCTTCTAGTTTCTAGATTATGTGTAGAGTGCCCCCCCCCCCCCCCCCCAAACCCCAACCCCAACCAACTAATGAAAGAAGAAGAGGCTGACTATCTTTCTTAAAGTCATGACTTACAGATATTTGTCCGAGCTTGGCTTGTTGACTGTGGTGTCTTCTGTAATTGTGATTGTGAATTCATATATATTTACAAGATTTTTGATCTTCAATTTTCTAGAGGTTATATGGCCCCTGAGTACGCAAGTCGAGGCCAGTTGACTCGGAAAGCAGATATATATAGTTTTGGTGTTCTCCTCATGGAAATTGTTGGTGGAAGATTCAACACGAACAAGCGATTGCCCTCTGAAGATAGACATATTCTTAGAAGGGTATGACTTGCATCTTTCGGCCTGGAGTCATAATAATAGAATTGTTTTCTTGACATACGAGCAGATGAAGTATGATTAATGAACAAGTAAATGGTAATCATAGTCTTGGCCTACATGTTAAGCTGATAAATAGGGTACTTTTTCTTGTGAAAGATGAGCATAATATCAGGAGCCAGCACATGTACAATTGGACTGTTGAAATAGATCGTCCAGTTAAAAACTTGTGTATGGACGCACCATTCAACTGGTTTTCCAATTTCACTTTTTAGCTAGGCACGTACTTTACACATCCTAATGAAAAGTGAACTTCCTCGAAACACTCTGGAGTCTGGACCATTGATTTTCCCTTGAACGCATGAATATGTACCTCTCAGCGCAAGGAAAGAATGATGGGTGTGGCTGAATAATGAATCATTACTGGATTTCTGCTTTGTCATGGAAGTTGGGTGTGCTTTATTACTAATAGGTCTTTCTTTTCATACTTAAAAATAGTGGAAACAAGGTACTAGAGTCCTTTCGAGATATAATTCACTTGTAGAATCACAAGCTGCATCAAAGGAATAAAAGTGAAGTTACGGTGGTCTGGCTTTGAAACTAATTGGTGTTGATGTTGATTATGCTAATTGCTAACCTTGTCCGGTGAAATGGCTTGACCTTAAATACAATGCACTTGAACCTAATTGCACTCTCTCATCGTTTTCCAGGCATGGCGACTATATGAGCAAGGGGATCTGGTTCACTTAGTGGACATGGCAATTGAAGGGGATTTTGATGTTGATGAGGCTCGCAATTATCTGAAGATTGGTCTTTTATGCACACAAGAGAAGCCAAACAACAGGCCATCCATGTCTAGTGTAGTGAGAATGCTGACAGGAGAGATGGATGTGGATGAAAAGACTATATCAAGACCAGGGCTGATGCCGCAGTTTGCGCCTATGGAGAGTTCTCTGAGTAATATATCAGATACATCTTCACCTGGCTGGGGAAAGCAAGATAATTTATCGGGAAAGAAAGATATGTTATCGTCGTCCCAGAACACAACTATGACATATGCCACCATGTCTTACACTTCGATATATGATAGGAGTAATTGAATTGTGAAGGGTTTGACAAAGGGACAATTTGTTTTCTTCTCGATCCCCCCACCCCCTCGAAGTTGTACATTTATCATTTTAAGGCTTGTGAAAATTAAACTTGTTGAGACAGAAATACAAAAAAAGAATTGAGAATTTCAAGTGAAAATTAATGGAAGAGAGTCTTTATCTTCGGCGAGCAATTGAGTATTTGTATTAAATCTTACAATAACAATTTTCATGAAGACACACCAAAACCATACATATACCTGCTTTCCAAGTGTAGGCTTGCTCATTTAGATGCCATATGTGTATTATATTACTTTTTAATGTAAAGACTTTTCAACGAATTAAGAAGCCAACCTCGGACAAATTTTCTATATATAAATCACAAAATGATGACTCCCATGCCAAAGATTTGTCAATTATTATGGCCAGACCGACCTAAGATTTTTCGAGGACCGCCACGTATTGATTATGTAATCTATTTTGTACAAAATAGATTTTCCTTCAAATTTTATTCTTTATAAGGGTTTTCCAAAAAGGAAAAGAAATTATCCATCCACGAAAATAATGAAAATAAAATTGCAAAAAAATTGTCACGAGGTTCACAATCATCCTCTTTAAACATTTTGGTAGTATCATTCAGATTCATTTAGCCCTTATTTGAGCTCCATTATTTGAATAAAATTGAGTTTGGAATTGTATTTTTTGGAAAATATATGGTTCAAATGTAAGGAAATTCTTTGAGTTTAAGTGTAATATTATTTTATTAAAAGAACGTATGATTGATAAGACGATAAGAGAAAAATGAATTAAAATTTAATGAGGGCAAAGATTGGCTTGCTATTGCAAAAACGAACCAATTAAAATAATTTATACTAATGAATTATAAAAGAGAAAAATCTTTTTTTCTCTTTTTTAGTTAAAAAGAAGATATTTTACAGAGTGAAGCAAAATTGCACTTCTGTTTACAATACGTATTACGAAAATGATGGGTGGCTTTGGAATCGGAAGCGTTCGGATGAGTTGCCTCCGCCTTACGAGAACGATGGAGGCACCGCTTCTTCACCGCTCCATACTTCCCTTCAGTGTTAACAGCTGCCGCCTCATTAGACCCTTAGCTACCTCATGCTTGGCGGCGGCGGCAACAAAAAATAAAAAGGAGAAGGTCATAGTAATATCTGGTCCCACCGGTGCCGGAAAAAGCAGGCTCGCACTGGAACTCGCGAAGCGACTCAACGGCGAAATAATCAGTGCTGACTCTGTCCAGGTTTAAGAATTTCTGCATTTACAAGCATTTTTTAGACTTAAATATGAAGAGAAATAATTATCCCTTCAAATTTAGATGGGAACGAAATAAAAAAGAAATTATTTTAGTTAGTTTCTAAATAAACTGTTATTTTTATAGTGGAAATTTGAGACTTGTAATTACTTTCTGTGTGGTACACTTATAAGTTATAATTGCATTTTGTCCCTTGGTTTTCGGCCCGCCCTTTAGAATGAAAGCTATCAATGTGAGTTTATATGGAACAGGTGTATAGAGGTCTAGATGTGGGATCAGCAAAGCCTTCTCTCAGCGAAAGACAGGTACCATTTGCAGTTTGAGCGACTTCATTTTTCATATGATGCTGACAATTATTGCTTGATTTTTGTATTTTGTAGTTTAAAGATTTTTTTATGCACGACTTACATGGGATTTTCAGGCTTTGTATTTCAATTTTTGCATTTTTATGGTCTTTATTATTATTCTGACAAGGTTGATTAGCAAATGGCCTCTTTTGTTTTGTGTGGCAACCTAATGTATTATTAACTGAGTTATTTAAAAGAATTCTGTCGTTCTCTCATGAATTGACAAATACCTAGCTATATAAGCTGGAGAATTACATCCTCTATAATCACATTTACTGCCAGTAGAATATGAGGAGGATCGTCAGGTAATGTTATTTTAGTTCTATTCCTTCCTTAGTATTTTGAAGGCACTTCCATTACTATGCTCACCTTATATCCCCTGCCTCAAAACAATAAAACAATATCATCCCTAGTAAAGTAGATAGCAGTTAAAAGATTTTATTGCATGGTTTATTCTGTGCACCCGGATTTTGACTTTGTATTTGTTAATTTGACATTGATTTTTTCTTCTTTTGCAGGAAGTGCCACATCATTTGATCGACATATTACATCCATCTGATGGTATTGGTTGCTGGATTGTATTGTAAATGCTTAACGATATATTAGTGTCAGATGCTTAACTGATACAGAAAATATTGTTAATATGCTAATATAGATGTTGATGCATCATTGGCCGTCAACATATATGATGGGTATAATTTGTTTCACTATTGCAGTTGAAAGTTTCGTGTCACCGTTAAAACTAATATTAGAGCGAGAAAGCCCTCTGAATGTTCACCTTTTTAGTGGTTTAGATCTACATGTGGATTTGTTATTGATATTATATTTTAAGTTCATAAATTTCCACGGGAACTCTTTCTTTCTCTTTTTGGCATTATACAGCTTTTATTGCTTTGGAATGATTTTGACTAAATTCTTTACCCATTACTGATGACACATAAAAAATTGATGTGAGAATAAACAGAGAGTAACACACCTTCTTTTACTCAACTGGAATAGAAAACCTTTGCAGAACAATATACCTGTATTTTTTCTTCTATGAGATTTACCTTGCTTTCTTAGAGTTTGATTTAGGTTTTCTTTTATTCTGTACAGATTATTCTGTTGGAAAATTTTATGAGGATGGAAGGCAAGTAACAAATGACGTTCTTAATCATGGCCGTGTTCCCATAGTTGCAGGTGGTACAGGATTGTACTTGCGGTGGTATGTGTACATGTCCTTTGCATGATAAATGTTATCTCATTTTTTTATTACTTGAGCAAACTAAAAGGGTGAGAAGGCTTATTACTCTTAGAGCCTCTCAATTTTCATAATTAACTTTTTATGAGCAATGAAAATGAGAAATTCAGTGCTTTGGACTAAAAGGACTACATGTGAAACCACTAGTAGTCGTAAGAATATTTGCCTTAAATATTCTTTACTGTGGAAACTTGGTGAATACATATCTAATTTCATCAGTTCCCTTTTACTTTGTGGTTTCAACCCTTGAACTTCCCATCAGAAAATTAAAGAGCGAATACATTTTGCTAATTCTACAATAAATCTCGAATAATGACTTACCGTCTTTACTTTGTATGAAGAAAAAATACATATCTAGGTGTATCAAACTGGAATTGTCTTTAACAACCTCAGCCCCCTTCAGTAAAATTCTATGAGCATCACTGCATGATTTTGTTAGTGGACAGTTGCAGAACCTGTAGCTCGTCATGATATATGGAAGCTTATTTCCCATGCATTAGCAGTGTCTTTGTGCAGGTCAGATCAAGTTATCAATCAATTATAATGTTTACTTGTATAGTTTCTTGTTCTACTATAAGAGAAACTACTTTCCATCCTTAAAGATTTTTTTTTTTTTTTTTTGGTCATCTTGACTTCATTTGCAGTGAAGATTTGGACTAGAATTTAAGTCATATTTGTTTTCGGGTTAGGTGCACTCCAATTGAAAACATTTGAGAATTTATTACTGAAAATGTAAAAGAATTATCAAATGCAACAAGATTGCCATACACGATGATCCCTTGCACCTATCATTGACTCTACATAGAAGCTAATTTAGGTTTATGTGCTCAGAGACTGGTGGCAAGGTTTAATGGCTCGATATTCTAGAGTTTCATTTGCGGTATCTCTTGAATAACACAATTAGTAAATTATTCTCAATTGAAAACCAACTTACACATAATCAAACTTATTTCTTTCATTTCTGATGCATCAGGTTCATTTATGGGAAGCCAGATGTTCCAAAAGCGTCCCAAGAGATCACTTCTGAAGTGCATTCTGAACTTGCTGATTTTCAGAGAGATGGTGATTGGGATGCTGCCGTCCAATTGTTGGTTAAAGCAGGTGATCCAAGTGCCCAATCTTTAGCTGCAAATGATTGGTATCGATTACGCCGCAGACTAGAAATTATCAAGGTTGGTTTGTGATTTTTGATTCTATGAACCTTTATGACTTTTTCCTCCCTATTGTATATGAACTATGTCTTCAGAGAGATATACTTTATAAATTTGGGTTTTTAACTGTTAACTTTTTAAAGTTCTAACTTCTTATTTTAGTGAGGGATCCTATGAAGATCTCGTTTTACTGTTATGTTAGTTTTCAGTTTCCTTCCCTTGCTATTCGTTGGGATTAGTTCCTCCCTTCCAAAAAATGATCATCGGATTTTGACTGGTGGTCAATTGGCTATTTTCCCAAAGCTAGATTTTACATTGATCTATGTAAGCTTTGAAATCAGAGTCTCGCTTAAAAAAAACATTTCTTCGATTTGCAGTCAAGTGGAGCACCACCGTCAGCCTTTCAAGTACCCTATGATTCGTTTCGGGAAAACTTTGAATCAGATGAGGCAGATGCTGTTGACATCAACTCTGCTTCTGATGGGCTTCAGGACAGTAAATCAAAGGATTTGGATTTGGACTATGAATTTATTTGTGTATTCCTTTCAACCCAAAGGTTGGATCTCTACAGATCAATTGATTTTCGATGTGAAGATATGCTTTTAGGTAAAAGAATGTCATGACTTGTACTGTCAATTTCTTTTTTATGCGCTTTATGTTCCTTTGATAGTCATATACAAGTGACAACATAAAGTTCCTGAGTAAATCAAAGGAATTGGACTATGATTTTATTTGTGTATTGCTTTAGACCCAAAGGTTGGATCTTTACAGGTCATTTGATTTCTGATGTGAAGATGTGCTTTTAGGTAAAAGAATGTCATGACTTGTACTGTCATTTAATTTTTTATGTGCTCTATGTTCCTTTGATAGTCATATATGCGTTCCTGATAACGGCTTCTGGCTGCAGGAGATGATGGAATTTTGTCAGAGGCAAAATGGCTTCTTGATTTGGGTCTTCTGCCGAATTCAAATTCTGCTACTCGAGCTATTGGTTACAGACAAGTATATACCTTGGTTTTCTCTGATGCTCTTATGAATTCCATGGAATCATCTATATCCGAGTTCTTCGATGATGCAGTTGTTGGACATGAATCTATTATGCAACCATCAAGTTAATTTTCCTTTATTTATTTATTATTATTATTATTATTATTATTTACAAGGCTATGGAGTATCTCCTGAAGTGCAGAGAACAAGGGGGTCAAAGTTCCTCCCGAGACTTCTATACATTTTTATCAGAATTTCAGAAGGCTTCCAGGTAACTTATTTTTCCCTTAGGTTATTGTTTTCAGGATATCTTTGATGTCGGGATAAGGCTTGTGGTGCCAAAGTCATTTAGGCCACGATTGATTTTGATTATGTGAACTGATTAGGATGAATATGATTATCTGAAAAATTAATTATGCAAGGCAATTAAAAATATCAGTTATATTTAACTTCATATATAATAACATGATCATAAGCAGCTTTTATTGCCATAACGAAACATCTAGTAAATTTGAGCCGTGATTAAATCATTTTTTTCTGATTAATCAACCAAAATAACCCAACCAAATGGTTTCTTTGTATATGGAATTCACATTTAGCAGTCGTTTGTGGAATTCACAATTAGAGGTCTTATGTGTAATTCTCATTTAGAGGCCAAATCTATGTGCAAAGTTCTTTAAAATGCTTGGCAGAAAGCTTCACTCCTGTGACCTGAATTTATTTAGCTAATCCATACATGGAGACTTGTTATCAAATGTCAGAAATATCTCATAGTAGATCATGGAGAAGCCTCATTGGATGAACGTTTTGTCATGTGTAATTAATTCTATCTGTTAACTTACTTTGGAAAAGTCTATTTTCAATATATATATGTTGCACTATGTGCTTTAAGAACCGAAGAGTGGCCATACAGCTTTTCCTTAAATATTTGGTAATGTAGCTCAAAGATATTTTGCAAGGGTCTATTGTAACTCGTTGAATTAATCTCTTAATTGTCAAAGCATAATTAGTTGACTTTACTCATGTTCTACACCAGATTTCTAAAATTATTTAATTTAAAATCATGAGAATTTGCTTGGCAGAAAGCTTCACTCCTGTGACCTGAATTTATTTAGCTAATCCATACATGGAGACTTGTTATCAAATGTCAGAAATATCTCATAGTAGATCATGGAGAAGCCTCATTGGATGAACGTTTTGTCATGTGTAATTAATTCTATCTGTTAACTTACTTTGGAAAAGTCTATTTTCAATATATATATGTTGCACTATGTGCTTTAAGAACCGAAGAGTGTCCATACAGCTTTTCCTTAAATATTTGGTAATGTAGCTCAAAGATATTTTGCAAGGGTCTATTGTAACTCGTTGAATTAATCTCTTAATTGTCAAAGCATAATTAGTTGACTTTACTCATGTTCTACACCAGATTTCTAAAATTATTTAATTTAAAATCATGAGAATTTGATTGGCAGTTTGGCCCTTGTTACTAATCTCCATCAAAAAATTTATTTAGCAATTGCTATTTAATTTTGCAGAAACTTTGCAAAAAGGCAAATGACATGGTTTCGTAATGAGCCGATTTACCATTGGATTGATGCCTCTAAACCTTTGGTACGTTATTTTTGTAACTTTAGGTTTTTGCTCATCAGCTGAAAGTTCTTTTCTCCATCTCAAGGCTTTCTATCTTGAAATTGTCATTTACACCTTACTCATCGTCAAAGACAAGATTTAAATGAATAAGCTTTTAGATGAAATGGTTAACATGGGAGCACAGCTGTGCAAAGACGAGGTTTCGAGTCTCATTGCAATCTGTTACAGAACTTGTGATCTGCTTTGATGGGGAAAAAATCACTCAACTTGTTGAAGACATGATTTAAATGAATACTAGTGAGGGCACGTGCAAGGCACGTGTTGTAGTATAGTTGGCTACGTAATAGCGTTGACAAATTTTTGGTTATTGTTGAGACATCATGCATTTTGGATTCATGTGTCTAAACAAAATGACATAAGAACACAACTCCACAACAGTGGGGTTAGACCGGGAGTGAAGGAAACTAACAAAATATTTCTGATGGAAAATATTTTGTGATTGCTTATGGAAACTGCAATCAAGCTTCTAAGATGAATGTCAAAATCTCCTAATCTAACCTTGCTCATCAACCCCATATAAACTTGAATTTTGGAATGTTGAGAAATGTTGTAATTGAATAAGAGTACCTCTTTAGAGTCCTATGAGATCTATTTCCGCAACACTCAGATTCATAGTTTTCGTTTTTAACGTATCAGGAAGTATCCTTATTATTTAGCATAAATCTTAACGTGATTAAATACTACTGGATGTGCAACATTTAGTGACCTAGCTCTCGATTGAGAATGGACCACTATAAATTATGCATTCTTGATTTCAATTTTCCCTTTTCATGTTATTTTTGCTCTAGGTATTATGGGATAGCGACTAATCATAACAAATATAATGTGTAAAGACATTTAAAATAAAGACATATCCACCATTTCTTGCCATTCATTCCAATGCTTTTGGAGTACCCAACAGAAGTATATATCTAGACATATAAGCTGATTTAGTGTAGTAGTTTACCTCTGCCCAAAGAAAGGGAATTTTGACTCTGCTCATATTGATTTTCAGTTGTAAATAAAAATTGATACATCAAAACTAACGGTTGAATATTTTGATGGATCATATGGTTCTGACATTCAGTTATTCGAGTAATGAAGCTCCTTCGAAGAAATTTAAGCTGAAATGAACTGCAGGTGAACTCTTATCTCAATAGACTATGCTTAAAAAAATTTAAAAGGTAAAAGGGTATTAAGAGAGTGCAGAATCAATACAAAAAATTGAAACGAAGGCATGGAATCATTGTATATTTCCTCATTGCAATGCATGTTCTTTCATAGATGGTGCTGGTTGAACAGCGCGGCAGTCTCTGCACGGGGTGGCAAATGACTGGAAAAACCTTTGGCTAAATGATTGTCTTGAGGGGCTCTTCTCATTTGTTTTATATTTTACTTCCATAATTTGTTTCTTACTGGAACTTCTGAACTTCGACTGGTTTACATCTGATCTCCTATGGCTTCGAATTGGTGACAACGTAGCTTCTAAGTCTACGCGGTTTGAAACTTGAGACTTTCACCTCTGGCAGAACCTGACCATCAGAAAACAACTTATCAGTTCAAAAGTTATCGATTAAATTCCCAAGTTCCGAGCTCGACTTAGCGTGCTGAAATTCAAAGTCGGGTTCATTACTGCTCAGTTTCTGCCTCCGTGTGGAACGGAGGCAGGCGTGCCTCCGTGTGGAACGGAGACACGGCTGCCTCCCTCCGCGACTCAATAATAAATCCACACGGAGTCAATAAATATATATAAAAATTGAAATTGTAAAGAATAATAAAAATTGAAAATTTTTTTGCGTTTGATTCAGTATTTTTATGTTTTGGCTCGGCTAAGCCGTCTAAGCCTTTTTTTTACACGTTTGATTCAGTATTTTTATGCTCCGCTCGACTAAGTCAAATGTTGAATATATCATCGATAAATTTTAAATATCAAAAATAATTTTACATTAATTGTAAAACATAAAGTCGTGGCTGTTTATGTTTCTTGCTTGGCTCGGCTAAGCCATCTAAGTTGTTTATTTTTTTAACGTTTGATTCAATTTTTTTATGTCTCAGCTCAACTAAGCCTTCTAAACTATTTTGATTTTTTTTTTAACGCTTGATTCGGTATTTTTATGGCTAGGCTCGGCTTGGTTAAGCCAATGCGATGAATTACGGCCTCTAGTCCACCAAAAAACTTCCTCTATAATCAATGATGGGAATATAATATCCTCCTTGGTCAAAACTTGAGGCTCACACCGACATCAAGAATGCAATATTCTTGACACGTCAACAATAACTCATCTATCAAAGATAGAAAAGCAAAAACAAGGGAGAGTTCGCCTAGTAATCACCTAGCGGAAAGAACAATATTCTTCAAAATAGAACTCAAGGGATATATATCTCGCCAACAAATCAATGATTATTTGGACAATAGAATTCACCCTCTTGGGCAGAATATCTCAGATCATTTAGTCACACTAAATCACAGAAATAACCATCAACTCGCATAATGTACCAACTTTGCCACTTTACGGTTAAAGTGGTGCGGTGGACAACCAACTTGATTATCTTTAAAATTGAAAATACCTCTGGAAGCTTCCAATATCCCTTGAATAGAGAAGGGCTTTTAATGCAAAGTTCGCCCACCTCCGTATCACTTCTACCATCTTCTGCAACGATTTTGGCCTATTTCAAGAAATGAATGTTCACAAGTATATATGTTGCATAACAACATATCAAAAATATTGTTGCATCTAGGATAATTAAATTTATCACAGTCGTACAAAAATTTTATAAGAAGTATAAGGTCATCTTTTAAATAATGTTAATCGTGATTCCCTAAAAAGATTAAAAAAGAAAGAAGTATTGTTAAATATCCAGTAGAACATATACTCGCCATAGCAAATTAGACCCAGATCATACTCTCATTGTAAGTGGACAAAATCGCTGGAATTTAATCTGGGTGTATAAAGAACTTTTTCATGTGATGTACTGACTTTTAAATGTTGATTTCAACTGAAAAATCTGTGTATAAAAAAATTTTCATGTGATGTAAAAACTTTTAAATGTTGATTTCAACTGAAAAATCTCGCTGACCTGCACACCTGGAAGTGGCTTGCCAACAGTGCCTCCTTTCCGCTCACCTTTTAAGGGATTAGAAATTCCCATGGCAAACTGTGATCAAGGAATCATTGACGTAAACCAGGAAAATGGTTTGTAAATAGTTTATTTCTTAAAAAGTCTCCATTCATGCCCTAAAAGCAGCTTATATAGTTGACATACCTCAGTCATGCCATATCTTTCCAAAAGGCGATGTCCAGTGATGGTTTCCCATTGTTGCATAACAGGAACAGGAAGAGGGAGAGCAGAGGAGCCACACATCTGGCAATCAGGCAGCCCATAAAGTTAAATGATTTGATAGTGGTAAGAAGACTAAAGAGATCAAAGCGAAATAAGAATAAGGGTTGTCAAAAATGACCAATTAGAACTCAAAAG
Source organism: Fraxinus excelsior (assembly GCA_019097785.1). Lineage (NCBI taxonomy): Eukaryota > Viridiplantae > Streptophyta > Magnoliopsida > Lamiales > Oleaceae > Fraxinus > Fraxinus excelsior. The sequence continues at coordinate 441,672 of CM032631.1, forward strand.
ATCACAAATAACATGTATTACAACTCTAAATTCTACTTGAATATTCCCATCCGAGGCTTCACCAGGAAAAGTATCGAAAGCTAATTACCATGAGACGCAACTGTCTTGCAGCTGAAGCGAGTCTGGATCCATAGCGTCATACAGGGGTGGATCCAGAAAATCATGTTGGGGGGGGGGGGGGGGGGGGGGGGGGGGGGCGGGGGGGGGGGGGGGGGGGGGGGGGGGGTGGGGGGGGGGGGGGGGGGGGGGTGGGGGGGGGGGGGGGGGGGGGGGGGGGGGTGGGGGGGGGGGGGGGGGGCGGGGGGGGGGGGGGGGGGGGTGTGGGGGGGGTGCGGGGGGTGGGGGGGGGGGGGGGGGGGGGGGGGGGGGGGGGGGGGGGGGGGGGGTGTGGGGGTGTGGGGCGGGGGGGGGGGGGGGGGGGGGGGTGTGGGGAGGGGGGGGGGGGGGGGGGGGGGGGGGGGGCGGGGGGGGGGGGGGGGGGGGGGAGGGGGGGGGGGGGTGGGGGGTGTGGGGGGGGGGGGGGGGGGGGGGGGGGGGTGGGGGGGGGGGGGGGGGGGGGAGGGGGGGGGGGGGGGGGAGGGGGGGGGGGGGGGGGGGGGTGGGGGGGGGGGGGCTGAAATATAAAAAAGCACAAATTTTTATAAAGTACATAAAATAAAATTCCATTACTACATTACCTATTGAAGTTGTGTCCGTCGAGCTTTAAGTGCGTAAAACTCATCTATAATAGAATCTACATCTATTTTCTCGACAAATTCTCGTTCAATGTAGAGTGTCATACAATCAGCAAGAAACTCATCCTCCATTCAATTACGAATCGCTGTCTTCACATGTTTTATTGCCGAAAAAGCTCGTTGTGGTAGATTCATCTACCTTTTTAAAGAAGGAGAACAATGATTTTCTTTTCTTGGCACAAGAACCGGATTGACGATGTTCCATTTTTAAATGTAGTGAAGTTGGTCCACTGAAATAATTGATGGATGAACTATGAAGTCATATTCAATTAGATTAGAAAATATATATAAAAAAAGGTAAAGTAATACTCCCAAAACTATTATTCTAAACATGGAATTGTCAATTAGCAATTTTAATTTAACAGTAGACAATAATCACAGGCTCACAGCTTTAACTTTTATAAACTATAACTATTGGCAAAAATAATTAAACTGTCCACTTCATATAAATTATATATAGAACAAAAAAGCCTTAGAAAAATCAAAGTAAAACATAAGAATTCAAAAAATGGGTCCACAGTCCACTTCATATAATTTGAAAAAAAAAAAGCGTTTTCATAATTTCATTCATTACCTTTCCAAAGCAAACTCGAAGAGGCAACTGCAAGAGCACTGCTGAGACTCCAAAATTCTTAGAAAAAATTCGCAAAGCCAGAAAAAAAAATTAAAGAGACAAAGAGGAGCTCGGCTGCTGGAGTTTAATCTCTTAATCGTAGGCATTGTAATTTGTAAAATGTAAATGGATAGGGTTTTTACTTTTTAATTAGGTGCTTGTGAATTGGGATGGAAAACCATCAATTAAAAGGGGGCTGGGCTAGTGGTTATATTGAATTGGGTAGCTAGTGGGCTAATTTAAAATTTGGCCGAGCTATAATTTTTTTCTCAGAAAACTTACCAAAAAAACTCCGTGTGGAACGGAGGCAGGCATCGTGCCTCCGTTCCACACGGAGGCACGGGCTACCTCCGTGTGGAACGGAGGCAGGCATCGTGCCTCCGTTCCACACGGAGACACGGCTGCCTCCGTGTGGAACGGAGGCAGGCATCGTGCCTCCGTTCCACACGGAGGCACCGGCTACCTCCGTGGAACGGAGGCACGGCTGCCTCCCTCCGCGATTCAATAAATCCACACGGAGTCAATAAATATATATAAAAATTGAAATTGTAAAGAATAATAAAAATTGAAATTGTAAAGAATAATAAGAAGTTGAGATTTTAGCTGAAAAGTAGGATTCTGATGTCGAGGAAATTAAACTCATTAAACTCGTCCACTTTCGGAAATTAGCTTCAACTTTCTGCTAAAGTGGTGAGAAGAGACGTGGGGGCACGCACCGTGCCTCCGTTCCACACGGAGACACGGCTGCCTTCCTCCGCGACTGAATAAATCCACACGGAGTCCATAAATATATATAAAAATTGAAATTGTAAAGAATAATAAAAATTGAAATTGTAAAGAATAATAAGAAGGTGAGATTTTAGCTGAAAAGTAGGATTCTGATGTCGAGGAAATTAAACTCATTAAACTCGTCCACTTTCGGAAATTAGCTTCAACTTTCTGCTAAAGTGGTGAGAAGAGACGTGGGTTAAAGTGAGAAGAGACGTGGGTGTTTAAGGGAGAAGATGGCGGTTTAAGGGAGAAGAGGCGGTGAGTGAAACGCGTCGTTATGGTTGACGATGGGAGAAGCCGACATCTGTTCAAGGAGAAAACGACGTCGTATTGACGACGATGACGTGGCAAACTCCCTCTTTTAGTATAGTTAGGATTAGGATTAGGATTAGGATATGTAGCCTTGTTTAAAAGCTTAAGCTTTTAGAAGAAATGATTAACACCTATATATGTTCCTTTTTCTTGAAGATCCAGCAATCAATGTGGGACTACCTACCTGATGAGGCTATAGTTCTTTTTTATTTGTTTGGTATGGTTAGAGATAATTGGCGATTTCTGTAAAAATATTTCGTGGGGATACTTTGTTTGACAAATTAAAAGATAATACGAAAATAATATAAATATAAGAGGATAGAGATAGAAGGCTGGCATAAGAGAGTTACGGAAATGGTGTCCTGTAGTTTTGTGACTGCCTTTGTGCGGATACTAACACTGCAGGCTTCAAGATAAAACTTTTATAGTTGAGAACCATTTCTCCTTCTATGGACACAATCACATGGAGAGAAAGAACTAGCCTTTTCAGTGGCCAAAACTTTAAATTTTGAAATTAAATATCAATTTATATTACAATTATCATTTATTTATGAAATATATTCTGAAATTAAAATTTGAATTAGTATTAAATATGAAAATTAAATTCTAAGACAGACCAATATGAAAATTTAAAACAAAACTAAAAGAACCAAATTGAAAAGTCACCCTGACATCTCTCTCTCTCTCTCTCTCTCGCACACGTGACACACACAAAATAAGGAAATCATGCTAAGTCCTAGATACCCGATGTTTATGTGAACTCCAGGAAGTTGATAGGGGAGTGTAGAGAATTGAATGAATGAAATCTATAAAATTCCTTCTTGAAGCCTTCTGAGATTCTCCACAGAAGCAAACTCTGAAAATCACAAGTTTTGCAGGAAAACGTGCTCAGCTTCATATGCAATGCATACCAGGAACAAAACGGAAACCTAAAAGTACCGGAGTCACTTTGCATGAAGAAGCATATGACCAACCATCGGGAAGTCATGCGACTGAAAACTTATCACACTAAAAATCGGTATGCCCTCAGAAAATATCATTGCTCGTTTTTCATTGTCTCAAAGACACTAAATTGGTTCCTGGTACGTTTAAGGCATTTTGTCGGTCATGAAGATTGCACTGATATTCTGAATTGGTTGAGGACCCAAGAGCAAACTACAAGGACCAGTGGAATGAAAGCCTAGATGAGTTCTCCTACGCCAGATAGGATTTACAAGAATTGTTTACGAGTTATGACATTGCAGAGCCAAAACATCTCAAAATTCTTCAAGATCCTTCTGGAGGTTAAGATGTGCCATTTTATGTGTTTGCTCTAAATGGCATCTTTAATCTTTTGCATCGGTTCTGATTTGAAGATGTTGATGCAGGAAAGTTGATGGCACCTGGCATCATGGATATAGAAGTCTCGTTTTGATATTGTCATGGACTAGCATAACCGTTAGTGCTGCTCGTGCATAAAGGACAGCTGATGTCCAGCATTTTACCGGCAGCCATCTGACCTCGTAACACTGGGGGACATCTATTGAGCAGACAAAAGATATTTTCATTAATCTTATCTGAATAATTCAATATTTTTTTGTTTCTTAAATAAGTGTGGACCAAGTAGTAATTAGATGCTCGTATACTAGTAAAATTGATTGTGATTGTTGATGCCATTGAATAGTAACATCAAGAACGTGTTATAAACGATTTAAATTATAAATAATAGAAATTAGTGGTGGATAAATGGACATTACTTGTAGAAATGTATGGGCGAAAAATGACTTGTTAGGTTCCCTTGGCTCCTTGTGGTAATTATCCTAAGAGAAGCAAATCAGCTGGAAGCTGAAAGAAAAGAGGAAATTACACAGAGTTGCTTCTAGGGGAAAAACTATTTGAATAATACATATCAACATTTTTATTATCATATACACTACAATATAAGTATAAATGAGAAGTAAAAAAAAACACTACAATATATGCTGACCCGTATTTCACGCCCCCCCAAACAGCTCCTCTAATTGATACAAAAAATCCCCAAAATTTTCTCTAACTCAACTTCCCAAACAGCTCACCCTTCGAAATCGCCAAAAAAATAAATAAATACCCGCAATCCTTTTGTATTTCAAAGCCAGGAAACCCTTAATCCATCGTTAGAATCAAAATATTTGGATATGGAGATTCACAAACCATATATTACGTCCATTTTCAAAAATTGTAACATGTACCAATTAACAAATTGCACATAGATAATGGTAAAATTGTAACATGTCCCAATTAACAAATTGAGACTACGTCGGTGTCATATGACATTGATATTATGATGTATGGTTGTTTATTTTGGTGTCAATGTAGTTGATGTTTATTGAAGTAGTTTTGTTAACATCTCGGAACGAAATCAACAGTCGCTCGATTTGCTTAACATATCTATTGTAGTTGGTTTCTTCAAACTTTTTTGCACATATAGGTATTGAACACTTGCACATTTTAGGTTCAACATTTTGCTTGGATCTATATGGTATATATGTGCAATTTGTACGATGTAACCAAGAATGTTTACAATTGCCATGGAATCGATGCACTAAAGATTTGGTGATTCTAATATCTTAAACGGCAGCATGAATTGTTTTCTTTGCAAATATTAAAAATCAAATTTACGACCAAGAGAGTTCCCACACGAGCAAGGAATATATTTTTACAATCTATTTCATATAGATAAAACCCGTACAGAAAATGAATGACACATCCCTCTTTTTCAAATATGATGATTAGATTTAAGAACATGATACATCAAACAAATTGATAGGTACTACATTTTACCAATTAGATGATGACGAATTCCTCGTCAATACCCTTTTTATAGTTTATGTATGGATTCGTCGCAAATGAGTGACGCACTAACAACTTGAAATGAGAAACACAAACACAAGCAACGATATGAGTAATCTAAAACATATTGTAAAACTAATTATTGAAAATGTATAATTCTTCATTCTTATTGACGATTCATAGATCGCCACTGTTTTGTAATAAGAAAATCATATAGACCATGATTTATAGAAACTACATTAAACGTAGTAGAAGATTAAACATCGCGACGAACATGCGTTGATCTCGAAACACCGAAGTCTATTATCAACGTTAATTCTTGATTGTTGATCACTTGTACCACAAAACATGTTGGGTTGTCTGTCACCATCTCAACATCAACATGAAATGCATAAGATTTGACTTGGGGATCCTTCATTTTTAACTCAAATGTTAAAATGAAGTGAGTTATCATTAGTAAAATTCACCGGTGCCATGTCTCCACCTACATCATATTCTATTTTCAAACTAGCCGTCTTCCTAGGTGTACTCAATTCAATCGAGATCATTTAAGTGAGATTCACGTATTTGCAACATACTAGTACGAGAATCCCAAATGTGTCCACTTTGCACATTACGAACACATTCACCAATTCCATGCCTGCAGAAACAAAACATATTTCTGTCACACGGTTTTCTATTTACGAGTAAAACAGTCAGCGTGTAATTGGCAATTTTAAAGGATTCCGGAAGGAATTGTGAATATAATAGGACGAAATATTTCTCATATTTTGGTAAGGTAAAACAGTATTCATAAGAAAATGGATTATTGCAGCTGACGTTCTCCCACAACAGCACGAATTGAAAAACACATCTTGAATAATTATAACAATCCAGACATGGCACATCATTAATTCTTCAGGTATTTGCAAGAAAATCACACAAATGAATCCATTCGACAGCAACATAAAAAAAAAAATCAAATATAAGTGTTGACACATAAAAATGCAGTCCAATTAAATGACTCAAGGAATGAAGCTCAATTAAGAAGTTTGAAGGATATGCCTAAAAGAAACCATATAAAAGGTCCAAGATGGAGTCATGTAGCAAAGGCACATCATCGCCCAAGCCTATTAAACGCCCAAGCTCCGGGCGATTATGATACTTTATTATTATTCAGGATGACGGTGCCATCATCGCTCAAGGTTGCGAAACGCCCAAGACCAGGGCGAATTGTTATTGTGAGCAACGGTTATTGAGACAATTAATGGGCAATCTCATCACGTTCCATGATCCAAAAATCTCAGTTACAAGCGGTTAAGTAGTGGAAGTAATGACAGCAGTTAAAACGGAAGTTTCATGACAATTCAACCATGATGAAGGACGTGTGTAGTTACAGGACAACAAGCGATTTCAGGCAATTCCACGACAACAACTGTTAGAAAAGTATACAATAGAAGAGAAGACATAGAAGAAAGGACCACGAATCAAACACTCTCGAATAGAGAATGTGTAATTTTCATTTCCTTTACTTTTATCGTATTTAACTTTCAACTGTTTTGTGTACTTGCACCCTTGGAGGCATTTCGTTTCTCGCCGATTGTAAATCTTCATCAATAAAGCACCCATTTTTGGGACTTTGTCTCAAAATGTCTGTTCCTTACATAATCGTCTGAACCCTCTTTTAATTGTTAGCGAGACCTGACTTTCCGCGCGAAACAATAAGACAAAATGAACTAAATTACGATGACTCGTGCCATGAATGAGTAATGCATAATAACACTAAAATTCATAAACTAATTATCACTAACTGGAAAATTACACACCTGCTTTTCTCAATAATCATTTATGATTTAATAACTCGCATGAAAATCTGACAGTAAAGGATGTTTTCATATTTCTTTTTCACAATATTTTTTTTTTTTTTTTTTTTTTGTGAATTTACCATTTCTTTTGCACTCAGAATTAATTAGTACCATAATTCCAGCAGCTTACAAATGAATATTTTGGAAATGTGAAGACCAGTAATTCAGGAAAAAATATACCCATTATGTAGTATATAATGGATTTAAATAACATAATAGTATTTTATGAAATATTTAATTAATATAAATGAATTTTTCCGGAAAGAAAGCCTATAGTTTCTGACGGAATTGGGCTGTGGTATCTTGATCTGGGTCATTTTTGTTTGTGATTGCTGCTGAATGTTTAAGTTACTGCTGTTGAGTGTGTATAAACACGAGTTAAATTTTAAAAAAAGTACAAAAATGGGAAAATTCACTTAGCCTATAGTTTCCGACGGAATTGGGCTGTGGTATCTTGATCTGGGTCATTTTTGTTTGTGATTGCTGCTGAATGTTTAAGTTGCTGCTGTTGAGTGTATATAAACATGAGTTAATAAATTTTAAAAAAAGTACAAAAATGGGAAAATTCACTTTTGGCCTTCTATTACACGATCAATATGTAGCTTTGAAAGATTTCAAGAACGTGAATAAAGAAGCGGTGGATAAGTGTATGGTATTCATTTGGATTAATAATTTCGATAGAGGTCCTCCTTCCCACCATCAATAAAATATACACCTGCCCACATTTCACCCATGTTTCAGTTCCTTTTTCCAAAAAAAATTATATAAAACATTCTCCCATAAAAAGAAAAAATATATATTTTAGGCAAATTCAAAATATTTTTCTTAATTTTTATACATATTCTTTGAAAAAAATCATTATTTCAAAACACAGTCCGAATAATAAAGTTGCATCTTTTTTTCTAAACAAATATGAATTCTTTTCTCCGCTGACGTCAACCACATTTTGTCTTATTTTTTCAAGTTGGCAATTGTGTGCTCATTAGACCTGTAATATATATGGTTGAATGTTTGATGATAGGCCACACCGAGAGCCAATTTACCAGATGAAGAGATTAAAGCTCTTACAAAACGAACCCAAGATGGTGGGACAGAAGTTGTCGAAGTGGAGGCAGGAAAGGGTTAATCTACGCTCTCAATGGCATAAGTATCAACTATTCTATTGTTTCTATAGGATTTTTGGTGCACGGTATATGGTCAACTGGTGGTTTTGAGATTGAAGATCACATTTGAAAAGAAGAGATTATTTTTAGATTATAGATGACTTTGGAGTGAATCAGATATTAGTTGCTGGTTATACTATTCTATGTACAGATACACATAATAGCCTGTATGTTTCTACTGCACAATCAATTTCCACTTTTCTGTTTGGTGGTCAATATTTTAGCATTTTTTTTGGTTATAACGTGACAATTTTGTACTGGAAAAAAGGTCAAAAGCAGACATTTGATTTGATGCTGGGTGTTCTGTGATTTCATGCTAATGACTTCACTTGTCAGTTTGATTAAATGGTCCTAACATGACAATATTTTATGCAGTTATGCTGGGGCAATATTTGCTGATGCTTGCTCGATGGGACTTAATGGGGTCCCAGATGTTGTAGAGTGCTCATTTGTGCAGTCGACTGTCACCGAGTTAACTTTTTTCACATCCAAGGTAGAACACAGCCTTTTCAGTTTTTTTACGTATAACTTTCAATTCAATGAATCACACTACTCGACTCTGTTGAATAATTATCACTACTAGGCCTAGTTGCAAAGCCATCAAATTGAGCACACTTTGTGATGCTGCGAGAAGTCATGTGCACTGGTTGTTAGCTCGTTACTGGTTAGTTACAAAATTGTCTTTTTCTGCTTCCAGGTGAGGCCTGGGAAGAATGGTGTGGAAGAAGACCTAGGCTTGGGCCCACTTTACGAGCAACAAGGACAAGAAGCAATTAAACCTGAGTTGAAATCGAGAAGGGAATCAAATTTGTCAACCATAGTTAAAATGGCTTAACCAACTATAGTTCTATTATTAAGAACTCAACACAATTTTGCATGTCATTCGGTGTTGTATCTTCTCTATAATTCCTGCTGCAAAGAGGATCAAATCCTGCTACTCTTGAGTAGTTATATAGAACATTTCTCAAATAATATCATCAACATAAACAAATTGTTTTGAGGAGTATCAAACAATTGGGATTCTGCCTAGGTTAATGTTACAAAAGTGGGGTTATTGATCAGATATACTTAGTGGAAATTACACAAAATCAGAATAATAAAAATTTAATTTCAAAAATTAGATATATACTTTATTTATATAAAAATCAGATATTAATTCAAATCTTTAATACAACCCAAACCCTAAAAATCCCAAAATCTCAAATCATTACCCATATCTCTCTCTCTCTCTCCCCGACGGCTTTGACTTCAACAGATAAAATGAAGCATTCTCCTGCTCCGGCTCCAGCGACCAACCAATAAGCTGCATACGTTGGCAACGGTGCATTGCGAACCTGTGTGACGCTGCCATCTCCTCCCCTTCTCCATTTTCTTTCCGCCACAACGTGTGGCTGTGTAAATAGTGTTGGTGGTGGTGTGTGGTGGTGGTGCGGTGTGGGTGTGGCAGTGTGGGCGTGACGGTGGTGCAATGTTGGTGTAACGTTGCGATCTCTGGTGTCTTTTAGCGTGGCGGTGGTTCGATGTAGGTGTCCATTTTATCTCTGGGTTTTTTGGTTGTATTTGCGGTTGTTTGTGGTGGTTGTGGTGGTGCAATTTTGGAGGTTGGTAGTAGGCGGCGTCGGTGGTGAGTTGGTAGTGGTTGTGGTGCGGCATCGTGGTTACTGTGGTGGTCGTGGTGGCGGTGGCGGTTTGGAGATTTTTTAGTGGGGTTGGTGGTTGCGTGTGGTTGAAATGAAGATAGAAGAGATGGTAGTTGTAGTGGGGCTGTGATGGAGATGATGGTGGCAACGGCGATGATGGTAGGATTGGGGATTTTTTAGGGTTGTAGGATGGGGTGATGGTGGAGGTTCTGTGGTTTTAGTTTTAGTGGTGGTGGTGCGGTGGTTGTGGGTAGTTGTTGTCGTGGTTATGTTGATATTTTTTAATGATGGTTTGTTGTTGGGAGGTGGTTGTGGTGGTTCTGACGACGAGATTTGGTTGTCATGATGTTGGTGGCAGTGGTGAGGTTGTAATCATAAGTGTTGGTGTTGGTCACATATTATTTGATCGTTTATGACCATTAAATTGATTAATCTGTGATGGATAGACAATATTTGATCATTAAAAAAGATAATGTGATCAAAAAATAATGTGTGACCTAAAAATTGTAAATTTGTGATCGATAATTTGTGACTGTCTACTCATTTGTGACTTATAATGTTTGTAATTTGTGACCGATGAATAAGTTGTGACGTTTCAATTTTTTATTGTGACCGATGAACAAATTATAACATATAAAATTTCAAATTCGTGGCCGTAAATTAATTTATGACTTTAAATTTTTTTAATTTGTAACCGATGAACAAATTGTGACATAAAGTTTTTGAATTGTGATCATAAAATAATTTGTGACGTTTTAGTTTTTTATTTGTGACCGGTGAAAAAATTGTGACCTATAAATTTTTGGAATTGTGACCGTAAAATAATTTGTAACATGTAAAATTTGTAATTTATGATCAATTATATAGAATTTGTGACCAAATTATATGGAATTATGACCTTAATATATTTAATTAATAAAATATATGTTTAATTAATTAATTTATAAATAAAATTTTAAAAAATCTGATATTTGAAATTTTAAACCTTCAAAAATCTGAAATTTTAAATATCTCTTAAATTTGAAATTGATGAAACTAAATCTCTTACTTGTAAAATTTTCCCATCTACTTGTGCTACTTCTAATTCCATTTGTTAATGCATTGTCTGCTAGCCATGTCAACGAGCGTCTTTTACTAATACTAGTTTTTGCCTGTACGATGTACGAGTTTTGTTATGTTGTAGAAAGTGTTAGCATTTGAAATAGTGGGAAAGTAATATATTGGATAATAAACTAAAGTGAGAATCATCAAGTTGATTCGGAGGATGACATATGGCCATCTATTTGGTATTTGGTGATTGAAGAGTGATTATTGTGATAGTTGTTTGATATGAATCTCTCATGTTTTTAATGAAGCTCACTACAGAATATATACTACGAAATTATATTCAAGAGGAATTTGTTACTCCATTTCATCATTATATTTGCTAATCTAATAAAATGAGAATATCAACATCACAATTTAAGCTACATTAAATATAGTAGAGAAGAAAACATAGAACGAAGATAACATATAATTGATATATAAATTGAAAGATAAGTTAAAACTTGAAAATTTGTGCATATGAAATTTAAAAGGGTAAACAAACACCTCATTTTCCTTCGGAAGGAAAAAAGTACGTAAGAACTCAACAAATAAACAAAAGAACAGGTTACCGAAGAAATGTTGTAATTGAACTTGTTGTTTCATTTTGTTGTCGGTAGAGGAGCTTGTTTTGCAGATTTCACTTCTTCTTGTAATTTGGTTTCGTTGTCAATACCTAGCCAAAAATATTGATGAAAAACAAAACATCCAAAAATAAGTTAGAATTCAGAAACTTGTGTATAAGAATTGAGAAGGCACAAAAAATCCCCCGTCTTTTCTGAAATACCAAAAAGCGCATAACATCCTAATATCAAAATGAAAGAAAAACTTACCACACCTTCTTTTGCACAGATATGATTATTCAGTAGTATCAGAATCAACGAGGATGTAGAAATTATTCATTGAAGCAGATATCAACGACAATCTTACATCTGTATAAAGTCATCCTGTCTGCAGAAACTACTTCTATTGGATAGCCTAGGATGAGGCACTCTATGTACTTGAGTAAAAAAACTCCACAACTTGGCCTACAGAAGAAATAGTTTTACAGTTAATGTAATGAGTATGATAAATGTACAATTCTATGAAGTGTAGAATGAATTATAGTGACAAGTAAATGTTTTACATATGTATCCATTATTTATAGAAGGTTGATATAGTATGATTTCTATCTCCATTGTTATGTTTGAATGTTTCTTTACGTAGTGTCTGTAGTAAGCAAATTTCAAAGACATCAATAATTATATCGTTAAATTAACAATTGTATTTGACTCTTCTTTGATTTTTTGTGGTGTATGGGCATTGTTGTTGCAGTCGTATATTCGAACTTTCCATTCGGGAATGTTTACAAAAAAATAGATACCAAGTGTTGCTTGAGTACGAACATGGAATTAATATGTAATTATACTTTATCCATGGACGTCCGGCTGGTGGCAAATTGCCAGCACATGCAATGGAACCGTAGACAATCAAGTTAAATCCAATCCACGAAATAATTTGATCTATGGACATCATCATTGTGGTAAAGGTTGTAATGCCAAAGGAATCATTACCGCAAGGCATAGAGGCAGGGGCGGACCCAGCACCTGGCCAGCCCCCGCGGCCGCCCGTGCTGGGTCCGCCGGAAGTTTCAGAACCGCCGGGACTGAGAGTCGGATTGAAGATCAGAAACTAAAGAAGGATGAAGAAGAAGGAGGAGGCTGCTGGACCTGGACGCCTGGACCGAGCTGGAGCTTGAAGTGGAGTAGCCTTGTTTTATTGGTCCAATTAATAAGCCCAACTGCCCAACCCAATAGCCACAGGCCCACAACAAAACCAATTAATCCATTATCCCAAATTCCCAATCCCATTCTTCTTTTGCTTTGGTCCGGTTGAGAGGAGAGTTGGAGAGGAGACGACGCGACGAGGGGAGAGAAATTGTTTTGGGGCTTGGCCGCGGCTTGGGGTTTTTGACGTAGGCGATGGTCCGGTGGAGCTGTGAGTTTTTGGGCTTGAGCTGCGCAGTGGAGTGGAGCTTTCGGGTTCCAGTTCCGGCTTCGAGCCTTCAACAGTTCGACCGTTCGTCTCTTCTAGCCCGGTAACCCCTGCTTCTCCTTTCTTTTTCTGCAGACTGCAGCCGTACCCGTATTTCACTTTTAGTATGTCCAATTTTTGGCATTCTGCAATCTGCACATGTTATTTTCGATTTTTTTTTAAAATTTTTGTTAATTTGTGAAATGTGAATTATGATAAATGAGAATTTATGTTATATTATTGATTTATAGTTTGAGAGACTGAGGCTATGAGTTAGGAGTGTTAGGATTTATAATTTTGAATTGTGTTTGTTAGTTTGTGTAATGTGAAACGTGATTTGAGAATTTAGGGAATTTAGGGTTTTAGGAGATTAGGATTTAGGGATAAGTGAAAAAAATGAATGGTGAAAAATGAAAATGTTTGACTCAATTAAACCATGTCCATGTGTACAATAGTGATCAACGTCGCAAACCCCCAACCTTCTGCGAGAAAAATTAATATCATAATCAAAGTAAGGAGAAGGTATAAACACGAACTAAACATACCCCCAAGCAGGTCTAGGCGCTTGTAGATGTTGACCGGTCGGCGTTGACCGATCGCTGATGTAGACGTTGACCAGTCAATGTCCGCCCGGGCTGGGCTAGTGGGCTGGGTCCGCCCCTGCATAGAGGGGAAGGTCATAAGAATCTATACCATAAAATCGATTTTCGACGGAATGAAAAGGACATACTTATAGTTCTTCCAGAACTTCTAGATTGATTCAAGAAGACAAAAATTTCTCTAATTTCAAGTTAAGTTTGTCATGTAACTCCATTTAAATCCCAACAAAAATCTCCACAGGAACTGGTCAAATAATGTACCATATTTCCTGAAAACTACAATATTTTTGACTCTCTGCTTCATCTGGCGAAAATTAAATTATCCCACTACCGTTATGAAGCTACTATCTAGAGCAAGGTAAGAGGACCTACAAAGTTCCCTAAACCATTGGCTATCAAAACTTCCATGTTAAATTGTTGCAGCAAGTTTTTCTCTGGCAGTGTCTCCAATTAGTCAATTAGAACAGATCAGCCCAGTAAAGGTTTTATCTAATACTTGTTACAATAATAATGTTTCTATCAGATTTTCAAATTATTTCATCCATAACCTTATAGCATGTTTAGGAGTGCCTAAAAGGTCCTTATACGCATTCCCCAATATGCACTTAGTCTCCTCAGTTTCATCTTTAAGGACAATAAATTTTTGAAAGATCCCTACCTTTCATTGATCATATCTTTGGCTTAACTCCAAGTCTCATACAAGAGTCCTATATTATGCATGTGATGTAGCTTAATAATATTATAATACAACATAATGAGAACAATTCAATTGATTATTTATATTCCAAATAGGGAGTTTCAGGTTTTAAAGGAGGTTGATGGGGGAAAATATATATAATTTTCTAATTGAAAGATGCACTTAAAAGTATAAAAAATCAAGTAATTTTGAGGTAAGTATTAACTTAATTTTAGTGACGAGGTTAGAAACATATCCACCTCCTTTCCTTGAAGGGTGGCAATAAGAACTCTAATGGATGTTCTTATAAATAACAAGCTTCCAACTGATCGAGCTACTTTATGCCATACACTTTGACCTGTATAATGACATAGAGATTTTTATTTCCCACAACGTAATAATTTTTTTCGGGTGTAGGGGTGGTGAATGCAGAAGGGAGTGGGTTTCATGCATATGCATGGGGATCTTCTGAAACTATGTTAGAGACGTTCGATTCCTCTGATGAGGACCCATCACTCTGGGTGCCATGAATAAGGACCTTTTGTGTTGCAGTTGCTGAAGAAGATTGAGATACAGAATCATAATAAGACTATCCAACAAACATCTTCTCTACAAACAAGTACCAGATAAGCTACATCTTTCGAAAATATCCCGTACCCATTACGAAAATTTATTTTCACAAAATAGATTATAGTTTGAAAGCAGAGACCTATTTCTTCATGTAAACATAAAGAAAGGCAATGAAAGAAAAGCAATAGCAATTTAAAAATAAAAAAGTAGACAACAAGAAAGAACTCACAAGCGGCTACCAAGTCCTAAAATCATAGATTTAGCCATCTCATTCACATTTTTTCCTGGCATGTCAAAATATTTACACGCTGTGAGCTAATCTTAATCTTAATTCTATTCCCCATTCATCTAATTTATCTTTTACTCAAATAACATCGCAGTTCCGACAAATCAAGAAAGTACACCAACGATTTAAAATATTATTTCAGCATTATAAACTAAAAATAAACCAGAGAAGCACATTGAGGCGTCCAACTGAACTAAACTTCACAAGTAAATTGGTCCATGTCTCCGGATGCCACGGAGACATGACACCATGTCTCTGTTTGTCACAGAGATATTGCTACATGTCTCTGTGGCTGCGTAATCATCAGTAATTACCAAAAACAAAAGAAAAATCACCAATAGATATATCATATACGGTAGTTCCTAAGTGGAACAAAAGCAGAGAAAGTGAACAAGAGGAGAAAAATTCTCAACAGTTTATGATAATCCAATAGTGTTTGGAAATCAAATTTCTGGTTTATATTTTGGAAGATCATAAAACTTACACGTCCAAAATTTTGAAAACTCAATATCTTCTATAGGTGAAAACTAACAACAGATATAATCAAACCAATCAATCAATCAACAACTTTACTTAGTTTCTCTTCATTTTTGCACTGTAGTTTATTTTCTAATAATCTATGAGGAACTTGCATTGTGGATGACAAATTTTGGTCAATTTTCAACTAAAAATGGTGGAGGATTTATATTTTTGTAAAATTAGTATTACACTAACACATAGTCGTGGTCATTGCTTGCTCTGGCTAAATACAATTACCCGTAATGTAATACTACTTATGTACTAAAAATACTAAATTTGCCTGATTTCACATAGAAAATTGCTAGTTATAAATCAATTAAAGAAGTCCGTGTAGAGATTTATATTGCAGGACGTTCTTTGTACAAGTTCCAAGTAGCATGGTCAAGAATCAACTTTAATCAATTCGCCAAGGAAATAGATAAAAGTACATTCAACAGCTGAAGATCTTTTTTGAGCTCTGGCATCATAACTGGCTCGGGCATATCAAACATGTTAACAATTAAAGGTGATGGGTTGATTAGTCAAAAATTGAGTTCCTAATGTGTGGTGATCATAACACTTGATGGACAAGAAATACATCTTTCATTTTTTCTTGTCCATATATAGAGAGTCATACATGGAAATCACAAATGCATGAATTCCATCATACTATCCTATCTTCCAGGTGATAAAGTCGATGAGTCACCAATTAAATTCCTAACGTGTCCATATATTCTTGGTACATGTTAGGTGAGTCAGTCAACAACCAATTATCATTGTAGGCTATGATGGAAATTCAAACGTGGTTTCTTATTTTTCTTTTTTTTTTCACCACATGTAACAGTAACATGTGAGGTAGATTTACGAATGAACAGTATACCCAATGCCTCTCTTTTAAGAGAGAGTAGATAAACATGCGAGTGTATATTATTGACACCCCTAGTGTCATGTTATAACAAACTTTCGACTCTGTTTCTTTAGTTTTTGTGCTAGGAGTACTAAATATGTTCCCTTAGAAATGCAGCCTCGTATCAAATTCAAATACGGAGAACTAAACAGGAGACTTTGCCCTTTCCTCCATGTCCAAGCATCGCATATGTGAAACGTTGTTCCATTTCTACATATTGCTGCTCATTACCACTGGTTTTTAAATCTTGAAGGGAACATTGTACTGCCTTTGCACGCTAAAGCTTTCTTGGCTAGCCCAAGAAACCACCCTGATGAGAGCTATTTCTCAGTTAGCATTAAATAAGAAGGAATTGAAGATCTATAAATGTGTACATTGTATAGCACTGTGATATTGCCTACTGAGTGTGCTTTGGCACCTTAACGGTATGTGCCAATTCATTCATTAAAGAAAGATTTTCGCTTGCTAATTCTTAGCGTGTCATATTGGATCATATTGGTCCTCAAAACATTGCTGTTATCAAATTGGGGTTATTAGCACAAATCGTCCATACGAAGATCATTGTTTGTATTTTTACCCTTATTTACACATTTCATTGCGAAAATTATCATTTTTATTTAATTTTTTAATAAAAGTTGTGAAATGACGAATATTCCTTTTTATTTAAATAAAATAAAAAGAAAAATAAAGAAGTAATTGCAACTATAGTGCTAATTTTTTTTTAAAAAAAAAAATGCCACACTTCTCCTCCAGCTACCTCATAATGGCCTCTGCTTTGGCCCGCCGCCCAGAGCTCTTCATCCGTTGCCTCATCACCAGCACAGCTGCATCACATACAGCCACAGTACACACCAGTACACCACCTTCCCCATCTCAGTACTATGAACAACTCAAAACCCACGATTCACCTACCCCACAAAACACAATTCACTCTGTTTTATTTGTCAAAGATTGAAGCTTGATTTGTTTTTTTCTTAAAAGTAATTAGAAGAAGCAAGTGGAAGCACAGTGGGTGGGAAATGGAGAAAGCTTACAGGATTTATTTGGGTGGATGTAATTAAAAAAGTGAAGACGAAAAGGACAAGGATGAAGTAGAACTATAGGACCAAGATTCAGATATATCTATTTACAGTTATTTGAATGCTACTTCAATAAATTACAATTTGGGTAAGAAGTAAAAAACTTCACTTTTGTTTTTATCATATTAATCCATTCCTCTGTTTCACATACGCACACAGATTTAGTGCGCCATAGCTGATGTAGCAGCGACGAGTGGCTGGGACACGCCTATTGGACTTGGAATCCAGAACGAATTTTTCATCGGTGTCGGATAGACACTCAGCAATTGTTCATTTGTAGCCGGATCTCATCATCGGCATAAGCCACCCGGACGCCTTCTGCCCTAAGCTAGCCAAGGCTTAGAAAGTAGTAGAGATGCGATTATGCAGAGCGTGAAATAGTAGCTTTCAGAAATTAAAGTCTTTGGAGTGAAATTAATCGTTGATGATTTGAGGCAAGTGATGATGCAAAAATTGTGGGATTGGATGGGAGAAAAAGTCGGTGGTGGGGGTGGAAGAAGGGAAAAAAGAGATTTTTTTTTTCCCCTGATTTTTTCATAATTTATTTGAGAATCGATTGCATTTTTTAAAAAAATTTAGACCTCTAATTATAATTAATTCTTTATTTTTGTTTTATTTGAATAGGAAAATATATTCTTCACATCTTTTTATTGAGAAATTGAATAAAAACGAATAAAAAACGATGATTTTCACACCAAAATATCTAAATAGGGTGTAAATGCAAAAAAATGAAAAGTATGAACACTTCATACAATGAACTTCAAACTAAGGGATAACCCTTATCAAATTGGTTCTTGACCTCTAAAGAAACATTGTTTCCTGAACTTCCATTAAAGAAGCTAACTTTTACAATGTGAATATTTGATAATATATATTTTGAACATTCAGCGTTAATTGTATAACCACAATAAAAGATACAACTTGCTCTTTTTAAGAGATCAAAAACCAACTCTGCAATATCTCCAATTTTGAAATGAAAACACCATCATGAGTGGCAATCCATTCATACTCGGGAACAAATCAAAACACAAACATGACAGAACTCCATATATGATTACAACTAAGTGATGCATTGTCCATGGTTTTCATTATACATATTGGTTTTCATTATACATATATGATTACAACTAAGTTCTTGCATTGTCCATGGTTTTCATTATACATATTGGTGTCACAGGCATCATAACTAAAAACAGAGAAAATATTCAGTGAAAAATGCTGGCTGAGGAATAACTCAGCCCAAATCATAATCACTAGCTTACCTGCAAAAGAAAATCAGAGAATGCTTACCTGCAAAAGAAAATCAGAGAATACTTGAAAGATAAAATGATCTTTACACCCCATGGGGCTTCTTTTTTTTCTTTTCAAGCATCTTGTAAAATATTAAAAATTTCAAATGCAACAATACGCTAAAAAAATATTATATGTACCTACTCGCAGCAGGATTGGCATGCATACCACCCCAGGTTCTGCTCTAATAACATCTATGCTACTCTCCCACTAGTCATTATGTAAATGATACGAAAAATCCTCCAATAGTTTCTTGTAACTAAAATAGGTGTATCAATCTTCATAATTTACATTTGCTACGTTCTTCCATCACCATCACAACCAATCAAAATCATTCTTTATAATAAAAGAAACCACCTTAAATAGGTCTACAGTTCAAATGATGGTAAGAATGAGAGTTCCAGGTCATACACTTAACTAAAGGCCATCAGATTCTGCACCCAGCCTACACTGCACCTCTGAACATCTTGAAACCATCATTTGCAGAAGCATCGCCAAAATAATCATTGAGTACATTCGTCACTAACGTCCTGCAAAGTCAAAAATGAATTCGAGAACTAAGTTCTTTCGTCTTATCATATTCAGCCAACCATACCCAAAAAATAGAGAAAAACCAGCAAGAGACAAGTTATACACAGAAAACCAATGAATAAACCCATCCCCATAGCAGAACTAGGTAGACCCAAGAAAGCACCAACACGGACATGACAGCACACAACACATTAGGGATGCATAAAAACGAATAACATTAAAATATTATTTAATTTTGATGTTTATTTTTTTCTTTTTTATTGCATAGAACTATTTTTAAGTCTTTAAAATAGCACGCGTCTTTTTTGCAGTAGTTAAAATCCCACGGGTCTGCAATTAGGGTTAAAACTGCATCTTGCAATTAAGAAAAGCCTGTTTTGCTGCCAAATACCTCCAGCCCAAAAGGCAAGAAAAACTCAGATTCCATTTGAACCCTAAAAGAAAAGTATCTTCATCTCCCCTACCTCACAGATAAGTCTCTCCCTCTTCCAGCTTCCCTCATCTTAGGTTCTTCGCAATTTCTCCGTGTTCTTTTTCTTGCGAAATGTGTCGGCAGCGTCTATGCAGCATGTCAGCCGCTTAAATGAAGAAAAGAAAAGGGATAGAGGGAGGGGGTGGGGGATATGCCATGTGGCACATCTGATATGTGTCCAGCATGTATCGGGTATCCGATAGGTGTCGGACACATACTCTGGCCCCTCCATTCAATATAGGTTAGACCTCATTGAATTAAGGTAATCAAAGAAGTACACGTCAAAGTGTGATGAGAGGGGCAGTGGATGTATGAGGAAGGGGCCTTGGGTTGCGAGGAGAACAACGGTGAACCCAAGTATCTGACCCTGAACAAACCTACAAGAGGCCAGAGAATCAAACCGGCCTGAATCGGATCAGCTCGGGCCGGGTTTTCAGGTCAGCGGTTTTAGTGCCCAGCCCAAATCAGCTCTAAAGCTGTGCACTTTATATTGTTTGGCTATGTATTTCAATAAAAAAATCAAAAGACTTATAGAAATGTTGAGGATCAGAAAGGTTTTCAACCACTTAAAAGTAAATCTCACCTCTAGGAAAACATACTTAAGAGTGTGTTTGGTACATATTAAAATGAGAGAATGCCCTGTTTTGAAGTGATGTGACGAGAAATATGTGGTTGAAAAAGAAGGAAAAATTATTGATGTGATGGAAAATATTATTTTATTGAAGAATGTTTGATTGCAAATGAATAGAATAATGAGAATGAAAAAAATAATGTGGGTCAAACAGGGGCTTAATATGCCAAAGCTAATGGTCAATAAATGCACATGAAATATCCACAAAAGCTCAAAACTTTACATTTAAGCTTCGTTTGATTCGCCATATTTTTCATGGATTTTCCATTTTCCAACTTTTGTAGTGTTTGATGGGCAAAATTTTTCCCACCTTTTCTCATTTTCCACTTTTTTGAGGAAAATAAATTTTTGATGTTTTGGTGGGAAAAAAATTTCCAAGTTTTTTTTTTTTTTTTTTTTTTGCAATTGGAAAAAAGTCTAGATACAATGGTAAAAAAAATTTATTACTTTTATTGACAATTTTCATGCAAAACAAAGCCAAACGAATAATATTCGGTATGATTAATTTTTTTTTTTTTTTTTTTTTTGCAATTGAAACAAATTCTAGACCCAATGGTAGAAAAAATTATCACTTTAATGGGCAATTTCCTTAAAAAACGAAGTCAAACGGATACTAAACTTTCAACATTTTCCATAGAAAATTATATCAATCAATCAAAATTAATTACAATTCATAGTAAAATAATTTTTAGGCAAATCAATTTCCTATAAAACATTTTCTTTCCACCAATTTTCCACATTTGCAATCAAACGGACCCTTAGAAATATTTTTCTCCAGGAATCATGGGCAAGATTGATAACTATTTCCGTTTTATCTTAAAACTGTAAGATGCTGATTTTGGATATATTGGCAAAATAATCTAAACACCCCCTGAACTTGCCTACAAAATATCCAAGTGCAAATTTATTTATCTACAGTCTCGTCAAAGTGAACTCTTTATCAATATGTTCAATGGTGCACTTGTTGGCACTTTCATGACTAGTGTGTCCATTTCAATCTGGCGTAGACATAGGCCACATGCTGATAATAAGATAACTTATATAAGAGTGCTGATAAATAAATTTCAAGTGGATCTTTTATATAGGCAAGTTATGGGTTTCCTCCTTGGTTTCTCGAAGAACATTAAAACCATTCCTAAGAAATTGAAGATAACCCAACTTAGCTACATTAACTCGAACCTAAATGTCATGTCAGGTTCTATGCACCATAAACAAAAGGGGAGGATTCTTGATTTTGTTTATCAGGTTGTCTGTGGAAGTGGCAGTGCCAAGTACTTTTAGCATTTCGACAATGCAAATGCTACTTGTTTCTATATTTCAAACAAAATCGCAGAGAAGTAAAACCACCAGAACATGGAGGAAGATTGTAAAACATACAACTTACAGGAAAAGGTTTCCAAAGTAATGTTAGCTCAATAGACATAAGCAGTGACTAAAGAGAGACCAGTCATTAGCAAAGCAATCTCTTCCTTTACCTTAACCATATCCATTCATGCCCTAGGTGACTGCCCTGCATCTGATCCATCTGCAGAGGAACCATCACTTTCGGAATCTGCATGTTGAATACACAACAAAAATTTACGATTAGCATCATTGTCACTTGGATGACATAAGACAGAAGAAGCATCATGTCGCAAGTGAAAACAGAAAGGCTTATGCTGCAAACAGAGTAAAGAAAAAATAGTCATTTACCACTCGAAGTCGATCCAGAGTCACTGCTAGAACTGCTTGAACTACTAGACCTGCTTGCATTATATCCCTGCTTTTCACCTTGAGCACCAGGTGCGGGAGAAAAACTCTTGTCAGCTCCTTCAAACATGACAGAGAAATGCAAACATCAGATCTAGAACTTCAATTTCCATATAAAGTAGGCATAATGACTAATCTAAAAAGCAACCATCACAAGGGTAAATTGCTACCTGATCCACTTTCCTTGTGAACATCTGGAACTCCTGGGGTTGTCCTCTACAATTTTATATAATAAGGAATAAATATTACGGAAGAAAAAAATTTGATTTGAGGGATTCTGAATGGTAAATTCCAGACGATGTGCAATTGCAGTAACCATAATTCTAAAGCTCTTACCATCATTGGAGTAGTCCCAGTAGCTTCTGCTCTAGCTTGCAGAGCAAGTTCGGCTTTTCTCTTGTGCTTGCTCAAATTCTTTCTGTAATTAGAGACAAACCTATCCAGGTCCCAGAGTGTTTCTGGATCAACACGGTCAATATCTACTTCAATCTCACCATCATGTTGTGAAAGCGTAGTGTTCCTTTTTTTAATGATTTGAACAATATCATCAAGCTTTTCTGAAGGCAAGCTCTGAAGGTTAGTACTGAGTCTTTGCTTCTCTTCATAAGTCATGTCCCTTTTATTGGGATCCTTTGCTTTAGGTTTCTTCGGAACAGGTGTCCGAACAGCATGCGAATGCTGCATTTTGGGATCAATAGACATGGGTGTTGGCATTGATACCGACCTATCCAAAGACCTCATTTGAGGGAATGAAGGGACATGGCTAGGAATTGGGGCAGGGACAAAAGCAAGGGCAGGGGTAAAATGAGACTGGGGAGGAGCCTTTCCTGAAATTGGATTGGGCAATCCAGCATCCTGATACATTTGGTATCTCCAATAGGGATTATACTCCGTCTCTATCACTGCCCACCTCTCTTCAAATATCTGAGCCATCTGTTCTGCCATAACATGGACGTCCTGCCCTTTTGGATTATATGTCATAGCATTGTGAAACACAAGTCTCACATCCTCTGCAAACTCCCTAGGAGACTTGTACCAATTCTGCGAAAGTCTATTCTTAATTGTACCCAAATCCATAGGATGCTTAATAATATCATGGTAATCATGCAACCCCAATGCTTTGGCATCCACTGGCTCATTAAACACCCAACCATGTTTGTGCTTCATCAACCTCTGAAGTAAGTTACTACAACTCCTGAAAACCTGATTCCTATTCTTGTCAAAACCAAAACCTGAGCCAAATGCATGTTCTGTCTCCCTACCGTGTTTTCTCACATTACTCGTCTTCAACCTCTTGTTACTTTCAGCGGGGAGTCTTTCCTTCCCCAGGAGAAACTCCGAATTTCTATAATATTGATTGGCCTTGGGAGTCCTTTTCTCCTTCTCAACAAAATCATTTGCCCCGTGATGATTTTCCATTACTGTAACACTGAGCTGCCTATTATACAGCCTTGATTCTTGATGTTGCACTGCACCTACATCAGAATTCATCCTGGCTAACCCAATCAGCCTGTTTTCAGGATTCGCCACCGAGCCGACCTCTGAATGGACTCTGACCAACGCCCTCCTTTCTACTGCAGCATTCCCCACATACTTTGGCAGAGATTGAGCATATTGACCTAAATTGCCGCCAGCAGCAGCCATATAAGTGCCATTACTATTAATGTTAACACTGTTAATATTAGTGTTCTCGTCAGCAAGCTGAAGGTGTTTGGCTTCAAGCTGTTTAACTAACCTCCTAACCTGATCAAGCTCACTCTGTAGCTGCTGCCTAAGCTCCCTAACCTCATTCTTCGGAGTTACTTTTGATAAATTAAATCTAACTCTATCATGAACCCTAGTTATCTCGAGTGGCTTAACAATTCCGTTCACTTTTACTGGCCCATTCCTAATGGGTGGACGATGTTCTGGAACTAGTTCTCTACCATTCTGTCGCTCATTCCCCCTCTGCAACTGTTGTGGTGACACTTCTCTACCATTTGGCAGCTCATCTGCACTAGGCAGCGGCAATGATGCTCTGAGATTCTGTGAACTGTTCTCATTAGCAGACCGCAATGGTTCTATAAGATTCTCTGTATCATTCCCACTGGGAACCGGCGATGATTCTTTAAGATTCTGAGGATCGTTTCCACTGGATGGTGGTGATGATTCACTACGATTTTGCTGGTCAGCTGTTTGACTCTCACAGCCTTTTTGCACTCGCTTCCGAATCCAAGCGCTATCCTCTTGCTGGAAAGGAAGTTGTTTTACATGCTGTGGTTGTTCTTCCAGCTGACGCTGAGAAGAATCAACACCTTCACACTCTAAGGATGGAGGCGGAGTTTGTTCTCTATGTAGAGGTCGCTCTTGCAGCCCCTGAGGAGAATAGTTCACATCTTCCGCCCCTGCGGTTTCTAAATCCTCATGATTGGTGGTTGCTGCGACAGAACCATCAGTGGTGGTGGCCAAAGAGAAGGCGGTAACAGAATCATTCCGGTTCTCAGTGGTTCTGGAGTTGAGAACTTCGTTCACAGCGGTGATGGTGACAGCTACGGGAACTTCGGCGGCGGCAGTATCTTTATTAGCACTGAGTTTCTGGGGTTTCTTGTGAAATCTTCGAGTATAAACTTTGCTATTCTCGGTCCATCGAACCCTTTCTCTTGAACTCAAACCATCACTCAAATCCCCTATAGTCTCCGAAGCCATACATGTAATCCCCAAACAATAACTAAAGAAAACCTAATTTTCTTCCAAATCAACTCTCAACAACCCAAAAATCCCCCAATCCCAAAAGGTAGGGTTTCGAATATGACCAAAATAATACAAAAATAAATTTCAAGAACAAATAATCGCAAACAAAACTACTCGAAGGGTCAATTTTTAGGAAAGATATACGGAGATCCAATTCATACAGGAAAAAAAAAAAAAAACCACAGGCCTGAAGGGTGACTAATATTCTGAAGAAATAAATAAATAAATTAAACTAAAATGAAAAGGTGAAAAATTACAAATTTTTAGGGTTTGGGTCGGGGGCGCTCTGTTCTTTGATCCGCGCTCTGTTTACTTTCTCTCTCTACAAACTTTTACCTCTAGAAATTCTGTCGAGTGATTTTTTAAGAGCAAACTGCTGATTTTAATCACACGCGCTAGTTGACTAATGATAAGGCGGTGAATGGTGATAGGATACCTTGGCGCGTGGGATGTGTTTGCATCGCAAGCATACAGTAGTACTATTTGTGATGAAATATCACGCGCTAATTCTGCAAGTGGTTCTTCGATACCACGTGTGATTTTATAGATATACTTGCTTTAAAAAAAAAATGTTTCAATTTTTAGTTTTTCCTGTACTTGTATGGTTTTTCATACGGCCATGATCCCTTACTCTACCTTCGGACAGGAGTTAAACTTCTCACTCACACGTCAACTATGCTTTTAATTTTAATTTTAATTTTAATTTTTGTTTTTGACTCTGTTTTTTCTCCGCTACGCACCCGTCACCTCTTATCACGCACCCCTTTTAATTCCTACCCACTCCATTAACTTTTTACTCATTGTCCCTAATTACTTTTTTATTGGCAGGTCAATAACGTGAAAATAATTCACGCAATTTTAATTTTAAAAAGTCAATAGTTTCTTTATGTTTTTATCTCAATTTTCAAGATCACTACGTTATGTCAAATGAAGTTAAAATATTGCATTTTTAATATCATTTGGAAGTGTTTACAACTTAATTTTTTGCATAATTAATGGCACGCAAAATGGTTAACCGCAGCAAAAATTTCGACGCGTCAAAATTGGTCTATCCATACTAGTATTTTGAGAATTTCGATAATATACCACCTTAAAATTCACTGACAATTATAAATCGGCCAAATCCACAAATCACATATGTTATCTCAAATCTCGTTTCGAAAGCTACATCATAAACATATCGAAGATCCAAACGAACATTGATTTCACGTTCAAAATAGTTAAACGAACGTTTCAAAAGGGGACACTTAATCATCTATCCAACGGTTTTCGAACTCCTCAATCCAATGGAAAGGTGGGGAAAATGATGTGAATTATATCGAGAAGCTTCGAGACGACATAGATATGAGAATTTGGATAGCCTACGATTGTCGATGAATTTTTAAAGTTAGCATACTATCAAAATTCTAAAAATTAGTTTGGAATGACCTACTTTGACGAGTCGTAACTTTTGTCACGGTTGGCCGTTCACGCGTCGTTAATTAAGTGAAAAACTGGGGTGTGAGCATTTCAAAATGATATTAAAATTTGATTTGGTTTGACATTTCGTACTGATCCCGAAAATTGAAATAAAAACATCAAAAATCATTGATTTTTCAAATTAAAATTGCAAGAATTATTGCCACATTATTAGGGTGGGAAAAAAGTTATTGGGGGTGTGCGAGTAAAAAAAAATATTATTGGTATTGGGTGGGTGGGTGGGTGGGGTGGGTGATAAAATGGGACGAGCAGGAAAAAGGGGAAAAAAAATCTAGTACCGAGATTTTTATTTTATTTTGAAGATTCTATTAATAGTTCAAATAATTGAAATCAAATGCAATTTATTGTCCTTGAAAGTCATATTCCATTTTAAATATATAAAAAGCACCTCAATGAAGAAGGATTATTTTCAGTATTTCTTAATTGCTATGAAAAGACCATCTTTGAAATCCACGAGGTTCAAAAACTACAATTTTAAAATTGTTTGAATTTAACGTATAGTAGAGAAATTTTTTGGATTTACTTGCAAAATATTTTATTCTGTGAACGTGTAGTTTGAAAATGAATATGTAGAAACAATTTTTTTTTTTTTTCAAATAATAGTTGTCAAATAGGAAGCTAAAGAGGTCTCTTGCAAAAGAATAAAACTTCCTAAAGGCTATTTAAGTCAAGAGAAGATTAAAGAAAGCTAACAAATTCAACGTGTCGAATAAATGTGGAGGACCTAAATCATGCGATTTTGTTATTGATCATTCATTGCCTTTCACCTTCGCATCATTCTTGATCTTATTTATAATGCTAGAATATGAAGAATTGCCTAATATCTACTATGCGTGTTGTTACATAGGGCATATTGCAAAATGTTGCTCCAAGATGCAATGACAAATGTGGGAAAGAGAAGTTCTAGTGGAGTTTGTGATTGAGAATCACGCAAAAAAATATGCAAAATCACCATCAAACACGTGCAATTAGATTTTTCTATTTCGGATTTTGCATTTATTCTTTAAAAGTATATTTTTGTCAATATTCATTAGTCATTTAATGTTTTTGAATGTTACCCTATATTCACATTGTTAAAGAAACCCAATGTGTCAAATAAGATAAGTCAAATAAATGTGAAGGGCCTACATAATGCGAGTTTACTATTGACCATGATCACCTTTCACATTGTCTTCGCCCTTGATCTTATTTGTGATACTAAAATATGTGAATTGTCCAATATCTATTATGCATGTGGTTGCACGGGGATATTGCAAAATCTTGCTCTAGGATGCAAAAACAAATGTAAGAAAGAGAAGTTCTAATAGAGTTTGTAGTTGACAACAACACATGAAAATACAAAATCATCATCAAATGCAAGTAATTGGATTTTTAAATTTTTTTTGGAGTTCGCATTTATTTGTTAAAAGTATATTTTTATCAATATTCCTTAATCGTTACTGAATGTAATACAACGCCCATATTTAATAAAGTTGACAAATTCAACGTGTTGAATAAGATAAGTCGAATAAATGTGGAGGACCTATATCAGATCAATTTGTTATTTATCATCATTACCTTCCATCTTGGAATCATCTTTATTATGCATGGGGCATATTGCAAGTCTTGCTCCAAACTGCAGCGACAAATGTTAGAAAGAGAAGTTCAAATAGAAATTGTGTTTGATAACCACGCACGAAAATGCAAATTCATCATCAAACACAAGCAATTAGATTATTCTATTTTTGAGTTTGTACTTATTCATTAAAAGTATATTCTTATCAGAACTCGTTAATCATTTGAAATATTAGAATTGAATACGGTATTCGTGTTTGTTAAAGAAAGCTAACAAACTCAACATGTGAATAATGCAAGTCAAATAAATGTGGAGGATCTACATCATGCCATTTTTGTTATTGATCATCATTACCTTTCAACCTGGCATCATCCTTGATCTTATTTATGATGCTAAGGGTGTGTTCGGTCGTGCTTAAAATCCAATTAAAATTAAAAATATAGTCGTTATTAGGTCTCACTCGTCTAATAAAAGTTAACAATAACGACTAATTTTTTAATTTTAATCCACTTTTAATATCTACCAAACACGCCCTAAGTATATGAAGAATGGCCTAATGTCTATTATGCACGTGGTTGCGTTGGGTATATTGCAAAATCCTACTCCAAGTTGCAACGACAAATGTGAGAAAGAAAAGTTCTACTAGATTTTGTGGTTGAGAACCACACATGAAAATGCAAAATCTTCATCAAATGCAAGCAATTGGATTTTTTTATTTCGAATTTGGATTTATTAATCAGAAGTATATTTTTATCAATACTCATTAATGATCAAATTCATCAAGTGTTTGCGTGGTTTGGTGTATTAGACATTGAAAATGTCTAAATAAGGTCCATGGCGGTGCTAGCCTATTGCTTGAGTGGTGAGACGGAATTTTCAACAGAGGACTTGTCGCCTACCTACCACTCGACTGGCTATCATCAAGATTTTCCTTGTTTTGTTTATTTCACATTTTTTAATCTAGTTTTCATCTTTAGAGCTATTGTTAGGATTTGACATGTAACCCTATAAATAGTAGACTTTTTTTACAAGTTAAATCATCACCGAGACTGAATTGTTTAGAAATACAATATTGTTGTAATTTATCTCTCCATTATAGTTGAATTAAATCTTCAATTACTCCGTCAAATTAAATTTGTGTTTCTTGTGCTCTTGTTATTTGTGATCAATACTTCATATCGTGCAGTATAATCTCGTTTTGTTTCTAACAAGTGGTATAAGAGCTTTGGTTTGATTTGTTTGTGGTTTCTTTGTTCTCAATGTCAATCATGAAGTATGACATTTCGATTTTGGATCGCAGCACTATATTCTCATTGTGACAGGTGAAGATGTGAACAGTACTCGCTCAAAAGGATTTAAATGATGCGTTGTTGGGATTTGACAAGATGCCCACAACTGTGACGACGGAGGAAACACAACACAAGGATCAGAAGGTACTTTCATAAATTCATCATCATCTTTCGAATAATATTTTCAAGGCATTTTGAAGGAGAAAATTGTAGCTATATTATGATTGAAATTAAAGCAATTGTGCATGACTAAAAGTCTAATAAGCGAATTGCACCTGAAGTAGAGGTTTTATTCTCATCGCATGACAGAAGGTGGATCTTTGGAAGATCACTTGGTTATTTTTGAAAAAAAACGTAGTTGATTTGGAAACTTTATAGTTAAATTATGATGAAGAAGATTTAACCTTAACTCATTTATGTTCATTGCTTGCTTCTTTACATCGTTTAGAGACATGATTTAGTATAATCATGATACTTTCGTCGTTGAAAATGTATACAATGCTTTGTTTTTTGAAAGATAAGATTAAAGCGTCTGGTTGGATCTGGGGCTAGATATGGAGAATACATTGTTGCTCATGGTGGTCAGGAAAGGGGCATGTCGAAGTATAATTTCAATAATCAAGTTTATTTTTATTGCAAGAAGAAATGACGCATCAAGAGGGATTGCAAGAAGTTGCAGAATAAAGATAAGTTGACTGCAAATTGGAAAGAAAGGCAATCAGATACTTCAGGCGAAGCTGATGTTGCAAATGACCATTTTAGTGATGTGAATCTTTTAGCTATTTATGACGGTGAGTCTAAACCTGACTAGGATTAGATATGGATTTAGCTTGTGCATTTCATATTTGTCCCAATTAGAATTTGTTTGCAACATATGAAATAGTTTCAAAAGGTGTAGTGGTCATAGGAAATAACGTATTTTGTCGGGTATGTGGTATTGGTAGAGTCGGACTTAAACTATTGGATGAGACATTTAGAACACTGATAACGTTTGACATATTCTAGATTTGAACAAAAATCCCATCTCATTGGTTACTCTTGATTCAAAAGGGTACGAGTTTATTATTGGAGGTGGAACTTTGAAGGTTTGCAAAGATGTCCAGGTTGTATTGGAAATGGTGGAAAAGGTTCAGGTTATATATCTTGTAAGGTCGTGCAGAATCGTTGAAGAACAATTAGCAAAGGTTTAGTACCGTGGTAGATATTCAGTTTGGTACAGTACCGTTGGGATTTGGTTTTGGGTCAGTGTTGAAGAATACAGCTCGGTAGAGTTCAGAGGATATGGGTAATCCCACTTTGCTACCATCATCTGTGGTGCCAGCTCTTGTTGAAGAGTTCAGTTTATTCTTTGCATTTGATTTTTTTTCTCCAGATGGAGAAAATCCTAGAGTTTCATTCGTTGCTATAGAATTTGTGTCAAAGTGGAGATTTCTGGGTTTGTGACCCATGGTTTGGTGCATTGGGACTTGAAGACGTCTGAATAGGGTCCATGGAGGAAAAAATGGATTGGTTGCTCTAGCCTATAGCTAATGGATGCTCGAGCAGTAAGACAAAATTTTTAATAGAGGACCTGCTACCCACCTACTGTTCGATGGTGCTCAAATATCGATATCATCGAATTTTCTTTGTTTTGTTTTGTTTATTCTATTCGTTTTTTACTTACTTTCCATCTTTAGGGCTATTATTAAGGTTTAACATGTATCCTTATAAATAGCAGACTCCTCCTTGCAAGCTAAATCATTACTGAGTTTAGAATTGTGTAGGAACATAATATAGTTGTAATTTCTCTCTCCGTTATAGTTGAATAAAATTTCCAATTTCTCTACCAAATTAAATTCTTGTTTATTGTATTCTTGTTGCTTGCGATCAATACTTCATATCATGTCGTATAACCTCGTTCTATTTCTAATTCTAACGGTTAGTGGTCGTCATTACCTTCTACCTTGGCATCATTCTTATTATATATGTCGTTGCATAGGTCATATAACAAATCTTGCTCCAAGATGCAAAGAAAAATGTGAGAAAGAGAAGCCATAATAGAGTTTGTGGTTGAGAACCATACATGAAAATTGTAAATGTCATCATCAAACACGAAGTAATTGGATTATTCCCTTTTGGAGTATGCATTTATTTGTTAAAAGTCAATTTTTATCAAAACATGTTATCATTTAATGTTTTAAATGTAATATGGTATGGACCTTGTATTTTACACGGGTGGCGTGGCTAACAGAACCCAACTTCACTTACGTTCATTAACAAGCTCCTGCATGCTTGAACAAGTCATTAGGAGCAAGTGGTCTTCTCCAATGGTAGAAGCAGAGCATTTTGATGGTCAAACCAGTCAATAGTATGAGCATATTTGGATGTGGGATGGTCGAAAGATGTGAGCAACGTTCGTGTACGGACACCAATGATGTATGAACGAGTAAAAGTAAGAGGAAGCAAAGTTATAGAATGAGTGTATAAAATTACATTACTTTCAAATAACACAAAGTGTGAGCTTTTATAGTAGAAGATGCGTAATTATTATTGTTGGATTAAGAGACATGAGGTCTCTTAATGGCCGAGATGTCTCCTCCTAGGCATCACTCCATCAATCATAGGTTGAATACATTCAATGTTTCTGAAAAGTGACAACCTTATAGTGTAGGCATGATCTCTAAAAAGTAGGTTGACAAGTTGACCGTTGATGCGTATTGATTACGCCCAAAGAATAACGCGGTAATTGTAGTATAGCTTTGTTGTGTCGTATCCACAGGGAAATGGAAAATGATTAAGGATTCCAAAAAGGAATGAGTTATCGTCTTCAATGTGTAGTAAAATTCAACGTTTAAAAGGTGTATTTAAAATCAATAATTTGAGGTAGCGAAGCGTCGGAATTCCATCAGTTGGATTAGATCATTCACGTCAACTATTTCATTTTTACAACACAATTAGAGGCTTTCATCTCGACACTATAATCGGAAGATATATCGTGAAAACCAATTTAATTTACAAATGTAATCCTAGAATCTAGACTTATGACATATTCGTACAATTTTATTGGAATACGATCAAAGATCGACCATATACATCAAACATATAGCAGTAATTAATTCGCCAATAAAGTAATATTAAAATTCAAATTCAACAATTAATTCAATCTAACGATAGAAGAAGCATGATTTGATCTATGAAAGATTTGATAAAAGGTAAACTACTATCAACAATAAGTAATTGAAATTGAAATTCAATAAATAATTTGATTAAACAATGGAAAAAACATGACTGAATTCATGAAAAATCTAATAATTATTAAACCGATTTCAATATAAATTCATGAAAAGAAAAGTCTAAATCCTAATATTATTAAGCAAGAAGAGACCAATTACATGAAATAATAGATGTGAAATCATCATATCCAATTAAGTTCTTCCCTTACTTCACCAAGATTGTTAGTTTTCCATGAGTTTCTTGAGCCAAAATCAATGGAAGAATGATGAAAAATGAATAATGCAGAGGAATTTTTTTTAGGATTCTCGCGGCCTAAACATAAAAAAACTTATGTGTGCACGGCGTAGCACCTAGGCACTGAAAATCTGTTATTTTGGGTTTGTACAGCGCCTGGGCGCTGTAAGGGTAGCGCATGGGCGCTGAGTTGCTGCATCCTTTTCAGTATTTTCATCATAACTTCCTCTCTCGATATTCGATTGAGGCCATTCAAGTTGCGTTGAAAAGGTAACTCAAAGGGCTACAACTTTGCTTCAGAGACCATCTTTATATTCGATCGTTTTCCATGTCAAAAATCGGTCTCAATATGAGGCTGAAAATCGATGCGAAACTTTTCAGCTTGAAAGCTGATTTGTGATCATGTTTTGGCTATATTTCATCCATTTGACTCCTTTCTTCATCCAATTGACATCTAATACTCTCGAATCTTCATCACAAGGTTGGAAACAAGTTTAGAGTATTTGCTCTTCAGTCCCTGAATTTTCACTTTCTTGCATTTTGATCATTTTTTACTTGTTTCTTCCATTTTTCATCGTTTTCACACATTTGCAATATAAACCAAAATATAGAAGTACTTAATGCATTTAGGCGTCAAATAATCAAAAAAACGTAAATATTAATGGGTAAAAGATGTAATGAATGTGTTATTATCACGTCTACTGTAGAGATATCATGTCAATCATAGAAAGATCAAGTATGAAGAATCTCTTAGAAGAGTTGAAATGAGAAGTGTTTTCCATCAACAAAGAGGCTAATTACCTCGGATCCATCCCCAGTAGGTTATAGCACCTCGTCTAAACAATGGAGGGTCAATCTTTACAGATACTACTACACCAAAAAAGAGCTTTTGCAATGACCAAAAAACGCTGCAAAAGGCTTTTTGCAACATTTTTCCAAATGTTGCGAGGGTCGGTGTTGCCGTTGAGGGAAGACTTTTTGTACGTTTATTTACCATTGCGAAAAAATCTTTTACAATGTAGCGTTTTTTCAACGTTGCGGTAGACCTTTTGCAGCGTTTTTTCAATATTACTGTAGACCTTTTTTTACAGTTTTATACGGTAATTGACCCACAAAATTTAAAATGACACTTTGTGAACAAATTTTGGAATTGAATAAAAATTGATAATTTCATTACAAATTTTTGAATCAATACAACATTAGAATGTGATACAACACAACCTATCTAAAAAGGAGTAAGAATTAAAGAGTTCATGTTGTATCCTCTATAAAGCTCGAAACTACAATAATCTATCCAAACTACAAATTGTACAGAAACAATGACACAAAAATGGACTAATAGATCACAACACAGAATATAATGAAGAGCACAAGGCAAAGATAGACGTTTGTTGTCCATATCTGATGGAACCAGAACAGAAACTCTCCAATCCGATAAGCATCCACGGCGACATAGTTCATTATTTCACCACTTGAATGAATTAGCTTAGTAGCATTAGACAATCTTAGTTGCTTGCTCCTAAAGTACCACTGTCTTTCAGATAAGGACTCGAGGCTCTTCGTAAAGAAAAGCAATATGGCCAGTACATATCCCTTGTATTTAAAACTTTCTTTACCTTCGGCAACCATGATGAAGGCATTAAGAAGAAGCGGACCAGCAGAAAGAGCAATTACCTTTAGTACTGCAAAAAATTGAATTGAATAGCAAAAAAAAAAAAAATTGAAATCAGCAAGCAAATCCAACAGGCTAGCACACGCATGACATAACCCTAATTAATCACATTTTTCACGTTCCAATGAAAACAGAAAATTCAATATATGAAACTTGAAACTTAAAGGAACTTCAAGTGGATACAATGTAATTTGTGATTTCAAATTGCTACAAAAGGAACTTCTATTAGGCAAAATGAGATTTCAATTGTGACAAAAGTAGTCACATATTCAGAATAGACCAGCAACAATAATAGGATTCTCCAGCAGTAAAGATTGATACCGAACAAGTGGATAATGAAGTTTGGATAGTAGATACCATTGAGTTGCAGAAATTTGTTCCCAAATTTAAGAATATACATAACTAGCAAAAGATAAAGTTTAAATATTTTTCTTTTATGTTATACATAACTAGCAAAGGATAAAGTTCAAATATTTTTTCCTTTCACGTTCTTCTTTCTTAAGCATTTCCCAAGTCATGTTTCATGAACTAAATTATCAGAAAATTAAATTTGAGAAAACTTTCTATGCTAGTCACATTTACAAACCAATGCATCAAATCTTATAATAAAAGAATAAAAGAATTTAGTCAAACTCAAATGAGAGCATCTATTGAAATCGATTGTTAATGGTACATACCGACTTCACAACATCATACACAGTGTCATCTGTTGCACACCAAAGACAGGACCCATCAGCACTTTTTCACTTGGTTTTCAAAATGTCAGATATTGTGGTGCTTTCAAAACCATGCTCTTCAATACAAGTAGCTTGAACTGACTCGTGACGAGCAAACAGAAGAGGCCGCTCTATAGGAATCACCAAGCGCACATGTTGTATAACAACATTCTTAAGTACACTGCCGTGTGAGAAGATCGATCGAATTTCTCCTTGCATATTGCCTAAACAGATAAGGATTCATGGAGTTCAGAAAATATTGAAGTTCATTTAGTTCACACAGCAGTTGTTCTGCTAAAAAATTAGTGAACAGAGAAGCTCTTCTACATACAAAGACACAACAGATTAATCATATAACACCACATTTATCTGGAAGCGACCATGCAAACTTACCATTTTAATAAATTGTTTGCAAGGTTGATTTATGAAATAGAAGTTTAGCCACAGAATTAAGATCACAAAAATGTTTCACGACAAGATTCATTTTGCAAATCCAAAGTACAGGGTAAAAATTGTTGAGTAGAAACTAAAATTTCATCTCCTTGGAAACACAAATATAGCCCTTTTTGGCAAACATAACACACTCACATAACTGGTAAACCATCAGAAAAAAAGCAACAAAAGAGGGATCCGTGTGTTCCACAAATTATTCATTAAAGATAAGCATTTCTAAGCACTTCCTTATAAATATAATCTACCAAATCGATGACACTTTATGAATAGTAAACAGAACTGCTCGGCTAAAATACAGTTTTAACATGCTTGTTTATGCTTGTTTATGTTACCTAATTTTACAACTTCCATAAAACTGTAAATTTTAAAGTTCTTTCAATTTCATAAGAGACCCATCTTTATCAGTGACCCATCTCCACATAAAGGACCTCAAACATTGTCCAAAACATCAAAGCTTATTTTCTTGAATATACAAGAAACCCACATAAAAAAACTGCTCTATTTCATGCAAAACACAAAAAAAATATACAAGATTCATTAAATCCTTAATCTCTTCACAAGAAAATCCGTAAAAAGATCAGGTCAGGAGCATATTACTAAAAATTAAGCCTAAACAAGCTAACCTGAGTTGAGATATATCTTGAAGAGGGTTCAATCCTACAAAAACAAAGCAAATGGGAATGTCATAAGAATAGATCTTTCAGTTAAAATCCACCCAAATTTTAGCTGGCCTTCAGAAAATTAAATCTCAGAAAACTAAATGATCAGGCTGATGGGTCACTGCTACAACTAAATTGAGGTGGCGGCCATGGCTTGCGGTTTAGTATTGACCCAAGAGGTCTGTAGGAAGGATAATGCCACTGAATTACAAGACATTTCTTCTTTGATTCTCTCGTGTGAAAATGCTTGAGCAAGAAAATAAACAATTTTCAAGAAAGCATCAGACACTTACAGTAGGTTACGGAGGCGAAGCAGCTGGTCTAGGGCTCAAAGTCACCGGCACAAAGGCGAAGCACCGGCACTTTCTTATTGTTCCTCAATAGCTTCAGCCTTGAAGTCACCAGCTTCAGCCTTGAAGCCGCCAGCTTCAACGTCATATTGCTGCATCCGATTTCAATTTAACCTCAATTTGAGTAAAGAACCACCCATGGAGATGATAGAGAGTAGGGGGAAGAAGAGAGGAGAGGGGGAGACGAGATGAGGAAAAGTTAGGGCCAATGTTAAAACGATTTGATTTAGTGGGTTGTGGGACTTTCTGCAATGTTTTTAAAACGTTGTGAAAAGATCAGAAAAAATTAAAAAAAAATTGCGAAAAACGTCTTTCGCAACGTTTATGAAAAGTTTTGTCTTCCGCAACGTTTAAAAAACGTTGCAAAAAATTAAAAATTTCGCAACACTAAAAAACATTGCAAAAATGCATTATTAACAACATTCACTTAAAAATGTTGTCAAAACTCAATTTTGTTAAGCAATGACAACATTTATGTATTAGAATGTTGCGATAGACCCATTTAACAATATTTAACTGCCGAATTTTGCTTTTATGTGTTGCAAATTATCATTTTTGGCGTAGTGTACCTCAGTGGAGGTGATGCATCACTTAGGCTACCCCATATATGACCTCACCTCACCTCACATTGGCATTTTCTCACATAAAATTAAATGTAATCAATCACAAGTAGAGCAATTTTTAGTTTCACACAATTGCACCAGTCAAAATTAGTGAAAATAAGACAATTAAATAGATTTCGATGAACTATCGTGCCATTTAAGCACCTTATGAGTGCTTTTTGTCAAAACATCCCATATTATAGTTCTTTTATTGACTGTGTTAATTGTGTAGCTCATGATCCTTTTTCATTATTGGCACATACAATTGGTTAGCCCCAATTCTGGTTCATGGAACCTCTACATAAAAATATCTTAATTTAAAACTCGGCAATGCTTATAGTTCTTAAAATTGAGTAATGAAAATCCAAAAGCATTATTCAATCTGACGAATAAGGTGATGGAGTCCAAATTCTCAAATCATAAAGATATGATTTTGCGAAAATAAAAATTAAAATCACAGAACAAATAATTTACAACAGTAACCAAAATTGCTTACTCTTTTGGTACTACTTTGAAATGGGTAGCTATGAAAGGATCCTCGAACCCAAGCCACACCATTAACGAGAAACTAGATCGTGAATTTCTCAATTCTTAACTAGAGAACAAAGAGAGGTTTACTTTTTGTTATCCACTTAAGCACATGGAATTGTGGAGAGGGTAAATAGCAATAGAGGTCACCAAACTTTAATGCACATTTCACATTTCCAATTTTTCATTTTTCATCACTTAGATCTTTAGTGGACTATCTTACCCTTTCTTAATTTTAAGTTTACTGTAGCTATCTTGATTTTGTTCTTAGTCAACTGCCTTTAACTCTTACCACCATTATTTCAAAATTATTTTTTCTACATTACTCATTTTAAATCAAACATTCACACAATAAAATATTTTACATATATACCTAAAAAAATTTATCTATTTTTTAACCATACATTCTCGAAAAAATTACTATTCAAAATTCAATTTTACTCAAATAATTATTGTCAAATAGGGGCTTAATATCTCCGGATTCAACTTTTATCCAACCATACATTGCCCCAACTAGCCAAACGGTGGAAGGTAGCAACAGAAAAGCTTGTCAAGTCAAACTTGATTTGCCTTCTGACTTAAGCGAAGCCCTCAAGTGCAGATAGGAAATTTAGCGAATCAATGAATTCATCTTCAATTCTTGATACATAATGGCTAGCTAACCATTATTAATGACTTTTCGTGATGGATATTATTAACCTTGTTTTTCGTAACATCAACTTGACAACAAATGTCGGGCTCACTCATGCCAACTCAAGTAAGTTCCGGCATATTTTGACTGGAGAACCAGATGGAGAACAAGATGTCTTGATTGCACTAACAAACAATCACAAGCAAAGTGTTAACTTAAGACCAAACTTACAAATGTAGAACAAGTAATAGAGTATATTAAGAGGATTTTTCTTGAGTGTATTCTCGTATATTAGAATCAATATTCAAAAGATCATCATTTACAATTTACAAAGACCACCTATTTATAGAGTTCTGTCCGATGTGGTGATCGTTGGATGAGAACCATGTTGTCTCATCTCCTTGACTGAAGTCACACATCACTAAGTCTATCATACATTAAATACAATGACAACGAATCAGTCGCCATATACATTAGTGTTGAGTTTTGATACCCAATAAATCCTGAACTATGATGTTAAATCGATTTTAGTTGGATTATATTTCATAAGTCTCGACCGATGAGTGAAGTGAAATATTGACACCATAATCGAACCAAGCTTTCTACGTAACTCACTTGGGCCATTTGAAGCAGCCTAATTGAATTAGGGTTGTTCATGGCCCAACACAAACATTGAATGGCTCCAACAGGTTGTTAGCCCACTATTTATCTCCTATTGGTCCCTATCTAATCTCTAACATAAAGCCCACTTGTTCTATTATATAACAATGTCCACTACTATTCTTGGTTCGATTATGGTGTCGATATTTCACTTCACTCATCGATCGAGGCCTATGAAGTATAATCCAACTAAAATCGATTTAACATCATAGTACGGGATTTATTGGGTATCAAAACCCAACACATTATGCTGACACACCTAACATTCTTTATTACAAATGTTATATCAATCATTCCTAAAAATTGCATATAATCTTGTAAGAGACAGCTTCAACTTTAAGGACTTCGAATGGACTGAGGGATTCAGTCGAATGGAGCTCTGTATTAGTGGTCTTCTGTGTGAAAATTTCGGCTTCTTCTTTGATTTCTTATGTAGCACTTCGAATTAAGAACTTCAGTCAGTAATTCAGAACATGAGTTTCAGCCTTTGTTTGACTTCTTTGCATTTGACCAATTGAGTCTTTGTTGACTTTCATTTCCATGTGGACTGCGATGTGACACTTTGACTGGAGCCTCAGTAGCGAGGCGTCCATATATCAATGGTCATTGAACATGTTATTTCGAGCTAAACTAGGATGGAGGCAAAGGAGATAAACAAATTTATTTTTTATTTTTTTATATTGGACTAATACATTTAAAAAAATTACTTAAAAAAATTAATTGGTCTTGGGGCAAGCTTGGGCTAAAGTCGACCTATCTCCCTCCCTCCGCCCCTGGTACTGAATATGATATTCATAACATTTTCTATCAACTCTCAAGGATTTAGGGCTTTAAGATGTGTCTTCATATGGATATACATCTGCTTGCTTGTTTATAATAATCCAATAGTTATTTTTTGTCATCTCTTCTTCTTATACTTAGAAGATTTCTCATTCTGATCATACTACTTTTGTTGAAATATTGAGATTCGATAATAATTTTCAAAAACGCTTATGAGTATGTAGCTTTGTTAAGTTCTAAAAAATATGTATCTAACTTGGTATGACTATGCTACTTGTACATAAAATCAGTACATAAGGGATTATATAAAATGATGTAAAGGGAAAATATTGGATAAAAAAGTTGATTGCTTTTAAATTGACAAATGACAGAGTGTCATGTGACATTATATAATCTCTTATGTAAATATTTATATACATGTAGCAAGATCCAACTTGGTATATGTATCAACAATTATTACAATTTTTTTTAAAAGATGATTCATGTATGTATCAAGTACATGTACATGAATTCACTCGTTGCATGTGTCTGTAATGAGTTATGCTACATGTACAAAGTTGGGTGATAAGTGTATTTTTGTGCACTTATTCGGGGCAATAATATTGAGCTTTTGTTCTCGTACTCTGGTTTACACACGTCGAAACTTTTGAGGTTTAGAGAATATTTAGGGTGTCGAAAGCAAGCAATTGACAAAAATGATGAAGGGTACATGCTTGTTGCAGAATTTATACCTTACAATTGGGATGAAGACATTAAACTTGTAGAAGATGGTCTTCCTCTATTAGAAGACAAGGTAACTGCAAAGTATTTCGAAAAACTGGTCAAGTTTGATGAAAACAAGATGTTTTTGGGAGATTACATGCACTGGGAAGAATTTCAACATTGGGGGTACAATCCACTTGAAGGGGTCGTCGGGATCGCCTTTTCATTGGCCATTGATTTAGATTGCGGACCAATCATTCCACACAATGAGAGTTCAACAATTGCAGAAGAGCAAAAAACAAGTGAAAATTTAATCACACTAGAGCTAAAAGGGGATGAGGCGATTAATAAGGAGGAAATCCGTCACATTTTTTTTTTTTTTACTTTATTGATTGTCCAAAAATTGATTTTGTGATTAAGCTTGACGAGGATATACAAATCTACATAGTTGAAGTTGAGTCGAATAGAATAGACAAGACCTATTATGTTGAAAATGGCAAGGAAGAGGTGTGGATATCAAATGAAAATTGGATCAAAGCCAAAAGAAGAAAAATGGACAAGGCATCAAAAGCCTTCTCTATCTAAGTTTGGGGGTGAGAATATTTCAATCATCATGTTACTATAGTTTTTGTGTGATTGTGTGAAAAGAAAAAAAATGAAATGAAAAAAAAAATAGTCTTATGTGCAATTTTTCATTAGTTACTTTTAGTTTAGTCGTTTATTTACTAGCATTAATTTAGAATTTTGTGTACTTATGTGAGTTTGACAATTCTACCGACCATGATGTTTAATATTGGACTATATATAGACCTGAATGGGAAAAACTGTGCATTATTAGATTGATCAATACATATTTATGTGAGACTTGATTTATTTCTCGCACGACACTCATGTATGCATATTGGGCTAATGATTTGACTCATTGCTTAGAAATAATTGAACATATAGATTATACCCGAATAACCTCTTTTATACTAAATTATGACCAATTTCTAGAATAGTTTGGAGGTTTGAATTGTTGCAAGAGAACACGGAGATAAGTAAGGATTCCGTGCATGATGTCATGTATGAATTGTCTAAAACTAATGAGATGAAAACAAAGTGAAAGTTTTAAGTTATGATGTAGTTTTAGAAACTTGGTGTCTAAAAGAAAAGATAATCGTTGAATAAACAAAAATATATGTTCGAGCCTGTATAACTCAAGTGATTAAGCCTACAAGAGTTTAAAATCCGGTGCCCTATGGTCATCTAACTTGGGAGTCATCGACATAAAGCTCGTTACGGGAGTTATATAAAAAGCAAATGAAAGAGGTTATATTAAAGAAATGGAAACAAAATGGTATCTATATATTGATGAATTACATACATACTCTTATGTATGAAGTGTATCGATTAGCCACAGACATTCGGTTGATAAGATTATATCTCTAATGCGAGGCAACTAGCTCAGTTTAATCTCAAGGGTTGAAGAAATCAAAAATAGGAAAACATCTGCCTATTAAAGTGTGAAATTGTGATAGTCCGATACATCCGAACTAAAAGAGGGTAATGAGTAGATGTAAATGAGTTCAACTTTAGAGCACATCTCGGAATAATTGAGTGAAAAGAATAAGTTTAAGGGTGTGTGCGTCTCTCGAGCGAAGTAAAGAAATATTTGACTACTTTGGGTCAAGTGTTGAGCTAATCATGATCTTAATATGTTAGCATGAGTTCTCGCACACATACACGTCAAGTTATGCATGTAACTGTTGAGATTTATTTGATTTTGGACGGTTGTAGTTGTTCATTTTGTTTAGTACTAAGTCCAATCATGAGACACGGCATGTTGTTGAATCAAGTTTTATGTGGAATTAAGTTTTAGTTTTGTTCGAGGACAAACACAAGTTTTAGTTTGAGGTGTTTGATAAGTGCAGTTTTGTGCACTTATTCAGGGCCATATCACTGAGTTTTTATGTTGTTTTATTATTACATTTTACTTAACTTAGGTTATTTTTATCTTATTTCAGTTTTGGACATATTTTTAAGCAATTGGAAAAGAAATAATGATAAATCGGCCAATTGATGGAAGTCTTGGGACTAATATGCATTTGAGTAAAAGTTGAAGCAATTAAAATCGAAATAATTTGATGTAGATGACCAAGATGGAAGAAAAATGGTTGGGCGGCCGTTAACATTATCAACAGAACCAAATTTTTTAGCCTGGGCGGCCGCCCCATTTTGTATGGGGCGCTCACCCAGGCCATTCTGGTACGAAATTTTCTAGTTTCCTTATTTGAATACAACTTTTATGGAAACGAATCTTTTGAGGTGTTTTAAAACTCTAAAGCCGTCCAAAAAGAGGGGGAAAGTTTTTATCAATATTTTCAGAGAGAAAGAAGAGACAAGAATGTAAAGATCAACTCCAAGAACATGAAAATTCAATTGAAGATTAATCGGGGTGATATCATTTTTCATCTATTTTTCTGATTTTCTTCTCTCCACAATGCTAGGCTAGATTAATTTGTGCTAGGGAATGATGAGCTTTGTATTATGATTTTTAATTCTTAGTTTTACATTCTTGATATCAAAAACATGTTTTGAAATATTTGAATGATTTATATGATCTTATTTTCTCCATGATTATAGTGCACGATAATTGTGTGAGTTTGGTGATTTATTTCATACATTCGAGAGAAAAGAAATAAATTCTACATATATAAATCATCATAGGGTCCGATAGGGAATAAAAATATACCGCTCTACCTTATGTAAATCTTTAAGTGTTCATAAAAACTCATTCATTCTCGTATGTTCGCATCTATCATAGAAATATAGTTGGTTCATATATGATAATATGTTTAACATTACTCGAGAGAGATTGTTGAATAATTTATGAACGTTGATTTGTCAATATTGTAATCGTATGTCAAGGTGTAAAATTAGGGTTAAAAAGATTATTACTTATGAATTCGCAATCCTAGCACATTCATCACATATTAGAAAACATATCAAATCATATTCATATTCAATTTGTATTTAGTTAGTTAATTCATTCATACTTGCATACTTATCATTAATTCATTTATAATTTCATCAACACAAACAATTTCATTTATTTGTTTCGGTTAAGGTCAAAATAATTAGAATTATAAGTAATCAATCCTTATGAGAACGATACTTGGACTTAAAGAATTTATTTTATTACTTGTTAACGAACCGTATACTTACGGTAGTTTTAATTCGAAATACATTTTCGTGAACATTGGGTTACAAAGTTGGTTGACAAAATAACATTTACACCAATCATTTTAAAAACAGATTTTTAAATCATTTGAAATCAACGGTTTGAATTTTGTCAACACACTTTGTAACCCAATTATTGTAACCAAACTTTGTACAAATAGCTTTAGTGTCTGGAATCTAGATTATATGGAATCACACTTTTGATTGGAAACCTGAAAAACATAGATGAAGAATAAACAGAAAATTCGTAGCATTTATTTATCACTTATTAACACGAACTAAACATGGCAAGCGCAGCTACTTTGATCAATATTGCATGCATTAATAAAAATGCATGAAATAAGAAAATAAAAATAAAAATACACGAAATAGTCTCTTCCCTACCAGAAAGTAATTAATGATGTTTAGGATCGGGTCCTCCGGGGCTAACCCTATTAAAATCATAATGATATTCCTCTTGTCTCTTTAAACTTTCTTTGAACATTTCTTGCACACTTTGGGTCAATGCACGTCTTGTACTATCCATAAATGGATGATCACGAACACTACGGGCATGAGAAGATGAGAACGAAAGTAGAATCAAAACTAAGCTGAACCAAAATTTAAAACCAGCCATTTAGTTTTAGTATTAAGACTTACGGCTAAAATTTGTAAACTTGGAGTTGGAGGTGAAGATGAAGGTGAAGGTAGAGTTAGGAGTGGTTGACTTATATAGAGGTAAAGAGTCCTTAATTTTTTCATATTTTAATAGGATGGGTCAAACACGACACTAGTTTTAATTAAGGATTCCACTTAGGTTTTTTAGTGGTTGATGCCATGCAATCAATGGCCAATAACTAACTTTGTTCAACAAAAAATTAGAATTTTATTGATTTATT
Organism: Fraxinus excelsior; assembly: GCA_019097785.1. Taxonomy (NCBI): domain Eukaryota; kingdom Viridiplantae; phylum Streptophyta; class Magnoliopsida; order Lamiales; family Oleaceae; genus Fraxinus; species Fraxinus excelsior. The sequence goes on from CM032631.1 coordinate 486,294, forward strand.
CTTTTCTAATTATCTATTATAGTGTTTTACTTTTGAGTTTTGATGCCACATTATTTAATTAGTTGACCTCAAAAGTGCACATTCAATTCAGTTGTCGATGTGGATTGCAGAAGTGATTTCTTTATGCCACAATGGTACATTTATTTGGGAATGGAGATAAATATAAATATTAATGTGAAGTCGGTCATAACCAAATTACATACGTCACGATTTTGATTTTAAAAAAAAAAAAAAAGATTCTTGCATATACACGAACGAAAATATAGAAAATAAAAATTTAAGTAATTATATTAATCTTATTTTTTAAATGACTCGAACATTTAGATAACAGGTTTATTCAGTTACGTTCATGTCTTGTCTCGATAAAACAAGTGGAATAGTTCTTCAATCTCGAATCCAAAATATTTGTAAAACAATTATACTGAATTCTCTATTAAAAAAAAAAAAAAAATCCTCCTTTCTGACTCTAGTTATCGAAACAACATACTTTCATGAATGCAGATGATTTGTGACTCAGTTGAAAGGAACGTTAGTATTTTTCTTCTGGTTTATTTGAAAAAAAAAAAAAAAAAGGATTAAGGGTTCAGAACCAATATTATAGAGGCCTTCGAATCCCATTAAATCAAGAAACCCAGAATTTAAAACTTCATTTCATATGTCATTCCTTAACGTTATCCGTTGACCAAATCCTCTTATCAAATAAAGTGTTCCTTTCCTCATTTTTTGTTTTTCACACTTGGCTTTACCTAAGAGTAACTTAATCTTACATTTATGTCACTTAATTTTATGAAACATGATTTTTAATGTTAATTTTTGTTGTAATATATGTGATTTACTTTCTATAGAGTAACTTTTAAACACAATTAAATATGTTATGATTATTAGAGTAGTAGGTATCATCAAATAAATAATAACTGATTTTATAAGTCATTCGTGATTTCATAGTTTGATGACAGGTTTGCCCATACATAACGCATTGTGTTGCCCTTCACATGACTCATGGGATTCGAAGGTCAATGTTGGGTATTGGCCCCTCGTACGCTTGGTGTACAATTGGTTTAAATGTGATCCAATAATGACTTATGTCTGAAATCGGATTTTTTGAAGTTCGCTCTTCATTACTTGATCGGAGTATCCATGTGAGTCTTTTTTTGTTCCTTTTATTGACATGCTTAAACTTAAATGGCATATCACTTGGGTTCGATGTTGACATTCCATAGGCATATTGACTACGGGGCTTTAGCCATTGCCTCAATTCATATTGGTCCACACCACACGTCGATCAGCAAACCACTTTGCATGGTTCCACATCCGATCCCAACGCACTGGCGTCCCCTTCCCCTGAACATCGATGTTTTTCTTGGCATTAAACTCCACACCACGTTCCAGTAGATTCTAAACAATCAAGATCCCTCTTCTTTTGATATTGGCAATCAGAAGCGCGGAATAAGAAGAAAATAAGTGGCTAATCACAAGCATGAAAAACCCTAAAATCATTTTTATCTTTCTTTCAAATATATTTTACATTAAAAACTTAAAGAGCAGTATTGGTTAGTGGAGCCAATGAGACCATTGGAGGGAGAGTGGTGAAGTTGTTAACATTAAGAGAGATATTGGGGCGACTGCCGTCACTGGCCCATAATGGATTCCACTATCCTTTCCCTTTTGCAACCTAAAAACTCAAACACCGCCAATGCCAACCAAACATAAATAATGCTCACTTTTTTATCTTTTAATAAGTCAAATGCATAATTTAGCCGCCTCTATTATAATTATAATTCATTTTCTCTCTTTTTTTTTTATCAACCACACATTCTCTAATAAAATAATATTATACGTAAACTTTTTTTTTTTTTTTTTCCAAATATTAAAATGGCAAATAACGAGGGCCAAACGGAGGTTTAACTTCACTAAAATGACTCTTCTGTCATCCTTTTCTTTACGTTTATCTCATCATTTTTTTCACTTTTCCCTCTACATCCCGATGTACTCAAGGCTCGATGGGATTATGAAGGGAACAAAACACGGAGATGGGATATGCATCAACGACAACGAGAAAGGAGACCGGAGGAGAAGGTTGCGGATAAAGACAAGAAAGAAGATCAAAAGTAATTGTTTGCACTATCGATTAAAATAAGGTCATTTCATAAAACCTTAGCAAGTGACTATTTTTCATGCATGCTAAAAAATGAAATTTCCGTGAAAATAAAAGGGAATTTTATGCATAACAGTTTGGACCAACATATGATATGTCGTAGAGTTCAAAACAAAAATCAAAAGAAGAAATCTTTAATTTTTTATTTTTTATTTTGGATCTCCTCCCACTCACTATGTGGAGTTTACCCTACAACTCTTAAATCTATTTATCCCTTTTCAGTTTTAATGCTTTTTAGTTATTACTAATTTGGGCAAACGAAAATGGTTTGACTTTTTAAACGTCGGTTTGATTTTAACATTCAAGACCCGTTCGGTATGGATTAAAATTAGATTAAAGTTAAAAAAATTAATCGTAATTGTTGATTTTTATTAGACAAGTGGAATCCAATAACGACCATATTTTCAATTTTACTTCTATTTTAATCCCTACCGAACGGGACCTCAATAAGATACCTTTAAGTGGAAAAGAGAGCCCAAATTTCGAATTAAGCAAATTGAATAATTGGTTTTGGGGCACTATCTTATTATTATCAAAAGCTATCCACTTTTTCCATGATGAGCCATATTTATGCTTATCTTGTTTGATAGAAGCAATTTGTTTTTTTTTTTTTTAAAATATGGTTAATTACCATTAGAAAAAGAAAAACAGAATTAAAATCACATTACTATTTCAATCAATGAAAATTACGTATCCACGTTTTCTAATCTATCTAACTATATATAAAAGAGTGGGATGACAGTTACTGTTCACAAGCCACGAGCCGAGCCGAGCCGAATGGCTTTTTGGCTCGGCTCGGCTCAACTAAGTTTTTTTTTAACGTTTGATTCTGTATTTTATGTTACAAATATGTGTTTTAAGCGATTTAAAATTTGTTGGAAATATTGAAGTGTGGCGATGATAAATATATAGTCGATAAATTTTAAATATAAAAAATAATCTTATATTAATTATGAAACGTAAAGTCGTGATTGTTTATTTTTCTTTTAAATCTCAACCATATTTCAATGTCATTTTTTCGAATTTTATTTTTCCTACAACGTTTAATTCGATATTTCACGATATGAATATCCATTTGGATCGATTTGATTTTTTTTTTGAAAAAAAATAAATTGTGATAATAATAAATATATTGTCGATTAAGTTTAAATATACAAATTATTTTAAATTATTAAACGTAAAATTATAATCGTTAATTTTTCTTTTCTACTCACTCTCAACCCATATACTCACACTAATTTCTCTCAATTTCATTTTTCTTCAGTTTTTATCTTAAATTATTAAATGTAAAATCATAATCGTTAATTTTTCTTTTCTACCCACCATCAACCCCCATACTCATACCAATTTCTCTCAATTTCATTTTCTTCAGTTTTTATGGTTAAAAGGGTAAATTTATGGCGTCAAAATGGATATTGAAGGAACTCAATGAGTTATTATTATTTTTTAGTGGATTTTATGTTTAGATTTGTTACATTTGTCCACCCGGAATCTGTGAAGCTCAGGTACAGATCTCAAAATTAAATTTTTCTACATATCTTCTTTTTATTTTCCCTATTAAATGTACTATTAATTACTTTTAATAAACATTCCAACATGAACATATGGAAAATAACTCTACAATTCAGACAACAACTATACATGAACACATCTTATATTTAAAAACCAATGTTTTAAAAATCATCTTGCAAAAGAGTAAAAGTCAAATGTCAAAAGATCGAACAAGGATCTACTTGTTTTTTTAAATAAATAATTTTACAAAAAATATCAAATGAAAGCAAGTTTTTTGAAATCACAAAAAGTCAAAAACTATAACATGAATTCATCCATACAATTAATATAAATAATTAAATACAATCAACAAATCAACGTCTTGCTCAATCCAATTACATAATGTAAAATAAGTCCATGATTATAAGTAATTAACTATGTTAGCTTAAAAACTAAAATGGTTAAGATTTAAAAGTTTCACATCAGGTTGTTCTCCAATAGAAAAATGTCATGTTATAATTGAATTCAAAATTTCAACATTATTAGTTACACTACATCACCAACTACACGTGCAAGGCAAATGCATTCACTAGTCATAGTAAAAGAATGACATATTTAGTTCATATTATTGAACATATCAAAATAATATGAGACGATAATTTTACTCCTTTTCTTTTTAATTTTGTCAAATATTGTATAGTTTATAGTATTGAACGAATTTAAAAGTTCTTATAGATTATATAAGAAAGTGCGGGAAATGAAATAAAATTTTCACATATTTAAAATGAAAATAACCAAACTAGAGATGATATTCTGAGTAATAGAAAATGAGAATTGGTATTTCAGTAGTAAAAAACTCGCATTCATGTAAAAGTGCTTATAGAGAACACAAAATAATTCTTTTCTTGTCATGTAATAGTTCTAGGCAAATTTGTGCCTGGACATGACAATTTAATAAAGATGTGCCTAGCATGGAGAAGACACATAAATTTGAATGTTTGTTCATTAAATGTTAAAATAAACTTAGAAACTTATAAGAAGGAAAAATGAGTAATTTTTAAAATTATGTTTGATAACATAAATAACTTAAAATTGAGCTTAACTTGATGATTTGATAGCAAAAAGTAAATCTTTCGCCTTTTACTTAAATAATTTCATCTTTTCCCCCTAAATCTTTCACCTTTTACTTAAATAATCTTTCACCATATTGTGAGATAAGTTTGAAGGTGCTCGAGACGGTGAAGGATATTATTTAGAAGTGCGTTGATACTTGATTCCATGCATGTTGATTTTTTATTTTTTAGTGTAGTGTCATTTGTTAAGTATAAGTTAGGTAATGATCATATATTAGGGATCTAAACCTCGTGTACTTTTGTTGTGCTTAAAACAGAATATTACACTTGTTGAATCTTAGGCCTCACTCCATAGCCTTTTTGACTCGAATTATTAAGTTCGTAGGGATATTTCGAAACTCGTTACCCTTTGGTCCAAAAAATTGAAAAGCTATCGGCTCAAAACTCGCTACACGGGTCAAGAAGAAAGCTCAAAGGAGTAAGGTTAATCATGAGCTTTGATTGAAAAAAAAATGATTTTGTGCAATTGTATTTGATATTTGGGATTATATAATTAGTGTGTTCGAATTATTTAGTATAAGATTAAATGGCGAATCACTCATACAATGGAGAATCATCACACGACTAAATTTTGACATTGCCAGTTAGGCCCAACCGAACTAGAGCAAAAAATAAAAAAGAAAATTAGTGAATTAAGAGCAACCATTAGATTTACACCCGAGGAAATAAAATGAATAACTATGTGAAGAGTGAATCTCACGAGCGGAAAAGGAAATATTTGACAACAAAGGATTGGGTTGGAACCTATTTGAAAATTTTTCCGTCTCGATAACTTTTTCATAATGTAAATGATAATTGAAAGTGGTTATGCGCACACACACACACCGATCCAACATTTGATAAGCCTAAATTATTTTTACTATTTGGAGCATATTTATGAATTGATTATACAATTTACACTCGTTGATTATTATGATAAACTATCTAATGTTATTATTCTTTATCATGTGTTATTTAATTGTGTTAGAAGATAATCTTGCAAGACAAATCACCTTACGAAATGTCATAGTCTTTGGATGAATGACTACATTCAAAGACTATATATAGTACATTTAATAAAGCATTTTCCCGCCTCCTGGTACATAGCTCTGTGGTGTAAATGTCAGGAGTGAGGTAATCTCAATTGAGCTGGCAGCTACAGTGTGAAGGTTCGATATCCTGGCCTGTTGAGACACATCTCGCGATTTACCTCCTCCACGATACTCTAAGAACATGGCAGTGGGGGATCCTCAAGATTGAGGTTCAACCTTTTTTAATAAAGCATTTTCCCCCAATAAAAACTTTCCTTTGACTCATTTTATTAGAGAAATGAAATGAAATTTCTCTTTTCGGGTGAAAATAATTATGAATCAAATTGTCCGTGTTAAGTGAGAAGGGCACAAATGATGATGGCTAGTTCCTATAATATCACAGTGCTTCTTTTATAAGAACTACGGCCCTGTTTGATAGAACACTATTTTTCATGAAAAATGGAAAATAAATTCCAACTTCCGTTTTTGCCTTGTTTGATACACTTTATTTTCCATGGAAAAAGTTTTCCACTTTAGGCTCATATGCTTACCATTTTAGGCTCACTGTTTGATAGGGCATTCTTTTTCATGGAAAACAAATTCCAACTTTCACTTTTGCCTTGTTTGATACACTTTATTTTCCATGGAAAAAGTTTTCCACTTTAGACTTACATGCTTACCTATTCTTTGATTTTGTAGAAAACCAATTCCTACCATTTTGGTGAAAATTAATTTTCCATCTTTTTTTCTTTGTTTTTTTAAACAATTGAAAAAAATTATAGATACAATAGTAAAGAAATTTATCACTTTTATTGATAATTGTCATGCAAAACAAAGTCATACGTTGGTATTTGATATGGTAATTTTTTTTAAAAAAAAATTGGCTAATGAAACAAATTTTAGACCCAATGGTAAAAAAATTATCACTTTAATGAACAATTTCCATGAAAAACAAAGTCAAACAGACACCAGACTTTCAACATTTTCTAGTGAAAAATTATATCAATCAAACACAATTAATTACAATTTCCAGTAAAATAAATTCTAAACAATTCAATTTTCTAGAATTCACTTTCTTTCCACCTATTTTCCACCCTTGCAATCAAACGGACCCTAAGTGTGTATTTGATAGAGAGCTAATTCCATGGAAAATTGAATTTGTTTTTCATTTTCCCACTTTTCTTTTGTTTGATAGTTTTTTTTTTCTGGGTAAATGTTTTTCCATCTTTGGGCCACACAGTCACATTTTCTTGCTTTTCCTCGAAATCATTTTCTCACCACTTAGGTGGGAAAATGGTTTTTCAGGTTTTTTTTTTTTTTTTTTTTTTTGACAATTGAAAAAAATTCTAGACATAATGATAAAATTTTTTATCACTTTTATTAATAATTTTCATGCAAAATAAAGTCAAACGTATTGTATTCAGTATAGTAATTTTTTTTTGGCAATTGAAATAAATTCTAAACCCTATAGTAAAAAAATATCATTTTAATGGACAATTTTCATAAAAAATAAAATCAAACGGATACCAATCTTTCAACATTTTACAGGTAGAAGATTATACCAATCAAATACAGTTAATTAAAATTCTCAGTAAAACAAATTCTAGGTAATTCAATTCTCTGAAATTCATTTTCTTTCCACCCAAATTCAATCTTTGCAATCAAACGAACCCTAAAATAGTTTCTATTTTAGAAGACAATTTCTCGATACCTTGAACACTAAAAGAGCAAAATTAACTTAAGAAAACATTGTTAGAGCGTGTTCGGTGAAGATTAAAATCAAAAAATTAGCTGTTATTGTTGATTTTTTTTTTAAACAAATAGGACCAATAACGGCTATATTTTGAATTTTAATCCGATTTTGAATTGTACCAAATAAGCTCTTAATTCGATCATGGTAGAATGCGTTTTGAGATTGCTTCAACAAGTCAACTTTGTTTTTAAGTTTACAATACCATGTTCTGCAAGTTCCAGTACTGTAAACAAAAGTCTTAGCACAATGTTTTACTGGATCTAAATAAGGAGGAGTGGGCATGGTCCGATTCGGTTCAATTATAAAGAGAACTGAATCAAATTCGAAATTTTCGAATATTTAGTAAATGAAATTGTCGGGTCTAAATTTAATTATGGAACTGTTCGGGTTCGTTTCCATTCGGTTCGATTCTATTCGATTTCGGGATTCCGTACAATAATTAATTAATTTTTATTATAACAACGCTACATTAATTCGACTATGACATATTCAATCTTAACCCTTACAAAATAATGTAGTTCAATCTCATGATATCTTTTACACATCTCTTTGTAGAGTTTTTCATAAATTTGACTTTTAAAATCACAGGAAGAGTAAGTTGGCTAGATCACAAGAATATAACAGTAAAAATGACACTACGGTAGAATAAGAGATTTTGGTAAAATTTAGGTCAATTTGATTAAGTTGAGTTTTGGCTAAAAATTAGAAACAGTAAAATCATATTTCGGGTTTGGACTAAATTAATTAGTTAGCAATTTATTTCAAAAAAATAAAATAATTTGACTTATTTAAGATAAAAAAAAAAAAAAAAATTTAAGAAGATTTGGTTCTTATTTGGTTCTTCGATTCTTGGTATAGAATTGAACCAAAATCGTCGGTTCTCAATTCAAAACTCATTCGAGTATTTAACTTAAGAAGAACCGTTCGACTCAGTTCAATTTGGTTAGGTCCCATTCAGTTCGGGTACTTTGTCCATCCCTATTTTTTCTAATTAGTCTATTTTTTTTAGCCAAAATGAAACGCTCAAATATTTTTATTAAATATGGTATTTTAGTCATGCAAAATGGGCGTGCCTTTTTGTTTAAGTGTAGTTTAAGAACCTAGATAAAGTTGCGAGGAAGATTTGTGTCTAAATGAATAATAAAATCTTAGTCAACTTTGTGTAGTTTGGTAAGAATACCAAGATTATTTGAAATTTGTCAAAAAAAAAAAAAAAAAAAAAATTGAAAAAATAGACTATCTAAATAGAACAATGCTATGTAGCACTAGTCTCGTGCTTTTAAGGGATATGAAGTCTAAAATATGAATAATTTCCCTACCTTTAAAATGATCTATCAATTAGTAACACTTAAATGTCACATGGAATGGTGCTTAATTAGTACTGATGGTGATTACTCATCTATATAAATCAAACGTTTCATCAACTTGGCTTAATTTGACGAGTAAAAATATCAAAACAATATAATCACAATACTAAAAATGACATAATTTATAAAATACACTTTTTTCACAGAGATGTGAAACTTCTTTCTCACGACTAAACAAAGAAATTTGTGATGGTCTTTTTCAGCTGTAACAAGTCTAACGACAAATATTGCTCGAGTTGAAAATGCATTTTTTACTCCCCATTAACGATAACTAAAAATCAGCAATATGCAAGACAATTGCGAATCTTGTTAATCCACTTATCTTCGAACCCAAAATTTCCCAGTACAGAATAAAGGAATTCCCACAATTATGAGAATTTTCTTTCTTTGGAATCATTCCTGTTAAAGTTGAAGTAATTCCTCGATCAAGTCTTTTCCCTCAAAAAAAATTCCAAAACAAGAAGCATTAGATCATTAGAAAATAGCATTCCAACATTTTTTATAAAATAAAGTGGTACATCCATTCCGGCCAGCCACACTGTTTTTATCAATAAAAAAGGCAGTCTCTTTTATCTCCTCTAAAAGAAGGCATTTGGGTCATCAACACATTCTCCTTAGTTCTGCCTGCAAATGAATTTCATAAGTATCAAGAAATTGATACGTGATTTTAAATCAAACACAAGACTCAATAAAAGATTAATTTGTGACTCATCTTGATTTTAGGTTCAAATCAAATCAAATCAAAATAACAAATAAAAAGAAAAGAGAAACGAGAGAGCTTTTGGGCTTCACCTTCTTCTACCGACTGTTGAATCGTTGGTCAATGATCAAATCAACTTCTTCTTTATATCTTCGCTTATTTTCGGTTCAATGGTAAGTGGTTCACGCCTTTTTCTTCCAAAAAGGAGTCGATGCTGCACTGTTGCTAATGGTGTTGATGGAAGAAAGGCTGCACCGATGGGCTCAGAGAGACGAGAGTGAGAGGCTAATGAATGGTGTGCTCTGCCTTCGTTCATTCGTCTCGCTCTCGCCACATATCTACAAATTAATGGCAAAATGAGTGTTGGTGAAAGATTGGGACGGGTAGTGGTCTTGGGCCGTTTACATTTGGGTAGTGTGTAATCTGTATTGGTAATGGGTTTGGGCTTCACTTGGGCTGGAAGTCGGCTTATTCATAAAATAATAATAATAATAATAAATAAGTATGGGCCATGGGGTTGGGCCTAGAAGTTCAGGGTGGGCGACTTCATTGGGCTCCGCCCCCCGATGACATCAACTTTGCCATTTGGAGGAAAATCTTCGATTGTGCAAAAGGCAAAGTGGAGAATTTAATTACGCTTTTAAAGTGAGCATGGTATATTTAACCAATAAATTCGAAAAATGGACATTATTAACTAACCGAAAGCATGTTATACGACATACCAACTTGATTTAATAGTTGGAAATGCCATGCACTCTTGAGCCTTGCTTTGGATATTTCATTAGATGTAACAATGAATTGAACATAATGACGAACAAATATTCATATAATCGGTATAATTTTCGTAATTTATGAGACTGTCCAAAATTCATGCACTCAATTTTTATCTTCTATTCTCGAGTGAATGACGGATATTCGATCCCAAATAATATATTATATTAAATCCACAAAAGAATGGGCTTCGATCTCTCTACTTTACTTATATTAATATTCTTAATTATTGTAATTTGTTTATATTTTCAGAGCATTCATGTCGGGTCAAACTTTCCAACTAGTTATATGAACAAATAAATTCAATATTGGCAACTAATAATAAACATAAAAAACAGTTTGATAAATACATAATACATTTGTATATTACAACTTGCAAATATCTATATGAAATTTTGACATCAGACATAATCCAAACAACCATAATCTGGTGATTTGTTAATACTAAACTATGTTAATTATCATGTAACAAAGTCGTAATCAATTGGTCTTTTTGACATGAATTATTTGTAGGAAAATGATATATGTACGCAAAAAGATATGCTGACAAATTAAACTCAATCACTAGGCAGTTATGGGTTGGAATTATGTTGTTGGATTCATGTTTAATAACTTATACTTTGACGTCTCATTAATTGTACATTTACTTGATGCTAAACATTTCTATTTCTATTGAATAATGTTATGTAGCCACACTGGGTTTGTAATCCCAATAATGTTAAATAGCATTACTCATTCCTATTACAATACTATTATGAACCCCACTGTCAACGCCCATACAATGCCCTTAATTCTCATTAGGAGGTTGAACCAAGGACCTATGCATGGAAGTCGGGGCTACTCCCGTTCCTTGGGCAACACAACATTGTCCTTGATGGAGGAGTTTATAGGTCTTAATTATAGTAGCATGGATTTCTTTTTCTTTCTAGGTCAATTTAAGATCGTTTTGTTCTTCTACAAAGACCAAAGACACCCTCAACAACTAGTGGTCCTAGATTATGAATCAATTAATGACATTATTAGACTTCGAGAATGTATTGTCCATGCCATGATAAAATAAATGCGTTAGGGGCACCAAGTATGTAGATCATACTAGTTTAAAAACGAGAGTTCAGTATGTGGTCCGAAGTCAATCTGAAGAGAGATTATGATCAATATTAGACGTCAAGAATCTATTGTCCATGCTTATGACATAATGAAGTATTTAAGATTGTCGTAGTTTGAGAATGAGATTCTAATATGTAGGTTGAATCCCGAATGTATTGTCAAGCTTGAGTACTATTGAGCCTTGTCCACTTATTTTTCCTACTCAGTTATGATGAGTTTTAACTCCTTGATTTTAATAATGTCAATAAGCTCATTCATGACATTTGGAAAGAATCCTTCGTAAAAGCCAATAGTAATAGGAAATTTTGTACTACTATTAATACACATTACGCTCGTGAGAACTCAATCAGCATTTGAATGGAATTAATTTCTTCTATATGCAAATACTACAAATAAATCTTCCCAACCCTAAAATAAGAACAAAACTATTTTCATTCAAATATAAAACCAAATGTCGATATGCATTTACTGAAACAAATTCTTCATTCACTTAGTTATTTGGCTAAATATTTTTCCCTTATTTGTCATAATGTATTCTTCATTTCTGATATAGTAATTTTGAACTTTTGATCAAAATTGTCTATAAAATTTTGAATTCACACATATCTAGATAACCATTAGGGACAACAATTGAATCCATTCGCATAATATCAATGTTTAAGATTTCATGGAGGATTAAAGTATCTCAAATCTCACACTTAATTCCATGAACTCGATGTTGGAAAATATATTATTTGGCAAATAGATTTTCACTTGTGTATGTGAAATTAATTTCACATTGATTGAAAGTTGGGATTTGAAGAGGAGGCTTAAAATGGATTACAATTCCACATTGGTTAGAAATGGAAAAGTGGGAATATATGGGGACTATAAATAGTGCCATCCCACATTGGAAAAAGAAAAAGAAAGTGGTAAGTGGGAAAACTTAAATAATTATCCCACATAGGATAAGAATAAGTTTGTGGGCCAATTTATATATGGTTAATAATTTGTAAGGTGTAACCATTTGTTGCATAGAGACTCTTCCATGGCCTACGCGCCCGCAAGGGGGTGCAAATCTTGGACCGACTTGGCCTTCGAGCCTTGAATTTGTGTGCAAGCGCGACCTGCGTACACGAATGTCTTACCGAATGAGTCAAAAATTGGCCACAAAGTGCAAGCCACATTTTTGAAAATTTTCTTTTACGTTTTTCCATTTAAAATATAACCTGAAAACTGTTTTCATTTATTTTATAACTCCAAAACGTGAGAATTAAAATGACAGAGTTATGACTGAAGTTATGGCTGCATTAAGAGGCAAAAGCTTCTCTTTGCCTATATATACTGAACAATCTCTTCAGATCAGACACACCACAACAAGCACGAAATCTCTATGTTTCCTGTTCGAATTCCTGTCTTCTTCCAGTCACTTGGTGATTCCGTTCCGACACACTCGTTCAGTTCGACTGCACAAACTGCAGTTCACGCTATTGTATCCTGGGAAGCAAGCGCTCGCATTACTTCGGTGAGAGGACGAATATTGCTTTACTTACAATCTTAAAGCAATATTTTCGTACTGATGTTCTGATTATGTTTCAGAAAATGGAAAATACACCTACCAATAATGTTGTGGGATCTGCAAACGAAACTGTGCATCCTGTGGCTCAGGCTGTGGCTATGCCAGGTTCTGATGTGGCTCAAGTGGTGGCTCTAGTAACACAGACTTTGACTAATATGCCAAGTCTAGCTACTGGTCCAAGTGGGACTACGACTGTGGCTCCCATGCCAAGTCTGGCTACTGGTCCAACTGTGACAGTCTCGGTTAATCACGGGGAAAAGCTAAAGAAGTTCAATAGTTCAAAATTTAAGAGGTGGCAACAAAAAATGATGTTTTACCTCACGACCTTGAATCTTGCGAGATTCTTGACTGAAAATGCTCCAGTGCTCTAAGAGGGTCAATGAGACATTCAAGCAATCAGTGCAGTGGATGCTTGGAAGCATTATGATTTCATGTGCCTGAATTATGTGATGAACAGTTTAGCTGATTCATTGTACAACGTATACTGCACAATAAAAACAGCCAAGGAATTATGGGAGTCTTTGGACAAAAAGTACAAAACTGAGGATGCTGGAGCCAAGAAGTTTCTTGTTGGCCGCTTTTTGGAATACAAAATGGTGGACTCCAAATCTATAATCAGTCAAGTACAAGAATTACAAGTGATCTTGCATGAAATTCATTCCGAGGGAATGGTTGTGAGTGAATCCTTCCAAGTGGCTTGCATAATTGAAAAGCTACCTCCTGCATGGAAGAATTTCAAAAACTACTTAAAATATAAGCGAAAGGAAATGAACGTTGAGGAACTAATTGTTAGACTTCGAATTGAAGAAGACAACAAAAATTCTGAAAGAGGGTTCAATAAGGTTGTGGCTAAAGCTAATGTTGTGGAGCATGGCCAAAGCTCCAAGACCAATAAGAACAAGTTTGGGCCATCTGGTGGCAGAGGGCCCAAGTTGGGGTCAAAAGGTGAAATTTCCAAGAAGAAGTTTCAAGGGAAATGCTTCAATTGTGACAAGACTGGTCACAAGTCTACGGAGTACCGTTTGCCAAAGAAGCAAAAAGAAGCAAATATGGTTGAAGATGTATCTGACATCAACCTTGCAGCTGTCATTTCTGAAGTGAACCTGGTGGGTTCAAATCCGAGAGAATGGTGGATAGACACCGACGCCACCCGACACGTTTGCTCTGATAAGGAGATGTTTAATGGGTTTGAAGCAGTGGATGGGGAGAAGCTGTATATAAGAAATTCAGCGACCTCCGAAATCAAGGCCCATGGAAAGGTGGTTCTAAAGATGACTTCAGGGAAAGAGCTGACTTTAAACAACGTGCTTTATGTGTTGGAGATTCGCAAGAATTTGGTATCCGGGTCGCTGTTGAACAAGCATGGCTTCCATATGGTGTTTGAGTCAGACAAAATTATTTTGTCTAAGTTTGGGATGTTTGTAGGAAAGGGTTATGTAAGTGATGGGCTTTTTAAGCTCAATGTAATGGCTATTAAGCCAAAAATTAATAAAATGAATAACTCTTCCGTTTACTTGCTTGAGTCTTCCAATTTGTGGCATGGTCGACTAGAACATGTTAATTACGACACTTTGCGTAGACTAATTAACTTAAATTGCATGCCTACATTCCAAATCGATAATAAACATAAGTGTGAAACTTGTGTTGAAGCGAAATTGACAAGGTCATCATTTCAATCCATTGAAAGAAAAACTGAACCTCTTGATTTAATTTACACAGATGTATGTGATTTAAAATCTGTACAAACAAGGGGAGACAACAAATATTTTATTACTTTTATTGACGATAGCACAAAATATTGTTTTGTGTATTTTGCTTAAAAGTAAAGACGAAGCTGTAAATAAATTTGTTCTCTATAAAAATGAAATTGAAAATCAACTCAACAAAAAAATCAAAGTGTTGAGAAGTGATAGAGGTGGTGAATATTAATCACCATTTGCTGAATTCTGTGCACAACATGAAATTAAACATGAAACAACAGCGCCTTATTCACCACAACAAAATAGTGTTGCTGAACGGAAAAATAGAACATTGAAAGAAATGATGAATGCAATGTTATTAAGTTCTGGGTTACCTCAGAACATGTGGGGGGAAGCTGTTTTATCAGCTAATTACCTTTTAAATAAGGTACCTCGAAAGAAAAATAAGAGCCCTTACGAGTTATTGAAAGGAAGGAAGTCTTCCTATAAATACTTACGAGTGTGGGGGTGTCTTGCCAAAGTAGTTGTACCTACACCAAAGAAGGTGAAAATAGGACCAAAAACTATTGATTGCATATTTATCGAATATGCATATAACAGTAATGCTTATCGATTTCTTGTGTTTGATTCTAAAATTTTCGATGATAATGCAATCGAGACATACTTCATTCTTTGAACATGTATTTCTATGTAAGTCCAAAGAAGAAGCAAGTTTTTTCTAAACGGACATATGAGACTATGATTGAGAATGGTCAAAACAAAGAAGTAGAAGAGGAAGTTGAGGTTGAACCAAGACGTAGCAAACGAAAAAGGATAGAAAAATCTTATGGTCCTGATTTTCCGACTTATATGCTAGAAACTGAACTTCAAAGCTTCAAAGAAGCTGTAAACTCTTCAGAAGGTCCTCAACGGAAAGAAGCCATTAAAAGTGAAATAGATTCCATTCTACAAAACCATACATGGGAGCTGGTTGATCTTCCTCCGGGAAGCAAATCACAAGGCTACTAATGAATTTTCAAAAGGAAAATGAAAGCAAATGGAACTATTGATAAGTACAAGGCCAGACTTGTAATTAAAGGTTATAGGCAACGAGAAGACATTGACTACTTTGACACTTATTATCCGAGGCGATATAAGAGAAAGAAGTCGTGCTGCTTTTGTAACGAGAATAACTTCCATTCGAATGATATTAGCGATTGCATCTTTGTACAATCTCGAAGTACATCAAATGGATGTCAAAACTGATTTTCTAAATGGAGATTTAGAAGAAGAAATTTACATGGAACAACCTGAGGGGTTTTCTGCACTAGGACAAGAAAACAAGGTATGTAAATTGGTAAAGTCATTATATGGCTTAAAACAAGCACCAAAACAGTGACATGAAAAATTTGACAATGCCATGATGAAAAGTTGATTTAAAATCAATGAATGTGACAAATGCGTTTACATCAAAGACACAGGAAATTGTTATGTTATTTTATGTCTTTATGTTGACGACATGCTCATCGTTGGTAGCAACGATAAGATGATTAAATCTACTAAAAATATGTTGAATTCAAGATTCAACATGAAGGATATGGGTTTAGCTTACGTGATTCTTGGAGTTCAAATTTCAAAAACATCAGATAGACTTGTCCTAAGTCGGTCACATTATGTGGACAAAATTTTGAAAAAATTCAATAATGATGATACTGGCGTGGCTAGAATACCGATAGATACAAGTCAACTCGAAAAATAGAGGCGATGGTATTTCTCAAGTAGGGTACTCTAGAATAATCGGAAGTCTTATGTACCTAATGAGTTATACAAGAGCAGATATCGCTTACGCAGTTAGTAAGCTGAGTAGATATACTAGTAATCCAGGGTCTGACCACTGGAAAGGAATAGTAAGAGTACTAAAATACTTGAGATATACTCGTAATTATGGACTGCACTATACCAGATATCCTGCAGTTATTGAAGGATATATTGATGCAAATTGGATATCTGATATTAAAGACTCAAAGTCTACTAGTGGATTTGTGTTCACTTTGGGAGGTGCAACCATATCATGGAAATCCTCTAAACAAACAGTTATTGCGATGTCTACCATAGAATCTGAGTTTATAGCTCTAGATAAATGTGGTGAAGAGGCTGAATGGCTACGCAATTTCTTAGAGAATATTCCAAGATGATCAAAACCTGTGCCAGCAATTTGCATACATTGTGATAGTCAATCTGCAATTGGAAGGGCACAAAGCAACATGTACAATGGTAAGTCGTAGACATAATACCATAAAACAGTTACTCTCAACTGGAGTTATCTCTATTGACTATGTAAAGTCTAAAGATAACATTGCGGATCCGCTAACCAAATGGTTAAATAGAGAGTTAGTTACAAAATCATCAAGATGAATAGGACTTAAGCCTCTAAAAGAATAAGTTATTGTAGTGGAAATTCAACCTAGCTGACTGGAGATCCCAAGATCTAGGTTCAATGAGAAAACCTAATTGCAAATACTTAACTATATCACTGTGGGGGTTATCTCCGGTCCATTCCTGTAATAACAGTGATGTCCGTGGGAAGAGGATAAGCAATAAGGCTTTTAATGATTCTTATGCGTCGAAAATCCGAGCGAAGTAACACGGGTTACTCTTAATTAAGAAATCTTCTATGTGACAGAGAAGTGGGGTCGCTTCGAAGGGAATTGTGAGGCTCAATTCTTAATAACTCTCACTGAACCAGGCATATGTTCATGGCCACAAACGAACATAACCATGAGAACTGAATTATGTTAGGAAGAATCCTGTGTAAGGTATATCATCGTTTACACAAAATGCAGAATAGTTCAAAGACATCACGTCTACTGATCAGCTAGTAAAGTAAATGTATTTTCATAAGGGGAGGTTCAAAGGGTAACACCTACCTATCTTATGCAGGTTTCAACTGTGGAACTTTGTCACCAAGTATTCCGTATCTCTATTAATTTACATTCACGTGGGGGATTGTTGGAAAATATATTATTTGGCAAATGGATTTTCACTTGTGTATGTGAAATTAATCTCACATTGATTGAAAGTTGGGATTTGAAGAGGAGCCTTAAAAGGGATTACAATCCCACATTGGTTAGAAATGAAAAAGTGGGAATATATTGGGACTATAAATAGTACCATCACACATTGAAAAAAGAAAAAGAAAGTGGCAAGTGGGAAAACTTAAATAGCTATCCCACATAGGATAAGAATAAGTTTGTGGACCAATTTATATATGGTTAACAATTTGTAAGGTGTAACCATTTGTTGCATAGAGACTCCTCCATGGTCTACGCGCCCGCAGGGGGGTGTAAATCTTGGACCGACTTGGCTTTCGAGTCTTGAACTTGTGTGCGGGCGTGACCTGCGTACACGAATGTCGGACCGAATGAGTCAAAAATTGGCCATGAAGTGCAAGCCACATTTTGAAAATTTTCTTTTACGTTTTTCCATTTAAAACATAACCTGCAAACTGTTTTTATTTATTTTGTAACTCCAAAACGTGAGAATTAAAATGGCAGAGTTATGGTTGCATTAAGAGGCAAAAGCTCCTCCTTGCTTATATATACTGAACAATCTCTTCAGTTCAGACACACCACAACAACCACGAAATCTCTTTGCTTCCTGTTCGAATTCTTGTCTTCTTCAGTCACTTGGTGATTTCGTTCCGGCACACTCGTTCAGTTTGATTGCACAAACTGCAGTTCACGCCGCTGTATCCTGGGAAGCAAGCGCTCACATTACTTCGGTGAGGGGGCGAATATTGCTTTAAGGACACTGTGTGTCTGTGTTGGACACAGGCTCCGGCTCCAAAGACGTCAATTTTATTTTCTACCCACTGCAATATTTTATTTTATGTCCACTGCAATTTGTTTGTTACTTCTTCTAATTCAGATAACTGTTCAAAGTTTACGTACACTCGAGGGATAAAATTGTTGGAAATGGTATATTAACTAGTGGATTGGGTCAACTTTGAGCTCCAATTTGAGTGGGACCAGTACTTCGATTTTAACGAGACAAAGCATATTTACGTTCTACTCCACAATTAATGTGATATATTTATTCATCGAAAATCATTTATAATTGAATGAAATATTTAATGTTAAAATAATCCACTTGAAACTATAGACTAGTGAAAATTTTGATTTATTGAAAATTGTCCAAACACTTATCCCACGTAGGAAAGTTAGAAAACTTTAGCGGGGTTTATATAGGAAGTTTGAGAATTGAGTTTGGGCCCCAAAATGTACCAATAGTTTTTGAAAGGGGGGGAACATATATCCTATTTGGTTTAGTTCTAAACCCACACACGCACGTCGTCAGGTCGGCTTGACTCCACTCGGCACGAGCACGTGCCTTTTTCCGATTCGATTCGTGCTTAGGTGCGTCCTTGTATATATTAACTTTTTGGAAAAAAAAAATTATTTAAATTTTTTGGTCAAATTGTAATTAATCAACGAACGAGTCTGTAAATAATATGCCCTACTGCTATAATAAATACACCATTTTCGTTGCAAACTTTCTCTGCTTTTGAATCTCATTCTCTCTCATTCTGATATTATTCTCGAAGTGAAAAAACACTTTATTGAGTTCGTTGAAACTTCTGCACATTGTTGTGCTGCTTCCGAAGAAAACAAAATTCATTTTATCATGATAAACGATACTGAATACTTTTAGCACCTTTGAATGTAGCAAATTCGTGTTAACGAAATATCGTGTCTGTGGGCTCAAATTTACTTTCTGATCATGTTGATCACATTCTTATGCTGTGCAAATCACTTTAAGGTAATTTTCTCACTTTTATATATTCAAATTGTTCGAAGGAGGAATTTATATTCCAGAAACAACAATATGTTGCACAAATCCAAGATTTGGAAGATGATTGTCTCCCAATTCACAAGTTTAATTAAACCTTAGTGATAGATGACTACAATAAGGTAGACATGTGTGTCCTAGGGAAATGTTTTTAGGATATTTTTTAGCCCCAAATGGTACCAATAGTTTTTGGAAGGGGGAATACATATATCCTATTGGGTTTGATCTTAAGACCACAAAAGCGCATTCCGACCGACTTAGCTCCGCTTGGCACAAGCACATGCTCATGTCCGATTCGTGTTCAGGTGCGTCCTTGTTTTATATATTAATTTTTTGAAAAAAAAAAAAAACTATTTAAATTTTTTGGTCAAATTGTAATTAATCAACGACGAGTCTTTAAATAGTCTACCCTACTGCTAGAATAAATACACCATTTTCATTGCAAACTTTCTCTACTTTGAGAATATATATATATATATATATCTCTCTCTCTCTCTCTCATTTTGATATTATTCTTGAAGTGAAAAAACATTTTATTTGGAACTCCTGCAGATTGTTGTGTTGTTTCTGTAGGAGACTAAATTCGTTCTTTTCTAATAAACGATTGCTGAACACGTTTAGCACATTTGAAAGCAGCAAATTCGTTTTAAGAAATTATCGTGAAATCGATATGTTCGAATTTACTTTCTAATCATGTTGATCATATTTTTATGCTGCGCAAATTACTTTAAAGTAATTTTCTCAGTTTTGTATATTCAAATTGTTCGAATGAGAAATTTATACTTCAAAACAACAAAAATATGCCGCACAAATCCAAGATTTGGAGGATGATTGTCTCCCAATTCACAAGTTTAATGAAACCCGTAGTGATAGATGACAACAATAAGGTAGACATGTGTTCCTAGGGAAATGTTTTTAGGATGCTATAGTACTAAGTTTTATGGATTCACATTAACCAAGATTTTGACAACTTCACGTGCTTGTATTAGCATCCAAATATTTACTAGGATTCTTTTATATTTATTTGAAATAATATATAGATCATGCTTATATCTTTTGGACCATGTATATTGCCTGAGAAATGGAATTAAATTTAAAAGATAGTTTATCTTGAACAATTTATCACCAGTTCGAGAAAAAAGTTTGATCATAATTTGTACTTCGACGATCAAGTCAACGATCGGATGAAAGATAGCGAGTGCAAGAGACATGAGAGAGGGATTTGACTAAAGTTCGATTAACATTATTTTTAGTGAATAATGAACTCACATATATAGGAGAAATGAGATGATTCAAAATAGATTTAGTAAAATGTGTCCAAGTCCAACCCTTCAATTTAATAATCAATGTCTAGTCCACATATGTGGGATCCTCTACATCACGCACATGCTATGTTCTTTATAGATATAACATGTAGAATTATTTTAAGACCTTGGTTTTCTCTAAATCTTTTGAGTTGACTTATTTAGCTCCGTTTGGTAGAAGTTTAAATTTAGGTTTAAATTTAAGTCGAAGTCAATAATTAATTTTAACCACACAGAATGTACAACTTTTTAATCATACATTTCATTAATTTTTATCAAAATATACTTAAAAAAAAAAAGATGAAGTGTGAGATAATTTATAGTGAGAACATTGAACTTAGATTACACACAAAGGTAATAATAACATACGAGGACAAACGAAAGGACGGTAAATTACGTTTATCCAGAAAGAGAAATAAAAACAAAGAGATGCCTGCCAATGCCATTGTACAGAAATTCAGCAAATCAGAAACAAAAGGTGGGGTTGGAGAGTGAAATTTGAGGTAAGGATGATGTTTTTTCTTTGGAGTTTAGTAATAAAGAATGAGAGAGAATCAGAAAAAAGGTGCAACAAAAACAACAGAAGTATTAAGGAGTCACTTTCAAGAGAGAGCATTTTGGAGGATCTATCCTTGTTCTTAGAAAAACATCGTACTAATAAATTTCGAGTCGAGTTGAGTTATGATGAATTCTTGTTCACCGTTCCTTGTTCGAGGGTTCTTTTAGGATAGAAAAGAATTAAGGGCCTATTTGATAGACTTTTTTTTTTTTCATGGAAAATGGAATTGAAATTTCATTTCTCACTTTTGTCATATTTGATGACATTTTTTTTTTCCTAAGAATTTACATTTGCCACTTTTCTTGGTTTTAGTTTAGTTGAATCTCAATTCTCTCCTCCATTTAGATCAAGAAAATGAAAGTTTCGCCCGAAATTTTGGGTGCTTGTAATTAGAATGATTGTCAGTTCTTTGCAGTACTTGGTACAGATTGCAGATAGATTAATCCAGTATGAAAAGCTGTGTAAAGTGAGAAGAATAAATAATTAAACCACTTGTACATAACTATTTCATCTGTAAAAATGTCAGAATATTCGCATGGGGTGGACCCCATGTGAATAAAATATTATTATAAAAAATGGTGCCCACTCCCATGTCTGTGTTCTATTATTTTTACAGTTTTTTTTCTGTAATAGTAGCATTGTTCAAGAATAAATATGGGTTAGGCTAATAGCATATTTGAACCCCATTTTTAGAGATTTGCATTTTAAAGTAGTAGGGTGATGGAGAATGTATGATTAAAAATAAAATAACAGTTTTGAGTTGTGTATAATATTATTTTATTGGACAATATGTGATTAAAAAAAAGAAAAAAATTCATTTAAAAAAAAAAAAAAAAAATAGAGATCAAACAAGGCTAAATTTTTGAATTGATGAAATTTGTAAGATAATGACAGCAACTTTTGGCATTCAGATTTATCAGTTGCAGAAATAGCACAGCAAAAGAGTATTGTAAATAAAAGCTGGAACAACAGGAAAAAAAAAAAGCACAACAAGGTTCTGAGCCTTGATCCTCCTCATCTTTATAATCAGAACAAACCCAAACCAAGTACAGGAAGATCAGAAGTCCCAAAAGACGCAACTGGCGACATCCCATGAAGACCATCAGCATTTATATCAATCCCAAGAACTTTTTCAACAGCATCAGCGAATCTACGGTGGAAGATTAGGAACTCAGTTGCAGCCTCAGCCGCAGCCGCCCAAGAAACGATTGTCAAGTGTGGAACATGCACGATTGCAAGAAAAAATGGGAGAGAGTACGCATCATCATCAAGCACCGTCGAGATTAAGCCTCAGGAACACTGGGGGCGAGATATTGAAAGTCGAAGGAGGTCACGTTGTGAGGTCCATTGGTCGAAAAGACCGGCACAGCAAAGTCTGCACCTCCAAAGGCCCAAGGGATCGCCGTGTTCGCCTAGCTGCACACACTGCAATTCAGTTCTATGACGTCCTGGACCGCCTTGGTTATGACCGCCCGAGCAAGGCGGTCGATTGGCTCATCAAAAAGGCCAAGGCATCCATCGATGAGCTTGAACATTTGCCTGCCTGGTATCCCACCACTGGTTCTGCTGCAAATGTAAATTTTGAGCAAGAAGAAGCCCAACAACAACTGGAGGAAAATCAGCTGCACTATACTGATGGCGTGGATACTAATCAAGAACTGCACGCTAGTTTTTTGCCTCCATCAGTGGACTTCGATGATATTGCAGACACTATCAATTCGTTTTTTCCAATAGGTGGTACAGCTGAGGCAAGCTCCTCAGCTATGCACTTTCAGAGCTTCCCAACTTCAGATTTGATATCAAGAACCAGTAGTCACAGCCAAGATCTGAGGCTCTCTTTACAGTCTTTTCAAGATCCAATTCTGCTCCACCACTACCACAACGAACAGCCTCACCGGTATCAGAGCCCCAGCCACCACACTGAACAAGTCCACGTTCAAGCACGTGTCCTATTCACTGAAACCACTCCACTTCCACTAGGGTTTGATGGCAACACAGGCTGGTCTGAACACCATCAGCAGCCTAGTTGGAATACCAGTGGAAACGCCTCAAACGGGAGTGGCGGAGAAGCAGGATTCTTGTTCAGATTGCCGCCAGCAGCACAGTCATTAGGCCAAAACCAGTTCTTTTTTCAGAGGGGACCCCTTCAGTCCAGTAATACACCTTTTTTTCGTACTTGGATGTATCCACCCGCAATAACCATCGCCACCAGCGATCATAGTCAACAGTACCATCCAGAGATTGTGCCAATTTATCCAACATCAATATCTGGGGTTGGATTTACTTCAGGAATAGACACATTCTCTGAATTTCACTTTCCTGCAAGAATTCAAGGCGATGAAGAGGAGCATGATGGTTATTCTGACAAACCATCCGCTGCTGCTTCTGATTCTCTCCATTGATTGTACCTCACAAAATTGAACTATCCGCTTTCATTACCAGGTAATAATACTCTCAAGGCCATTTTCAATTTTCGTTGAGTTAAATCTCATCTTATTTCAATTCTATATGTTCTTTGATGATATATGTTGCTATATGTAACTTAACTTGCAGGGCTTTATCCATTTCTCAGTACTGAAGAGAGGTTTCAGTGATTTAGTTTCAGATTTTTCGATCCCGGGTTTGTTAATATGTGTACGTTGTTACTTGTTAATGTTTTCATGTTTGAATGAGCTATTAGGGTTGTTTCAAGATACGTTCGGATTTTCTCCTGTTTTTTGTTAATATTTATTTATCCATATGTTCTGTTTGAGCCATATTATAATTTTCATTATCATTCTTATACTCATTTTCAATCACATATTATTCAATAAAATAATATTTTCCATCACATTAATAAATTTTCCTTCTTTTTCAATCACATATTTACCATCACATCACACAAAAAAAAAAAGCATTCTTTCCATTTTAATGTGCATCAAACAGGGGCGTAATCTTTATCACGCCCAAACTCAATAATTTTTTTTAATAAAACCTTAGCAAGGCCACAATTTTTTAATGGGTGCGGTGAGATTAAAAATACGTACATTTTTAGGTTGTTCATAAAAAAAAGTTTAAACTATTAGAGAAGCACCTCCATTGGATGTTGATTATAGTTATCCTGACAAATTTGCAATTGCGTTCAATCACGCACGTTCACGTAGACAAGATCCTTTGATTACTTAGTAGAAAGTCGTTCAGTCACCTTGCATACATGGACTACCACGCTGCCACCATATTGGATCTTCGTTATGTTAGTGCCATATAGACACAACCGTCATGTCGTTGCACCGCACTTTTCATTTCTCGAAACTTTAAAAGTTTTTCAACTTCTTGCGACAGCTACATCTGAAGTGCACCTCTAAAACATTCGATGCAGAGTTGTATTTAATTACGAGTGAAGGAAGTGAAATGGTTTACTAGCAAATCTATCTTTGGGCACGCCTATGCAAATTTTAAATTCAACCTATACGGGATAGAATTAAATTTAAATAAATAAATATAATCATTTTTTAGTAATGACTTATGAATGATACGAACAAAAATTCGACTGTGACAGAAAAACATCCATAAAAATGATTGAAGCTTAGTACTTGGCCATCCATCCATGGTCCCTCAACCAGCAATTTCTTGGCTTCACGAAAACCTCCAAGTCTGGCAGAAAAAAACTATATATTTCACATTTAATAAACAAGACAATTATTAAAAACACAAGATTTGGTTTCTATTGAGATGGTGACAAATGATTGATGATTACAGATTCTGAGATTACACTAAATTTTGGAGATTCTTTAAGGCCTATAATTAAACATGAACGTACGCCAAACAGTATTTGTCAACACAGATGTCATGTCCAAACATGAAACAGCATAGTATAATGTTTATACTTCGTTTGAAATAAGAATTTAATTAAAAGTAAACTTTCAAGTTTAGCCAAACATGTATGAATGAAATGCAGACAGAACATACTATTGGGGAAAAAGCATTTTCCCTGTACAAATGGACCTCTATAAACAACTTCATATACGCACTCCAAACAACCAACAACCCTCAAGTCCAAATTCATAGTTTAATCACATATTCACTGAATATATTTATTCACAAATGATTAAGATATTAGATCAAACTTAATGGATTTTGTTTCTTTCGGTAGGGATGAACTTGCTACTCGAGATTTGCATCGGGGGAAGCTTGCTTCATAATAGTTTGGCTTGGATTTTTTCTTGCATGTGTAGGATCCTCTCCATTGGACAAATGTGGTTTAACTGATACAACAATGTTCGTTTTGGCCAAGTTTGTAGTTTTACTGGTCTTTTGCTTGCTGCCGACTTTCTTTGGCATGGTAGGACTCACTTCTACCCGTTTCTCCCATGGACGGACAGCTATCCATCGCTCCTTCCAGCTCCACCCACAGTTGTCTTTGCTAAGGTCATAATAAGTTTGACCAAGATACTGGCTCGAATTCGCCCTCCACTGCAAAAACTTACCGAGTCATTGCCAATTGAAATGGAAATCACAATTGATGATTGTAATAAATCTTATTTTAAAATGACGAGCCTGATGAGAAAAGGCGTATGCCATGGCTCGCTCTCTTCTGGCTGCTGCTTCTTCTCGCTGTTGTATCCTGGTGAGAATTTCTTCCATGGTTTCAGAGCCACCACACCATTCTACCTGTTCGGAAAATTCAGAAAAATAAAGCTCTAGAACAACTTAGGCACTAAAATCTCGAATAGAGAATTGTCCCCTCGGTTTCCTAGTTGAGAAGTAAATAGATAAGACATTCCAATATCTCTTGAATTTACACAGAAAAATATTGATACAAAGTCATTCTTCATTAGATTGGAGCAGCTTTATGAGAAAATAAGGGTGCATTTGGTTTGATGTTTCAGTTTTGCGAAACGCTGAAAATGTGTTTGGCATGAAGTTTCTGAAAATAAGGTCAAATTTATAATATAAAATTCAAAATGCATTTTTCAATGAAAATTCTAACACACTCAAAACATGAAAAATAAGTGTTTAAATAAAATTTCCTGTAAATTAATTTAAAAAATTAAAATCTTCAAAAAATGAAAATGAAATTCTAAAGAAAAGATTTTAAAAAATCTAAAATTATAAAAAATAAAAAATATGAAAAAATAAAATTATAAAAATTTCTAGAAAAATAAAAATAGCCCAAGCTTTACATAAAAAATTCTAAAAAAGTATTTAGCCCATGTTTGGCCCCCATTAAATTTAAATTGATTTTTTTTTCTTTCCTTTTATCAACTAGACATTCTATCAATAAAATAATATTCAACATAAATCCGAAAATTATCCTTACTTTTTAATCACACATTCTCCAAAAAAACATTATTTCAAAATCAATTTTTCTCAAATAATGGAGCTCAAACAAGCAGGTAAATGAACACAGATAAGATAAAAATTCCAAGTCGACGTCATTAATTTTTATTTTCTATATTTTGAACTTAATTTATTATTTATTATTTATTTTACTTTTGTAACGAGAAAAAAATATTGTAAAATTCACCAACTTTAAAATGTATATATTATTTGATAATATATTAAGATTAAAAAAATTGTTTTCACTAAATAATCAAATTTCATAAAATAAAATGCCATGAAACAAATTTTCAAAATTTCAAACTAAATGTGTTTCCTAATTTTTTGTTTTGAGAAATAATTTTTCAAAATGACAAACCAAACGTTTTTAGCAATTTCAAAACAGATTCTCAAAACAAAAAAAAAACTCAAAATGAACTCAAAACTGAAATATAAACCAAACGGCCCCTAAATATTTTGTATGGTTGGAGCAAGTTTTACGGGCAGCTCATTCTTATTTTTCTCTACGGTATAGCCATTCTTTAGCAATATACTTTCTCATTTTTATTTTTTTTAAAAAAAGGCATTTACGAGTTAACTGATGTGACAACTTTGGTTGATTTACTATTTTACTTATCCGGCTTGTTAAAACAAAGCACTTTCAAATTGTATAGAATTACATTACATTATATGGAAGTTGACAATACCTCTACTTCATGGAGCTTAGCCTCAAGTTTCAACTGATTCTCAAGTTTCTTTTGCTTTATGCGGCCTTCAGTAACCATGGAAATCCAGCGAGATCTAATCTCGGCTTGAATTTTGCTCCAAAAATGTATATGACTCAAAGCAGATGATGTTTGGTTTTTAACAGCAATGCCATCTACGACACCTTGAATTCTACCTATTCCTTTTAAACGAGGCAGGCGTCTTCTTGCCTGCAATTACCACAAATAGGGTATGATAAGAAGTTGTAACTTTCCTAGTTGCAGATTGAGGCTTGTCTAATCTTCCAGATGATGGGGTGGATTTAGAGGAATATATAGGCAGTGAAATCAAGTTTCAAAATTAAACACGTAATAACATAAGAGAAAGCTCTGCAGCAAAAAAAAAAAAAAAAAAAAAGGAAAAATCTTGGAGTAATTATCGATTACTTTGACATTCAAAGCGCTCTGCACCACTTACAATGTATGCCCTGAAGGCCTTCTGAATTTGTCTAGCAGCAACATCCTCAGTCTGGTGCTTATTCTTTGTTGAAACGCCAGCAGAATGATCTTTCCACTTGCAGCCATTTGAATTTTTGGGTGCACTCTGCACCAATTTATACAAGACCATTTGGAGAGGGGATAAATTTATCGAACTCTGTAGACTATATATACAGAGAGAAGAGAGAGGTGACATTTAAAAGTGGTAAAAGTTAAGTGCATTGAACTGGAAGAACTTGGATATCTAAAATAATTGTCCAGGAAAATAAAGAACATGAGCTATTTTAAGTATGACCTTGACATGGATAACTCTCATCCACCTTTTTACGGTCCAATAGGAAGGTTGGTCAAAGAAAGATTTGACTTTTTTGTCGAAGTCAAGCCAAGTTGACTTCTATGAGAAAAAAATTAGCAATCATACACATAATAAGTGCACCTAACATCTAAGAGGTTGAATTAAGTATCATGAAGGATCCTTATACAATTCGTAAAGAAGTAAATATAATAGTTAATCCTTGATGTTTTCGCCCATATGTTACAGTAGGGGACAGTCTATAATCAAAGAGTAATAGCTGTGTAATGTAAAGCAAGTAAAGTTTTGAAAAAGTTTGTTAGTCATAAAACATAAAGCTTGGCAATAAATTTTAATTCGCATATAAGAAGGCACGAAATCATTCATTCAAAAGAAAACTTACCTCCACTTGCTTTGTTTTAGCTTCCTTCACTCTCTTTAGGCAAATCTTTTTCTTAAACCAATCGTTCCAACCCATTTCTATTTCTCTAAAAGCTGAGTAACAGTATGGAGCCTAGCATAAACCTAACACAATAAAATTCGTACAGTTTATTTTCCTTAAAAGTTCACAAGAAAAATGAACAATAACATTAACATCCACATCTCACTTTAAAATCAAAACTTGTGGACTCAGAGCAAAACATATGAATGAAATGCCTGTGGTATCTCTTTACTAGACACAAAAACGAAATTTCACGGGAGTAGTGCCCAATGGCCTGCTCGGACATCTCTCACTCTGCTGTCTGCTTATCTTATCTCATTTGCATTTGGTATTCCCTTAACTTCAATCAGCTCATCTCGGAAACACAAACTCGCCAATCCAATAGGTAAGTTCGTTGAGCAATGCCCAAAAGATTTGCAATATCAAACAAATGGTCATATGCAAGATAAGCCCACTTTAAGAGTAATCTTTACTTCGAAACTCAATTTTGTTAACTTTCAAATTAATTTGATGTTATGATTTGTAACAATTCGCTTTGATTTGTGAAACCAACTTTAACAAAACGTTTTATTTAGTTATGAACTCACCATATAATCTTTAAACTGTGAGCATCAATATAAACAATTCAACTGGCTATACACTCGAGAATTGTCCATTTTTTGCAGTCATTCTTTTGAATTAATGTGATGTTAATGAGGCTATGATTCATTAAATTCGCTTTGATTTGTGAAACCAAGTTTTCAAAAATCACAAGATTGCCAACCCGTAATTACGAATTTCAACAAAACAAGGCAAAACAGTTGAAAAAAGAAATTAACAGCAAATATCCATATACACAACAAACACCACAAAATTTCGATCTTTTCAATAAAAAAGTATGGGAATACACGAAACCCATACCTGGGAATAGCCGAGAAAGATGTTGGTTCATGCAATGGTGTACCTGTGGAGAAGCATTGGTGCGGGTAAATGGCAAAATTTGCTGGGCTGTATAATGACCTGCGACCAATATATAAAAGAATAGACAAAAATGTTTGATTTTTTGCTGTAAAAGTTTCAACTTGGAAATGACAGTCCAACTAAATAGAAGGTGAGGTGTTAAATTTGAGTTTCTGAAAGCTTAACAGTCAACAGCGCATGAAGGTGGGGTGTGGGTTCACTTTCAAAACCTTAACTACTGGCTTTTGAAATGAATTTTTATACAGACTTTGAATTAAAGAAAGAGAAAAAGCTGTTTTATAAGTAAGTCCTCAATCATGGAGTAGGGAAGTTTGTTGGGTTTGGAATGACAGAACAAAGGCCAGAAAAAAATTTAGCCAAAAAAATAAATTAAAGGAAAGAGAAAAAGAAAAAAATCTAGTTGAAAATTTGGTCCCGGCGGGGCTCGAACCCGCGACCTTCGGCTCATAAGACCAACGCTCTAACCAACTGAGCTACGGGACCTTTTGATATTGGTTATTTAAATAATTTATAAAACGTGTGTTTCATAACATATATACTTATCTAGACATATAACCTAGAATTTATTATAATATTTTGAATTTGATTACTATTAATTCTAGTTCATCTTCGTGTTTTAGATTTGTATTGATGAAATTAAGTTAGTGATTGGAACGGAAGAAAAATGGACCCAAGAAGCAAGACGGTCGTGTTTTAGACTTGTATTGATGAAATGTGAATCGAGATGCAATTAGTGATTGGAACGAACGAAAAATTGACCCAAGAAGCAAGACGGTCGTGTTTTTGACTTGTATTGATGAAATGTGAAACGATATGCAATTAGTGATTGGAACGGAAGAAAAATTGACCCCGAGAGCCAGACAGACCATGTTGAAAGAGGAGATGAAATGGAGCCGAGTCGAAGTTGAAAAATTTAAGAAGGCAACTTAGGTGCGCATCAGGGATTTTCTTGAAAATATGAAAGTCCTGGATTTTTTGATGATCAAGGAATGTAATTTATATGGTAATTAAATCTTTTTAAGGATAATTTTACCATTTTAGTTAGACACTGTGTAGCTTGAATCTAAATAGACATTTTCCACGGGACATGAACGACACACTTTAAATCTCCCTGCGCTCTTCCAAGAAACAATAAAAAAGGTGAAAACCATGGCTTCAACTTCTTTATCTTCTTTCTCCCCTTCAATGGCTTCCAAGTCTTCCCTCATTTACACAAACACGCACACGTTCTTCAGAACTCTCAATCACTTGACAGAAATGTCCGAACGACCCATTAAGGTCACTGGTCACTAGAGCAGGATTTGTGTTGTAACTTATAGAAGGGCGTATGTACCTAGAACGAACACATCATTCTTGCATAATCGAACAAACAAATGAGCTAAGTCTGTACATTTTGAGAAACAGACACAAGGCCACAAATGAACATTTTTGGACTCGTTAACTGTTTGGTCACATTTCTGCAAGTATATACATTAATATAATACATTGAACGAGTTCCTCCCATGCTTATAAATATTTAGTATGAGGGAGAAGTAATTTTATTCAAAGTCTTCCAACTTCCATTGCTCCTCTATTTACAAATCCTCCCTCACATGGTTGGTCAATGCTGTGGATTTGCAGATGGGACAACTGTTCTTCATGAGCAGCCACTTCTTTATGCAATCTCTGTGATATTTGTGCCCACAGTCGAGGATTCCGATTCTTTCTTGCTCCTCGTAGTCAGCCTACAGAAAGCCAAGCAAACTGAAGTTTTACCAAATTTAAAGCAGCAATTCTACATCCATTTTCCCATGGCAAAGTAAAGGACCGAAAAATGTCAAGAAAAACATAATATGCAGTACGGGGTGGGGGGTTTGTATACCAGATGGAAGAGAATGAAGAATAAGCAGTATTAAGTATCAAACAAATGGATGTAACAGTTATTTTACTTCAATGATCAAGATTTTTTCAAAAAACTAACACGTGAGAAGTTAATTGTATATTAAACACACAAAGCAATCATCTTCATTATTGGATGTGCCAAAAGATAATATTAATACCTGGCATATTACACAGAACTTGATTTCCTGTTCCACACATGTTCCTTCACGACTGGAACAAGTTGCTGACGAGGCAAACGTTCCTACTTTCAAATCACGTCGAATAGCTTCTTCAGACAATCCAGTGACGACACTACCAATTTGTTCCCCTAATGCAAGAAGCTCCTGTGGTATAGTGGCCAAATTTAGAAATTTTGTGTCAATGTCACATATAAAACAACCATTCATCAACCGCTCCGATATCCCAATCACTGACAGTAAGGGAAATGTAACTTTTCTATTACCTCATACGACATGTGATCTATATCCAAACGCATGTCCCTGTGATGATCGACAGTATCTCTGGCTTCATGATAGCCAGGAATCTCTAGCATGGCGACTTCCTACAATGACAACTCATAGCAAATATACTGAATAAATGATATTCCGTCAACAGACATTTAACTCTAATGCTCCCAGTAATCAGACAATGTAATCAGTTATGACAGAAATGACAATTACATAGATGAAACAAGAGAAACAACGGTAAGAGCTTTACATCTTCTGGTAGAAGTCTCAAATGAGGAAGGTTCCGATGCCTTGTATTTGAATCGAGCATGACTTCCCTTCGATGAGGCTGGTACAACCGAAAGCCCGTTGGTGGAACAGGTGCTAGAAATGTAGGGCCTGCCTCTACAGCATCCTGGAAAGGGCTGATGCCACTATTTGAAGAGCTAATAGTAGTGATTCTGTGTGATGATGTCCCTACTTGCAAAGGCAAGTTGATATTATATCCTCTCGCCCCTTGCATAGGTGGCTGTGGATGATGATTCAGATTAAGAGGGCATCGAGGAATAGGAGGTGGAAGAAAATTATTAGAACTTCCACTGCTGGCTGTAACTTGATAACCTTGAACGCCCATATTCCCAGCTTCAAGACAACCTCCATTGAAATTTGCTTGAAAGACAAACAACAGAAAGGAGTTGTCAGAATAGAGAACATATCATCAAAATCACCTAAAACCAAAGCCTACAAACAGATACCATGCATATAAGGTAAATTGGGAGCCTGATTCCAGGCAGAAGTCCCATTATCATCATTGTTAGCACTGAAATGCATGTCCAACCAAGGATTGCCAGGCAAATGTACAGGTTGAGTGACATAATTTCCTTGAATCAAATGACCAGTGTTTTGTGCCACTATAGATTCAGATCCAATCATACCAGGTCTGTTCCTCACAATTCTGTGAGAACCACTTTCAATCATTGATGTGGGGTCATTAGTTGCACACTCAGGTGGCAGAAAACTAGCAGCATCTGTTATAGTAGTATCAGACCCAACTGGCCTCGCAGCTGTAGGGGCAACAGAAGAACTAGATCCTGCTGAAGCATTATGATACTGGTAATTTACAGGAAGCCCCTCATCATTCTTTCTCTTGAATGAACCTCTGACACCATCCATGTAGGGAATGTTCCTCCCAAAACTGTCTGTAGGAATACCAACAATTCCCTGAGTGCCTGAGAGTGACAAATGATCATGTGCCCCATAATTCATGGGCATAGGGAAATCTCTAATACCAGATGGAGGCACCATATACGGATTGTAATGACGAGATGGTGCACCAACAGCCAAATCAAGATTGGAAGAGGGATGGGGATGCTGATGCTGAACACCATTGTACTGCATCATCCCATAGAATAATGCAACATCATGATGTTCGGGCATATGGTGGAAATTAAAATTACAAGCATTTCCAGGAGGAGGAATCACTGTATGTACACTATTCAGAGGAAAGTTTGCGACACTCCCATAAAAGAGTCCAGACTCAGGATGTAGATGGTTGTGCCCATGCTGATCTGTTTCCAAATCAATCATATGACTGGAATAATGTGTGTTCTGGTGCCCCATGTAGTTGAAAGACAGTCTGCAGATGATGCCTGGATCAGAAGCAAAGATACATAATTAGAAAGAAGTTAGATTAATCATTTTAACATAGAACAACAAATTAACATCAAATAAACTCGCTTGGCAGAGCCAACGATTCCTTGGCTCATAAAAATATCAACTGACACAGAATTCTAATAAGAAAGCCCAATAGATAATTTGATTGCAATCCAAAATAACAATCAATGGAGATGGTTGGATTCCAACTCATTATGATACTCAATGTCGAAATAGCCTACGATAAAGAAAATGAGTCTATAAAAGATTAATTGCTTGATCTTAGATGACTTCAATATCTTTATGAGCATTTACTTCAGCAAAAACCTGGATTCGACCAATGCAAAATTCCCTCTTTCTAGCATCTTGAGAGAAAAGGTTCCATGAGTTTTTCGAAGAACAAACAGCCCAGGAAGGCTTATTATTACAACAACAGAATTCAACTTAATCACAGAGGGAAAATCAGAAGTTGTTGAAATGGGAAAAATGTAAGAATATGATGGTCATGAGGAGCCCTTTAATTGGACCTCAAAAAATTATTTTTTATGACTCGCCACTGTGCCAAAGAGTTGAAGAATAAAGTAATCCTGCGGAGACATAAAATCCTGCACAATAATTTTAAAAGCTTCATTCATCCATACATAATATTAAATTCTCCTATCTAAGAAAATGTATTACATAACTCACAAAGTCTACATAGAATAATAAGCCTCAATGATTATTAGTTGTTATCTAATAGAGAAGCTCTATTACTCTCAAGTTATCCTCCAGATTCCTCTGGCCCCAGCCCCTCAAAAATGAGAAAATAGGATTCTCTTAAATTCAACCAGAGGGCCTCTCACTCTCTAGATGGCCATCCAAACTCATTTTCGAATGAAAAACATCTATCCTTAACTTGAGCGTGTGAAAAATCATTCCTGGGTCATAGGACTTGCAGAAAATAGAAAGGAGGGGGTCAAGATTTACTTACAAATTTGGCATCGATTACAACAACCTTCAAAACTTATTATTAGAGAAAGGAGGGGGTCAAGATTTACTTACAAATTTGGCATCGATTACAACAACCTTCAAAACTTATGAGAGAAAGGAGGGTTAGAGATTTACTTACAAATTGGTATCTATTACACCAACCGTTAAAGTTACTGCAATAAAATCGTATTTCTTTGGTAGGAAAAGATACTGGCAGGCTAAACATCAAGAACACTAGTGTCCATAAGTTGCGCAAACAACTCCCAATAAGTCTATGCAAAGCAAACAAAAAACACACACCTAGAGAAACATCCTCATTCCTTCTCTTCAAGGTCTCGTCTGCCTTAAAACAGATCCATCCATGATGGCAATTTCACTTTAAGACAGATTGCATCTATGGTGTTATAATTCCCATTATCTAAGTTAACATTTTCTTTTAAAAGCCAATAATTATCTGATAAGATAATGATGAGTAATGATTCAGCCCTAGACTAAAAAAGTGAAACTAAACATCCCTTCTATAATAGTCAAACATTCTTTAAATTAATTAACCAAATTAGCAACACATCTTCCTAAAATATTAATAGCACGCTCTATTATCAAATTTTATTTAATAAATTAACAATCTCTGCATTTACCTGAATATTTAAGTACCTGGATAGTATCAATTCTTTGGCGCAGAAGTTGCAAGCAGCGAAAAGAACCAAAAGATCCAACATCCGGAAATTATAAAATCAATAGATACCGCATTGTATTAAGAACCCACACCAGGAATTTCACTAAGATAATTAAGCAGATGTTAGGTGAAAATTAAAATCTAGATTTTAATCTAAGTCAAAGTCAAAGTCAAAGTCAATAATTAATTTTAACCACACATTTCATGAGACCCACAACTTTTTAACCACGCATCTCATCAAATTTTATCAAAATCTACTAAAAATTTGATTTTAATCCCTACTAAACAATGACTAAATCTCATGGTATTTAGTCCTCTAGATTGGCATGCAAAACCATCCTTTGTGCGCGCATGTGTGTGTGTGTGTGAACGTGTACACATGCACATAGATGGAGAGGTAAAGAAATCAATTTTCCTCATAAAGCATTGCGCCCAGCATTAACTCGTCAGGTCTCCTTGGACTTGTGAAAGTTACGACTAATGGAACAATAATATGTTTGTCTTGTTTATTAAGGGCATGTTTGGGCTGGATTACAATCTGATTTAATCTAAGTCAAAGTCAAACAACCAATATCAACCACATCTTTCATGGGTCCCACATCTTTTCAACCACACATTTCAAACACTTTTATCACAATCTATTAAAAATCTGATTTTAATCCACACCAAACAGCCTCTAAAGTGAATAATACCAAAAAGTTTAAATTCTGAAATTGCCTGGCTAAACCACCCTTGACAAACATAGTAGTTAATCAACTCAAAACTTCAAGAATAGAAGTGAAGTGGGAATCTTCCAAACACAACTTTTACCCTTCAGGCCTAAAAAATGTAACAATTGAAGATCTCAACATCGCCCATGAAAGTATAGACAATACACTAATGCAATTATCCAACAATAAAGAATCCAGAATTTCACTTTCAAGGCCACAAGAACATTCTCAAGAACCACAAAGTAACTTTTATCAGAATCTATACGTAAAAAATCCAATAATCTAAATGTCGACATGAGAACAGATGTAATAAAATCTAGTACCTACTAAGATTGGGTATTACAAAAGTTGAAAATTTTTGAACCAAATACAGAATTTCCAATACGTATGATAACAGCTTAAAGAATTCTATGAAGAGTTTAAAGAGTAACAAAATCAAACAAATAAAAAAAAAACAATTATTATCATTTTAAAATGAAAAATCTTGAATATTTTGTATTTTTATAATCGCATTCATTTACTGAATAAATTCCTTACAGTTTTCATCAACGAGACAACAGATATAGTTTCCAATTTCATTATCATTTATTATATTTTCCAAAAATCAAGTAAGAGTAAATGAAACCATATACCAAATAAAATATTAGATTTATCTATTTATTTATTTTTGCCAGAATGACATGGTGGGCAGCCAGGCAACTAATCCTCATGAAACAAACACATTCATCCAATCCGAAAACAAATGATAAACAATTTAAATAGAAAAAAACTCACCTTTTTATCATCAAAACTTCCAGGAATTCCCAAGTTTCAACCTTCGACAATTCCCAGGAAAAAATTCCAATAAAATATTTAACACCTGAAAAGATTAAAAAAAACAATTTTGAGACTTGCATTCTAAAGTGATCAATAATCATCAAAAGTACAATCTAACCAAAAACTCGCCTTTTTATCATCAAATTTTCCAAGAATTCCCAAGTTTCAACCTTTGATAATTATTAGCAACAAATTCCAAATAAATTAATTTTGCCTGAAAAAAAAAACCCTAATTATAAAATGAAAGAAAAAGTGATTAACGGTCATCAAAACTTCAATCTAACAAAATCCCACCAAGATTCCGTCCTTATAAGACAATGCATGCATTGCATGTGGTTATATATATCTATCGAACGAAGCCCAACAATAATTCCAAAGTTCTAGAAGAAGAAAAAAAAAAAAAAAAACAGAAATTTAGAGTAAACGCAAGAATCGATTAAAAATTGAACTAACACAACCAAATTGAAAGATGGTCAGAAGGAGAAAGATCGAGAGATCTAAAAGGAAGAAGTTTAAAAAAAAGAAAGAAAAAAGAAAAAAACAGAGACAGAAATTATCTGCAATAGAGAGAGAAGTTTATACGGAAAATCACCTGTTAATTGTAATTGTATCCTCTGTATCGATGTAC
This sequence comes from Fraxinus excelsior, assembly GCA_019097785.1. Lineage (NCBI taxonomy): Eukaryota > Viridiplantae > Streptophyta > Magnoliopsida > Lamiales > Oleaceae > Fraxinus > Fraxinus excelsior. Next base: position 523,681 of record CM032631.1, read on the forward strand.
AATTGGTATCGTATTTTTATATATTTGACTGTTAATTGTACGTTTGGATGTGTTTTGACCTCAATGACCACGATTATTTGTGAAATTATCAAAAATACCCATTGTTGCTCACGTCAAGTAAAGGACGGAATTTGTTTCTTATATGGGTACAGAGAAGTAATGATTGATGCTGTCGAACAATTATTCAGAGAAATAAAGTAAGAAATTGGGAAGGAAAGTGCCAAATAAAGTAAGGGCCAATACCCTCTTCTGCAATTCCCTGCATAAGAATATTCCTTTATTAAACCATCAACGAAGGCCAATCATATTCTTTTATTTCCAGTACTACCCGTTTAATTGCAAAAATAAAATCGGGTGAAAAGAAAATGAATTTCATATAATTGAATTATCTATAACTTATTTCGTTGAGAATTATCAATTAATTGTGTTTGGTTGATATAATTTTTTACCTGAAAAATATTGAAATTTTGGATCTTTTGGTGTTCGTTTGACTTTATTTTTCATGAAAATTGTCCATTAAATGAATAAAATTTGTTGCAATTGAAAATATAATTTATTTTCATTACCAAAAAAAGTTGTCTAGAAAAACTTTTCTCATCCTTAAAAAATCAAGAAAATGTAAAAAAAACTAATTCCAAAGAAAATTTAGTCAATCAAACATGCAAAAATGTGAAAATAAAATTTAATTTTCATCTTCCATAGAAAAGTTTGTCAAATCAAACATGGTCTTATTTCCATAGTCTAATATTCATTTTCTTTTGAAATATATTTTTCTTCATCTTCTTTTTAATTACACATTTTTCAATAGAATAATATTACACGCAAATTCAAATTTTTCTTATTTTTTAACCACATATTTTCTATCTATTTCAAAATGCATTCTTACTATGAAATTAGAAAACAAACAGACTCTTAAATTCTTTTAAGTCTCATTTCGGAAGAATTTATAAATAGATAATTATAAATTGTGAATAAATGAATGATATTTTTTTTTCATCAAAATATTGAAATTTAAGTTCAATCATTTATAAATAAATAAAAATTACAATTTTATCCACTGAAAGGCTAACTCAGAGAAGAAAATAAGGTGGTCTGTAGTATGACAAGATTAGAGGTTTAAATGGATCTCGTTGCACTATGTTTTAAAGTTTTAGGCAGTGAAGTGCAGATCTCTTGGAAAAAGCTCCTTGTCCCGGCTCAATGACCGAGACAATAGCAGGAGCGCCAACTGTTATATATCGATCATTGAGTGGGGACATAAAGCCTCTCTCAAACCTCTTTGAGGCTAGACATGACCCATATTCCCTGGTCCAACCTGTACTAAATATATGAGGGTGCCAAGTCCTACTCTAGGCATGGCCCATGAGTCAAAAGCTCAAATAATACCACACTATTGGTCATTTCATTTGTGGCAGACACATAAATGTCGCTATCGAACAAAATGTTACGACGAAAAGACCAAAAATTCAATTTAAAAAAAAAAAAAAAATCAGACGAAAGGACAACAATCGCCCTTTACATGGGAAAAAGACCAAAAAATCAGTTGAAAAGACACAAAAAATGTGTGTGCAGACAAAATTATTTAGAAAAAAAAAAAAATTCTTACTGTATATTGTGGTCTCAAATCAATATAAACAAATGCGCTGCAAAGACAAAAGATAGCAACCAAAGTTAACTTTTTAGCATGAGGTGGTCTCATTTCTACAAGGAAGGAATTCTACATTCTTTTGTCATGCTCAAGTAAATCCGTACATACTTCGAGCAGATACTCTTAAATATCACATCTATTTTGGCTTGGATTTAAAGTTCTAGAATATTGCGTGTAGCTCCACAATTTATTGGACCATAAATAGGTCAAATAAAGTAAGGATAAAATGTATGGAATGATGAAATTAAGATAGATAAAAAAAAAAAAATATGATTAAAATGTTGATAAGAGCCACATTATTTCGAAAGAATATATTCTGAAATAGTATATTGATAGAGAATGTGTGGTTGAAATAGAAGGAAAAATTATTGATGTGATGGAAAATATTATTTTATTGAAAAATGTGCAGTTGAAAATGAATATAAGAATGATAATGAGAATTTTAATGTGTACCAAATAGGTGTTCACGAAAATATGTTTGCTTTGTAAATCACCGCAAGTGCACGGTTAGTTAATAAGTAATAAAGTGGAAATTGTAAAATTTCGAGTATCGTCCCACGATGATTGATTTGATTTGATTTCTATTATCAAGACCTTAACCGAATTTATTAAACTCAAGATAGTTGATTGTTTGGATTTTGTGACTAAAATATAACTAAAATGCAATTTAAACTAAGGTTACTTTAATAAATGTAAAATGATCTTGAATGCAAAAGTTTGAAGAAATTTATGTATGAAAAATGCACTAGGATTCCGAATCACCAAACAAGCTCACGTTTAACCCTTATTTCACAATTTGACACCACTGCGATCTAGTTGAAGAATCAATATTTCTAACATATTCTTTAATCTCTCTCGAGTAGAATTGAACATATTCTCGCATACCATTTAACTATATTTATACCTTGTTGAATCTAATTCCCTTATTTCGAATGCATGAAATAGATCACATATACTCACATAACCACTTGCATTTAATTATAGAGGCATTGAAGTGTATCTAAATCATTCAACATATAATATTCGTGTCTTAATGTCAAAATTGCAAAATAAGAAAAGATATCACTCAAAACTTGAATATAAATCTTGAATTCTTCAATTTTCAAGGTAGAAATCCCTTGGTTTTACTTTTTCCTTGCTTTTCAATGAGTTTTTCTCTCTAAAGTCCCGTAACCCTTCTTTTGGGACGTTTTTAGATTAAATACGTACCCTAAATCTCGTTTCCCATAAGAGTTTGCATCAGATTAGGAAATCCAAAATTTCCCTTTCTTTTTCTTCTATGCAACCGCATAGAAGGTTGCATAGAATTCTTCATTCTGCATGCTTTTTTCCCATGTTTGCTTGTATGCGGTCGCATACACAGTAGCACTATGCGACTCTTGCGATTTAGTCCTTGATCTCCACTTTTGCCCTTCTTCCATTTTTCCCATTTTCGATTCATAATTCTCATACTCAATTTGATGTTGTTATCATTGCTTCTTCAATTTCTCCTCCGAGTCATCCTTTTGGTTAATTGCATTTCAATTCCTAAACTTTAATTTTCCTTCATTTTCTCCATTTTTCAATCGTTTTCGCATACATTTCATCACATCCATTAATCTAGTCCTATAAACACAATTTATATCGAATTAAGCCATATTCAAGTATTAATGTCAACAATAAATCATGTAATGTTGCTAAATACACTTTAGAAAAATGCACTTATCGTTTAGATTTCCATAAATATGAGATTAAAAATAAATTTTAAAGTATGATATTCTTTTATAAACATCTCCACAGTTCTTTCTTCTCAATCCCTTTCGGATTGCATTTGATTGAAACTCTGTGGGATCTGTGAAGAGAAGAATTGTAAGGCATGGCTCATATCTTTTCTTCGTTGATTTTTTTTGTTTCTTCATATTTGTCTCTAGGGGTTCGGTGTGGATAACGGCATGAATAGTTGATTTTTTTTATTTTGTTTACTAGGGTTTCTGTGAGTTCGCGATTTTTAATATCATGAAAATTGAATCTCGATGCCCAAGTTTCAATTATCACCTTCGTCCAAATAGATTTACTGATTTCGAGCTGCTCGGAGTTTTATTTTCTTTTTAGGTGGGGGGTATATCTTTTTTGATTGTGCGTGTAAAATTTAAGTTTAGATCTGAAACTAGGGATAGTTTGAGAGAATGATCCCCGGTGCCACCGAAATCCAAGAGCGTACTGGTCATTGATTAATTGAGTAGATTAGCTGCCGGTTCACTGGGTTGCAATTATTGCCAATTTAAGCTTTGAATAAGGAATTTGAGGGAAACTTTTTTGTCATATAATTTCTCTTTTCATATTCCAGTACAACTCCCAATTTCATGCTACATAACGCAGGGGCAATTATAGTTCCTCATTCTTGGACTACTATATATAAAGAATTATTCTTGTTGTACATAATTTTTTACCTAATTGGTTACTGAATTGACAAGTGACGGTCCCCTACTGGGGGGCGGGGGCGGGAGCGCCTAACAATTAGGTATAAAATTATGTACATGTAGCATGGTTAATATATAAAGGGGAATTTTCATAAATGTCACCAAATTTGCAAATACCAAAAAAATTGTCATTTTCACTTTATTTGAGCAAAAATGTCACTTTTTTGCTTCAAAATGTCCAAATTACCCTTAATAGCACCTTTTGAGGAGCATTAAATGTTTGTTGGGTTTGATTTGAATGCAATTAATATGATGATGTGATGATTTACTTTAAATATTATCAAAATTGTTTATATGAATATTATATTTGAATAAATTGAGTTTTCTTTAAAAGAAAAAAAATTAAAGAATTTGAAATATTAATCTCATCACACATTCTTCTTCCCAACTCACAAACCCTAGCCCTTCTCCATCTTCTTCATTCTTTGATCAAGAACTCATTAATATTGAATTCATCATCCATTTTGAGAGGTTAGCTATTACAAATTGTTAATAATTTTATTTTATCTTTATAGATTATTGTTTCTTGATTTAAATACAATATGGTCAAATCCAATAGGAGAAATTCTTGAAACTATTATTTCAATGATTTGTTTGGTTTTTGAAATGTTTGTGGAGGATTAAAAAAAATCAATCTCATGTACAAAAATGAAGGATTTTCCATATTTAATGAAGTATTGAGTTATTTATTAATGAGAAGATGTTTTCATGTGGTAGTTGAGAGAATTGATTATCACCATTATTGTTTTCAAGTTTCCCGACAGTTCGTGCAGTTCATATATGGAATAGTTCGGTTGAAACAGTCATTTTACGGATGTGATCTGTCGAACCCGACATTTATGAACTGTCGAGAAAGACAATTTAACTGTCGAATTCGACAGATGCAAACTGTCAACACAGACTTGATTTCACCTTATGCCACATTCATATTATCAAATGTAGGCATAGGCATATTTATTGCGTGGAATTCTTACCATTGCATTCCCAATGTTTCAGGTATGAGTAGTCATTTGAGATTCATCGTGTCGTATGGGGGACAGTTTGTTAATGTGAACGATGAATGGAAGTGGAGAGGGGACAAAACCACTTCCATAGTAGTGCCGACAAGTATTACCTTAAGCGAACTCGTGGTACGTTTGAAGGAAAAACTTGGTATTCTTAATCCTCGGACTCAAATTGAATTGAAGTTCAAAATCCCGAACATGAATATACCGCCGGCCCAAATACGTGAAGATGAAGACGTAAAATGGTACATATCAGTTCATAATGAAACTGCCATATGCGTTACTGTTTTGGAAGCCGAGCTCCCAAGTGTTAGCATGGGGAGGGATACAAATCGTTCATTTGCCGTAGCGGGGGTTCACCAAAATGTACAACATGAGGAGCACAATCATCAACAGAGTGCATTAAACAATAATGCGGATGCCGATAGAGCAGATGTTGGCATGGGAAGGGATACAAATTGTCATCATTATTTGTTTGACGTAGCAGAGTTTGACCAAAATGTACAACAAGATGAGCTCAATCATCAGCATAGTGGATCAAACAATAATACACCCGAATCTCCAAATTTTGATATTGGGACTGCACCTTCAGATGAGAACTTGGACAACCCATTAGATGGTATAGAAGCTGCTAATATTGATGACGTTGATTATCAAATGTCTTCGCATTTCATGACTTCAGACACATACCAACCTATTACAAGAGTGAATACATCCGATCTTGCCGAGAGGCAAATATTCTTCAGCAAGAAAGAGTTGTACTCGAGAATTTGTGTACTTGCTTTGCAACAGAAGTTCCAATTTAAGGTCAGCAGGTCAAACATGAAAATGTTAACTGTTGTATGCACTGACTATAATTGCCTGTGGATGCTGCGTGCTTCGACTGTGAAAAAGTCTACAATCTTCATGATCCGTAGATTCAACAATGTGCACACATGTACTGTAGATTTTCGTCGCAACGCACATCGACATGCCACTAGTTATGTAATTGCCGAGCATATTTTGAGAACATTGGACAATCCATCCCGATCATATGCCCCTACTGATATTGCACGTGACATGGAACGTGAGTTCGGTGTCGAAATCAGTTACAGCAAAGCACGTAGGGGGAAGATGGCTGCTTTACATTTGCTATATGGTACACCAGAGGATAGTTTTCAAAAACTATCTTCGTACTGTCACGTTCTAGGAGAGGCTAACCCGGGGACGGTAACCCACATTGAAGTTGATTCTCATAATAGGTTCCATTACTTCTTCCTAGCTTTCGGTGCAAGCATTCGTGGTTATAAACAGTACTTGAGGCCAGTTGTTTGTGTAGACGGTAGTCACTTGAAAGGTCCATACAAAGGTACTCTTCTACTGGCAACTGCCCAAGATGCCAACAAGCAGATTTATCCGTTGGCATGGGGGATCGTGGATGCGGAAACAAATAAATCCTGGATGTGGTTTCTGTCAAACTTGAAAGATCTTATCGGCGATTCAGATGAACTCGTATTCGTTTCGGACAGAAAAACCAGCATTGAAAAAGTCATATCTCACTTATTTCCATTGTCTCACCATGGTTGTTGTATGTGGCATATGGAAAAAAACTTAATGCAGCGGTACAGCAACGCGAGTGCATTATTTCTATTCAAACGAGCTGCTACAACTTATCGGCTCGAAGAGTTTGAAAGACTTATGGGTCAGATTCGTATGGTAAGTGCAAGATCGTACGGGTACTTAGAGCGAGCAGGTTTCTCATTTTGGTCAAGAGCACTATTTGGCGGCCAGCGCTACAACATTATGACAAACAACAATGCAGAATCTCTGAACTCACTGTTAAGACATGCCCGTTCATTACCAATCATGTGCTTGGTCGAACACATTCGGAGTACTATGCAGAGGTGGTTTTTTGAACGCCGAACGCATGCAATTGCATGCAGTACTGTACTGTCCTCGAGGATGGAGAGTGAGTTACGAACAACATTCGAAGCCGGTACTAGGCTTCGAGCTCATCCATTGACAGACAGCTTAACACAGGTTGGAATATCCAATGACACAGAGATTGTAGACTTGTCCGAAAACACATGCACATGTCGTGAGTTCCAGCTAAATCGTATGCCTTGTGTTCATGCAACTCGTGCTGCTTGCTTGATAGGTACGTCGTTATACAATCTATGCTCTCCTTACTACACATTGGAATACTGGAAGGGTGCCTACAGCGAAGCTATACTTCCCGTTTCGCGGGAAGTTGACTGGGTTGTTCCGAACGAAATTACAAGTACTCTTATTTTGCCACCCGTTGTGCGTCGTCCTCCAGGGAGACCACCCACTCGACGTAAGAGATCCAGATGTGAGTCTACCACACGACTCAGGAAATGCACTCGATGCGGTCGAGTTGGTCATAACCGGACAACATGTTACCAACCCGTTGTAACACAACCCATGTAAAAAATGCTTTTATCTATAGAAGTCATCGATGTAGTATGTTAAATGTCCCAAACGGCGTTGTACGCTATGAACAACATCTTATCGTTTTAAGTTCATTATGTTTTGCATGTCCTTCTTACTCTTTATGTTCGCAAGTTATCGTTTTCAACTCGCATTAATATTTCGAACTTACTTAACCATTCAATATCCATTATAGTTTGCACATAGTAGTACACATTATAATACGTTACAACTAAAATATGGATTCATCAAGATTTCAACTGAGAACTCATTCGACACTTTATCTGTAACTAACACATCAGTCGTTCGAAATATTTTTCTTCAGTTGTTCGTGACATTGGGGACACCACCACTCTCTCTAACTAACACATAAAAGCCCTACAGTTCATATGTCGTTCCCGACAGATTTTCTATGTCGTTCCCGACAGTTGGTACGGTACAAAATGTAACTATATATGAAACCAGTTGTCTTTATTGTTCTCCACAGTTGGCATGGACTACAAACTGACCTACTCATATGACCATCCCAGACAAAAAGACAACAACAAAAGAGACCTTTATTCATTTATACACAACCGAATGCAACTTTCTCCAACCTCATTATACGATCTATGCTCTCCTTACATGTTACCACCCCGTTGTAACCACAATCCATGTAAAAAAGGCTTCATCTCCATAAATCGGCGATGTAGTATGTTAAATTTCCTCATGTGCGTTGTACAATATGAACAACATGTCATCGTTTGACACTCATTATGGTTTGCATGTCCTTCTTACTCCTTATGTTCGCATGTTATCATTTTCAGATTGCATTAATATTTCGAACTTACTTAACCATTCAACATCCATTATAGTTTGCATACAGTACTACACATTATAATACGCTCATAACTAAAATATGGATTCATCAAGATGACAACGACAAATCATTCGACACTTCATCTAAGACATCAAAACCTGATAGTTCATATGTCGTTCCCGATGGAATGTCTATGTCGTTCTCGACAGTTGCGACATGATACAAAATGGAACTACACATGAAAACCCGATAGTTCAAATGTCGTTCCCGACAGATTGTCTCTGTCATTCTCGACAGTTGGGACGGACAACAAAATGAACTACACATAAGACCTTTCCAGACAAAAGTCACTACAAAAGAGGCAATTTATTCATTTATACATGCCCATATGCAACTTACTCCGACCTTATTCGGTATGGACGGTCGAACTTTCTCCCACACTATCGTCATCAGATTCATCAGAGCTGATGATAATAATCTCTAGAGGTACAACATTCTCCAACCATTCATCCTCATCGGAGAAATCTTCGTACCACATCAAGTCCTCGAACACGTCCTCAAACACGTCATCGAGCACATTATTTGGGGATAGCGATGTTTCACTGGCTACCTCATCTAGGTTCGGAAACGGAACCGGGACAATGGCTGGGTTGACATCCTCGTCGTCTGATGATATTACGATGGGAAATAGTGGGGACGAACCGAGAATTGGCTCGGGATCATTTGGGTGGAACGGTTCGTTGCTTCCTATGGATGAAGACATTAGCAGTTTGAAAATGCTTTTGCGACAACTATTTTTCTACCTAGAGATTAAATACAGCTTAACAAAGCCAGCAAGGTTTTTCAAGTCTGGAGAACTCACTTGACAAAGCCAGCCATGTTTTTCAATTATCATAAACTCAATTGATGCTTCTATTTATAGTGAAGATTTGGAAGTTTGGGCACTTATTACTCAACAACCCAATCCCATCTAAATCTTAATTTGATGTGATAGTTTAAGTGTAATTGTACCATTTTTAGTAAAAATTTGTTCATAATTTATGAGATTGTAAGTCAATGCTCTGTACTTGTTTTCTCCTGACAATATGTTGCATGCCCTTGTTGACAATCAGTTACCATTAACTTTGATTGAAAGTGTTAGCACATCTTTTCATTGGAAAATGAAAATTTTACCTGGCACAATTAATATTACCTGGGTTTGCATAAAGATCAATTATAATATGGATTCATCTTTCACTGGAAGATTATATATATATAAAGAGGAAATTGCACTATGTGATATAAATAAGATTAAAAGATGCGATATAATTGAAATACTGCATCTACGTAGATCAAGATGAGATAGAACAATTGCAACGTTGCTAACTTAAAATGTTGGCATCACCACGAAGCCATCTTAACGCAGATCATAAAAATTGTCTTCCTTTTACATGATTACGAATCCAATTTCAGTACCAAACAACAATTTTATCATCTAAGTCTACGTTGCGCATCAAAAACGATTCGACGAATCCAATGTTAAGTAGTTAAAGACCACCAAATCAATACCAAAGACCACTACAATTACATAGCAGGCATCAAAAACGATTCAACGTTGTGCATGTCCATGGCTAGCCCGTGATTAAGCAAGACTCGAAGATCCTGAGAGAAATTAATAAACAGTTAGTCATGAACCGAAGGTAAAATCTACAAAATAATTTTTATTTCACACACAGATTGAAGATCATCATCATTTTTAAACTTGTATACCATTATTAAATGTCTTTAGCTATAACCTATCTCTGTGTGGACCAAAAGGACACACAAATTTACTTGTTCAAATACCGTGGTATATTGCATACACGTCGTCACCTAACATAGGTTCTGAACAAGTAGTAGAGCAATTTCATTATAAAATACTGAGTTATTCACAATATGTTTACACAAGATTTACTCGCCTATTTCTTTGATCTCTTCTTCCCCCCTCTGGTATACGGCGTCCTGGTCGATGCTGCAGGCATTCGAAGGCGTGTCGATCGCCGTCTCTTGGTGTGAACAACATTGTCACCTTCGATCGGTATTGTGGCCTCATCTGGCAACTCACAAGCACCCCCTACGTAAAAGGATCGTATAGGCCAAATTAGTTAGCCGAGCCCACAGACATAGCATAATTTAAAGACACCGAATCTATCTACACACACTCCTATCTATCATTAGACGTGTGAGGTGCACCTGTACCTATGGTATTGTCAGGAAGCTCAGTACCGTCTGTAGAAGTTGAGGACAAAAGAATAAGTAGTAGATATATACATACATCTGGAGACAATAATACAATACGAACTTCATTTTTTTAATAATAGCAAACATATACCGTTCACATCTCGCAGATCAGCACCCGGCTGGCCCTCATAGTCATCGGGGAATGGGTGGATGCATCCTCTATCCGGTAACGTGTCGATACCATCACCATCTATTTCATAATATTTGGAATGACATGGACTTCCATATTAGAAAAATGTTGCAAGCATACAAATGAGATGATTAACAAATACGGACACAATCATTTATACCAGTCCCCTCGTGGCCCGCATTGGGCAATGGCCCGTCACGACCATCCATTACTGGGTCGATGGCTCCTCCATGTGTGTCTATGACATAGAAGCATTAACGCAATGGTGTCAAGGTATGTAGTACGGGAAATGATGACAAAATTGTTGCACCTAGTAAAAAAACTCGTAAACAAGTAACTCACATACCGTGGGGTGAGGGTCCTGAATCTGTAGGCTCATTGGGGACATCATGCGGGGCTACTGTTGCAGTAGTGCCAGATAAGGGCACGACTGTAGATATGAACTCCCTCAATTTTGCAAATTCAGAGCTCACGTGCTCCATGATTTCAAGTTTAACGGTCCGGAGGCGCATTTCAATAAGGATTCGTTGATCCAACAACAATTCCTCGACATCCTCTCTCGTCAGGCTCCCTCTAGAAGTGGCACGTTGTCGTCTAGATGGCGATGGTCCCAAACTCTCATGAGAAGTATGTGTTGCCATGGGTGGATTGGAAAACACACCTGTACCCACATCGCCATGTCCGTCACGATTAGAACTGGACTCATCCTCATCGCCATCTCCGCCGTGATCAGAACTAGACTCGCCAGCGGACAGCTCATCGGTGGATCCTCCACCAGTCTCATCTTCGTTGTCGTCACCTGCAGATGAATGGTGATTGTGTCCACTGTCCAATACCTCTGCGGCAAACTGTGGAACGACCATGTTGCGGGCAATGTCATCCAAAGTAGGTACACAATGATCTTCGTACGGCACGAGAGTGGCGATATATGGTAGGGCAAGCTCGGCTTCAGTGGGGCGCAGTGTAGCATGCACATGCAGCTGTGAAGACAGGAAAATGGTATGAATTTCTCAGGTAATTTGTGTGCATGAGCAATTACAATGAATACGGTTACAATAAACCTGAAAGACAACCTGTGTGTTCTTAAAGAACGCATCGTATGTACGCTGTTGCGGCTGTTTCGTAGCCGTCCAGCTAAGAAGCCTAGGCGATCGTTCCCCAAGCCGCTGCGCAAACCGTTCCCCAATCTCCGGTATCGCCTCGAACGCCCATACCTGTTGCAAAAAAAAATATTATCACATGATATCGCATGGGAATCTTGTCATATGTAGATGAATCGACATAAAGTAGCTACAAATCATAGTAAAAAAATTCTGAGTACCTGCAGGGCAATGGGGAAACCATGAACTGTATAGCTGATCTCATTCTCATTCTTTCGCTTTGCGTCGCGAAATTTTTTTGACCAGCGACCCCGAAATCCCTTCAACAGACGACTGAATCCAACTCTACCCCAAGGGTAGGAAAAAAATAAGTCCAAGTCGTCGACGATTGACAATGTCATCTCAGATATACCGACATTGTTATCTGGAGCGTAGAATACTCCTTCAACAATGAGAGCGAGCCCGAGCTTGTATCGATCAGCTCGGGGCGTCGAAGATCGGATAAGTATCTTCTCAAGGTGGGCACATGAAACCTTGTCAATTGATTTGAAGTACTTCTCCTTTAGTCTCTTCTTCTCCAAGACTCGCTTAAATACATCGTCCTCTGGAGGGAGACTACATCTTAACCCCGTGACAACTGCATACTCTTGCAGCCCAAACCTTGTCAAGTTGCCCCCTACATTGAACCACAATTCCTTCACCTTATCCGTCCGTATGGATCGGAAGACGAGTTGTTGGAATAGTTGTGCAGAGAACTGAATGTCTGGAACATCGACAAGGAAGCCAAGGCATGAGTTGCGGAAGTCTTGAAGCTGTCGCTCATCAAAATGGTCTAAGACCCGCTTTATGTACTTGAGGTTGCTGCGCTGCGAAATATGAGCCCGCAACCTTGCATTTTCAGGGACCTCCCATTCGAAATCCATATTTTCTGCAAGGGACAGCATAAAAAAGAAATCATGTTAGATCATGATACGTGGTACATGTTTCCGTCAAGATTAAAATCAATTATGACACAAACGTGAAATAATGCGATCATCATATAAGAAATAAAACGAATACCAAATTACATCTTAGCATCCGAAAACCCGACAAGCTATCTATACTTTGAAGCTATAGGCTATTAACCAAATTTTGAATCTATAGATGAGTACCCAAACTTCAAATCATGTGGAAAATACTACAGAAATAATGGTCGGTTAAGTAGTATAACATGTATATGGCATATAAAGAGGGTCATTGCTCATTTAAGAAATTGTTTGGGATGACATGATAACAAGTTATAAGTTAGCATTAACATAATCTATGTCAAACAGCCATTGCCATGTACGATTGATAATTTCACAGAAATGCACGTGTTAAAAATACCGTGTATAGATCACTAACCCATTAAATAACCACTACAAATTCATTTTCCTTAAATGGCCCACCAATGTGTACATATCATCATAACCGTCACCAGTGGAACATGTGAACTGTCGAGAAAAACAGAGGCCAAATGTCGTGTATCGACAGTTCATCTGTCGATATTTGTCCATCTGCCGAGAATTACTGAGGTGAACCGTCGGGAACGACAGTTCACCGAGATGCAGAATAGGTGAACTGTCGAGAAATCTACCTGTGAACTCTATGAAAATAGGTATTATTCTAGATCTTATTTTAGTCCTACATGCAAAATTCCCGTAAGCTTTGCCATTGAATACAGTCGGGGAATGCAACAATCATCCAACATCACAAGATGGTAATATGGAATGCTTGACCTTATGCTGAGGGCAGATTTTCCTTTCTTACATTGTAACATTTATTGTCAAGTAAACCTATAAAATCCTACCAGTAACTCAAATTAAGAAGTCACAAGAAAAAAGGTTTCACAGGGCAATATTAACTCCAATTCACACTTCACATGGCAATACTATATTCAATTTACATTTCACGGCGCAATTAAAAATCACAGGCAACATCAAATCAAACCACCAGAAGTTGTGCAATTCACACCTCACAAATCAATTGAAAACAAATGTGTTAAACTCACAGTCACAGAGGATCGAAAAGATGGAAGTCTGGAAGTCTGGAGACTTGAAGAAACTTAAAGTCTAGCAAAATCAATTGAAGAGCAATGTGTTAAAAGGAAACAAAATCAAACATAATTTAAATGTACACAAACCAAAATAATAAGAAATAACAATTAATTAGCAAGTTTGCAGTCACACAAATAAGAAATCCATATCAATTTCATCAAAATCCCTAAATACGAACTTAAAAATCTATATCAATTTTCAAAAATCCCCAAAGTCAAAATCCCAAAACAATCAGCGAGTTCACAAGCTCCTCCAATGGCGGCAATGCAACTGTTCCCACTTTTAGCAGTTGTAAAATTCTACATAACTCTAGTAATAATATTTCAGGGAATTCAAAATTAGTTTTTGGGCATAACAACATTATCTCTATAGCCATTGTATTGGCCCTCACTACTCAACTAACCACAGCAGGCATCCCATCTCCTAATTCTCAAAAAAATTCCCTTATTTCAACTCTATTTTGTACTGATATTTACTATCTACAATGCACTTAACATCAACGAAATAGATTCTACAAAAAATATAAAGAACATTTACATGTAAATGAATTAGATTTATGTGTTGATTCTCTGAACCAGTTTGTAATGCAGAAAGAAGAAGCCCAAAAAAATGGGAAAATTTCAGGGATGTCATCATTGGCTGTCCACTCAGCGCATGACATATTTAGGGCTGCGGATGAAATTATGACACGTTGACAGAGAAGTTTACCAATGCGGGGAAGGTACGAAGAATCTGGTGGCGGGAGGCTTGAAGATTGAAAGACTGTTATTCTTTTTGAGAAGTACGTTTGTGAAAAGAATGACCTGGAACCGGGGAACGGATATCCATGAAAGAATGCAGGTTTTCAATATTTCTGACGAATACTCATGTTATTGGTTTTCAATACTGCTATCACGATTCTAATGATTTGGCTTGCCCTGTTCTGTATAGGTTTCTGACGAAAATATTGGTCCTCCATCGACAGATGAGTTGAGTATAGCATAAGAGAGAGACTGTATATATAGTGTGATCGTTGTAGTGATACACCTATTTCTTTAAAAAACGAGGCCCGACAATTGAGGAGCTAAAAGACCTATCAGTAATCAAGAATGAGATTGCAAGATTTCTATAGGTTTCTGACGAAAATATTGGTCCTCCATCGACAGAGGAGTTGAGTATAGCATAAGAGAGAGACTGTATATATAGTGGGATTGTTGTAGTGATATGCCTCTGTTTAAAAAACGAGGCCCGACAATTGAGGAGCTAAAAGACCTATCAGTAATCAAGAATGAGATTGCAAGATTTCTATAGGTTTCTGACGAAAATATTGGTCCTCCATCGACAGATGAGTTGAGTATAGCATAAGAGAGAGACTGTATATATAGTGGGATCGTTGTAGTGATATGCCTCTGTTTAAAAAACGAGGCCCGATAATTGAGGAGCTAAAAGACCTATCAGTAATCAAGAATGAGATTGCAAGATTTCTATAATTAATGCATGTACAGAAGTTATATGTTGGTATTAACATAATCTATGCCACACATCCATCGCCCTGAACAATTGATAATTTCACATAAACACACATGTTAACAATAATTTAGGTTCCTAAATTATGTGACCTTAGTCATATAAAAACACATGAAAAGATATATCAAATAAATGCAATTCATTACTGAAAGAAAGGAAAAATATAGAGAGCTAGATTCACGTAGCCGGTCATATATTTTTATAATATAAAAGAAGCATGACGAAAATTAACCACCGTGATTTTTTTTCGAAAAAACCATTGCGTCTTCTCATGCTTAGATAGTACTAGACAGTATTGCAGCATCTCATGTCGTGTGAACACTAATGAGCATATTTCTCAGTTTTAAGTCAAAGAAATAGATGGAAGAATGAACACTGTAAATTCATTAAAACAGTAGACAATCATGCCAGCCAAATGACAGTGAGTCACATATCTTAAAGGCAAAAACTGTTTTTCGACGGACTTTTAAAGCCCTTTCAGAGGTGGGGTGGGGTCTGTTTGGAAGTTAGAAAACTTTAATGCTGACACGTGATTTATATTTTATGAAGCAGACAAACCCTCAAAAAGAGGGCTTTTGACTTGGCCTTCTGCATCTGCATTATTGAGGTATTATTCGTACTATTTCAGTTTTTTATATCTATAAACAATATATTAGATACACTCCACCTACAAGTATATGCTAAAATACTCCATTAAATTAAGGATGGCAGGTTAAATGCCAATTAATCAAGAATGCCATCAACATCCAAATATTGTAAGATTAGCAGACATTATCCTGTAGATGAGGTGTTGCTTTTATCTTTTAGCTCATTCGATTGAGTTGGAAAATGAAGAAGAAATGCACGTTTGCTACACTGAATCAGAGAAAATTTTATTCATTCAATGTTAAAGCAAAGAAATATTAATAACAATAATTTCATGTTCAAATTTCTATCACTAACCCATTAAGTAACCTTCAATGGCCCACCAATGTGTATATATCATCATAATCATATATATATATATATATATATATACTAGTTTGTTGCCCGTGCAATACACGGGCAATGTGATTATGGAGGCAACGTTAGCGTTTGAAAAAAAAATATTTATATTTGTTTTTATAGTATTTTCTTAAGTATTAAATGCGTAATATAAATTTTTTTTTACACTTAATAGTCAATGATTTGGATGAGATGTAATAAAATTATAGAATTAAAATATGAAAGCTCAAAGTTTAAGTATATGTCATTTTAGAAAGAAAATTAGATTATTTATTCTGACGGAGATCGTGCCCCCGAAAGGAAATTATAATTTTCGTGTATGTGCTGACAATTAAAAGCAAAGATTAAGCTTCTCAGGTAGATGAGGATAAGAAAAAAAAGAAATTAATTAAGTTTTCATACATGTACACACAAAAAAAGGTGAAAATAAATTGACAAGAAAGCAAAAAATGAAACAAACCAAAAATCGAGCAAAAACTTAAGCACCTGAGCTACATCAAAGTAAATAAAGAAGAATAATCATAACCTAAATAACTGTTGGATAACATTAGTTCTAACCAATGTGCAATGATAATTAGAAGAAGGTGCAAAAGTCATCACACAATCTGAGTCTAATTCGAAAATATCGGAGTCAGGGGCTGAGCATATACTATTGATTTTGGCACACATCCAGCAAGACTATATTCAATTCACATTTCACAGGGCAATACTATATTCAATTCACATTTCACGGCGCAATTAAAAATCACAGGCAACATCAAATCAAACCACCAGAAGTTGTGCAAGTCACACCTCACAAATCAATTGAAAACAAATGTGTTAAACTCACAGTCACAGAGGCCGAAAAGATGGAAGTCTGGAAGTCTGGAGACTTGAAGAAACTTAAAGTCTAGCAAAATCAATTGAAGAGCAATGTGTTAAAAGGAAACAAAATCAAACATAATTTAAATGTACACAAACCAAAATAATAAGAAATAACAATTAATAAACTCAAAATTGAAGATACCTGATAAATGAATTCACCCAACAAAATCTACATAAACCCCCAAAAAATGAAGTTAGTTAATTGAAAATTAGGGCTTAAAAGTTTTGCATTCAAGTTGTTGTGACTTTTCTTAGGCAAATTGTTGGATTTGGCTTCTTCGGATAGGATGCAGATAAACCGTGCAATAGAAAATCACCGCCTTAATTTATAAAAATTCCAAAAAGAGAGAAATAACAATTTACCTAAAAAAGGAAATTTCTTTTCAATAAACAGGTAAAGTGTCGAACTAAACATGCATTTAATTTGTAGTAATTAATCAATTTCCAGGAAAATAATTTCATCTGACTTTTTTTTTAGAAGAAAAACATCATAATGATCCAAATAGTTCAACAAATTAGATATTATTTCGGAATCATTAAATAATAGTCCATAGAAAATTAATGTAAACCATACCACTAACCCATTAAGTAACCTTCAATGGCCCACCAATGTGTATATATATATACACACACACATATCCCATCTTAAAAGCCACCTAACCAGCAAGTGATTTTTCTCAATCCTCCCACTAAATTGAGCCAAGCATCGTTCAAATAATTTTGCATATTTGTCAAATGAGGATATACTAGAAAGGAGCCGACCTACTTGAAAGGGGTAGGAAACATGGTCCGAAAAGATTGAAATAATGGACGATGACTAACGAAAGAATAAATAGAAATAGCAAAAACATGGATATGCATTGCACAGGCACAACGCAGAATATGGTAGGAGGGATTATTGTGTAGTAGTTCCAAATTTTTTTTTTCATTTTCACACAAATGCACTCTTGAGCTTTCAATAGGCATCTCTCGCCAAAAAAACTCATAATATTTGAATGACTAACATATCCCCCAAATCTGTCGAAAGGCGATAGCACCTTATTTACCTTCTTTACTTCACCCCAGAAATTACAAAAAATAAAGAGCAATTTATCTTGGAAGATCTACTAGTCAGCAATAGAAAGTAGGTTGGCATACCCTTGAGCCTCTGGTTGTAGAGGTTGATCTAACCCTTGAACTGCTTCCTGGAGCCACAAAAGCTCGTTGAGATTCGTTTATATCCGTTGAAGGAACAATAGGAGTTCCAGGAGGAGTAAGAAGCCTATAACAAGTAACGATTGTAATTTTTTAGGTCATATAACAGCTTAGTTCTTAATTGGAACAATTAACTTTCTTTAATGCAAATTAAATGTAGTATTGTCATAATAAGTTTCACAAATCTCTTAAAAGGGAAGTGAATTTTATCATTGAACTCTTGTGTACAACAATACAACTAATTCTTTAGCTAGATTGTTATAACATACAGATCTTTACTGGTGATTTGTCCTTCCTTGACAAAGTGTAAATAATTTTACATACTGGCTAAGCAGACACCTATTGAGGCATAGTTTCCTGTGTGTAAACATGAATTCAATGCACAGGACAATATAATCTTATATTAGCAGCTAATCAAGGTTGTTAAAAGTACAATCCTTAGGATCCTACGATCCGAAATGACCAAAACAGTCTGGACCGAGTCTAGAATCGCAATCTTCTAGAATTGCTACTAGAATCGATTTCAAATCACTAGGATTGTACGATCCTACAATCTAGAAAATAATAGAAAATCAATAAATTGGGCTAGGGTGATGGGCTTACTTATTTCAGTAATGGGCTGGTTTCTTTTGATTAAGTAAACATAATATAATTCAGATCAAAAAGGTAGAAAGAAAAAAAATTAAAAAAACATCAAACAAAAATGTAAAATCTCTAACTTAAATCCAAAATCAATTATTCAGCATTCTACTCTCAGAGTCTCACCTCTCACATATGTTCATCACTCAAATTTGACAAAAACATTATTGTGGACCTCTTTAAGTAAAAAATAAATAAATAAATAAAATTATTTATATTGGGCGTTTTTCGTGAATCATGGACTTGTAGTTGATACAGCGTTCTTATACCTTTTTTGTATTTTTTAATATTTATAAATTAACATTATTTATTAGGATCTTACAATCCTTGATCTTCTGATCCGCAAGTCCCCTCCACCTATCGGAGTCAAAATTAAGATCTTACAACAGAAACTCCTCTCTTTCTCTAGTGAAAGAACAAAAAATGTCGAACTGATATTGCTTGCGAAAATTATTCTTTATTGATACAGGTTGGAATTCATACAAGAAAGTGTTCGAACAAAATCATTTCTTTGTCTAGTAGTGAACGCGTGGTATAAGTTCTTTAGAATGTTTGATCTAGTAAATGGATCTTCGCCCCTCTGGACAGTTCTAAGTTGATTACATGATACAGCGTAGCTAAGCTAGTGTGTCTGTGTGTGTACTGCAGCAACTTTATCTTGAAACCAGTCCTCTTAATCTCTTTGATTTTGCTTGCAGGTTGATAATGTTTAGTATTGGTTGGTTCTTAGAGGTTTTTAGTACAATTTATTTGTTTTCTGCATAAAATGCAGTATAAAGTGCAAATGATGTAGTCTTATTGCAAAGTTCCAAGCACATTCTTTGATTTGAAGAAAATGTTGTGGATTTTCTTTGTTATGATGAACTAATAATCATTGGAGTAAAATTTCAAACTCAATATTCATTATAATACCAATTATCAACAACAAAAGCATTTCCTCTCAATTCAAAAAGTTACCATGTGCTAGAAGTTAGAAATGGGAAAACTATCACCCATGTTTATGTTAATTTAGTTTGGGTTATTTTTTTTTAAGGTATTGCTAAAACTGTAAACTACACGGCACATAGTACTTATTTTCACTTCTAACAATGGTATTTGTTAATCTCTCCTTTTTTGTGTTTTTATTTTGAATATTGACTTGTGTTATAATTTTTTTTGTGATGTAAACTATAATTCTATTAACAGTGTTAAAGTAGTCTATCTATGTTTACAACATCAGTTAATATGTAGACAGAATCTTGAGTTGATCATAGAATCGGTGATGTTTTTCCTCTCTGTTGCAGCTGAAATTATTTTTCACAGAAGTGACATTTGCTAAACCAAAAAGCAGTCGTAATTCAAGCATAGGTACCAATATTTTTCCTCATTTTCTCTAGACTCCTTAATTTAAAAGTTATGCGATCTTCCAATATCATATTTTCCCTTCTCTAGGGATATTCCTGAGAATTTGGACCGATCCATTCAGTTTAAAGTGTGTCCTAATTTTTATCCACCAAATACCACTCCAAAAACAGGAAGGACAACTTAGATCTTCAAATTGTTTTATCTGCTGCAGACCTTTTCAGCACCATGGTTTTGTTAGGAATCGTTTAGGAAAGAGTCAAACAGAGAGAGGATATGGTCGCCTACCTACTGAAGTTGTGGATTAGGAGGAACAAATTACTTCGCCCTACCATTGTTGCAAACAAAGAATTTGGACTGTTGCCAAAAACAGATTTTCACACGCTTCCTATGGTAAATGATCTTAAGAAGACTTTAAAAATAGACATTTGAATTTTCACACACCTCCATAAGTGAGAAGATGATACTCCATAAGGTTCAACGGCATTTATCTTTCTAGAACTATTAATCTTGCTATATATGGACGAAGTCTTCTCACCGAACTTGCTATGGGTGTAAGTGTCATTATTCAAGTTAATAGGTGGCTGAAAAAAATTACCAGTATGTAAAATTATTTACATTCAAGTAATGACAATAGTCAAGAAATAGCATTCAAGCAATTATGGCTAAGCAGACATTCATGTCGAAAATAGATCTGAGTCATCCGACAGCTGAAATTGGAAACCGATATACTTAAGAATGATAGGCATAAGGCATTTGAAAGTAACATTTCTTGATCATGGATTATTTTGTTCACTTAAGGCTACAAACCGGACAGGAACAAAAGCAGTCCGAATTTTCTCATTACAAGTTGCAATTATACAATACAACAAAACGATAAATTGCATATATTATGCTTCCCCTAAATTTCAACAACTCCCTCACTTAATATATTTCCACAGAAAAAAAAAATTGTGAATCTCATATTTCAATTAAACAACAACATAAATTAAGCATGTTCAATGAAGAACTAAAATAGGAAAAAACTGACTTCTTTGTTTGATTATTTATCCCTCGCGGGTCCACGGCGAACGGGAGAAGTCGCGGCTGAAAAATCGGCTACAGGCGTGGAGGAAAATCGGGAGTCGAAAGTGAAGACTCTTGGGCTGAAGTGGTTCTAGCGTGCGGTTTGCAGGTTGAAGGCATAGAGGAAAGTCGGGAACGCTTGGGCTGGAGTGGTACCGTCGAGCATGCCGCTTGGAGGCTGAAGGGAAGGCGTAGAGGAGTTAACGTGAAGTGGTTCCTTACTTTACCTTTTAGGTTAACTTTAATAAAAAAGACAAAAGAAATGACCCTAAAAATTATGTCAACTCAATGCCAGATTAACTTTAATAAAAAAATCAAAAGAAATCGCCCTAAAAGTTCTGTCAACTCAATGCCAGATTTTTAAACATTTTTAAAGTTGTCAATTCAGTAGTGGATTAGGTATTTAAATTCTCCAAAGGGGCAAAATTGTCCAAAAATGACAATTTTGCAAAAGCTTTAAAAAAGTGACATTTTGGCAAATTTAAGGCCAAAATATGACATTTTGTGTAATTTCCTCATAAAACAACAACCTAAGCTAAAGACTTGGTCAAAAGAAGACTAAAAATTAACATGAATTGAATATGCTGGAATTGGACTTCTGACAGGAACACGTGATGACAATTGCTTGGATTAAATTGACGGTAACATGACAACTTATCACTTATCACTTATGAGTTATGAGTAATGATTTATGTTCTATGAGTTAATTGACAATTTGGCATTCAAATAAGATTTGTGATTTTTGAATTTGCTATCTATAATTTGTAAATCAATGATTTGGGATAAATAATTTATGTTGTATGAGTCATTGAATTGTGTTATAATTTAACATTTATGAGTTTGGATTTGTGACTTGGGAAGTTATGTTTAAGAATTTAAGGTAAGTGAAAAAAAAAATCAATTGAGAAGATGTTGGGCTCAATTCAACCATTTGTACTCTATACCTATTTCTGAAAAATTGAAAATGAGAAAATATTACAATATTTTCAAAATATGAGACCTCGTAGAATAAAGTTGTCTAAGTTTACAGTTACAAAGTAAGTTTGTATAGTGTATTTTCTTAATATTTTGGGTTGTATTAAATTCTATTCTCATATGTATATATTTTTTACATTTTAGTGAATACATACATACATACATACATACATACATACATACATTGCTATTATGATCGTTGATTGTCGACAGTCAACAGTAAAGGTCCGCCCTAACTAAATTTAAATCCTAGATTCACCTCTACTCGTAAGCTGATGTAATTTCACGAAGGCTACTATGGTTGGAATTCAAGATGAGCCATCCAAGTCCTTGATCAAGATTTTCCAAACGTACTTCATGGTGTGCTACTAATTATTGCTTTTAAGTTCTAATATTATGAAAGGAAATTTTTTAAAATTTAGCATCAATTCATTTAATATGAGATGTATTATGTGATTGAGTGTTAAATCACCTCGTTTAATAGCTTACCTCATTTTAAAACTTAAGTTCTTAGAGATTGGAGATATTTATTTTTTATGATTTAGTTTTCAACATTCTATTTATATTGTATAAGGTGCGAGATATTTAAGGAGGATATAAAAACTTGGTAGTGTTGATGACATATTACTTCTTTCATCAAATGCTTAAAATTATCTATTTATTTATGTTGACCTCGATTTTTGTAGGTGTGACATGAATAACATATCCCGACTCCTCTCATGTCTGTGTAGCCTCTTTTTGTATGCTTGAAAAAACCATTGAAAACGTGGCCAATCTCCGACGGTGGGAAAAGTGACTGTGAAAACTCTGACGATCAAGTTAGTTATTGTTTGAATATATATGGGTGTTGGATGTACGTAAGACATGCACTACTTTAAGTGAAAGGGGTTTGGATCCAAGAAAATATAAAGTGAATATTGAGAGAGAAAACTTATAGCTTCGAAATTCCAAAATTGTATTACCTTTAAATGACACTGTGTGAGCCTTTATAGCAGAATGGAATAAGTGTCAACCGTTGGATGAAGAGACACTTGGTCCCATCTTAACGACTGAGGTGCTTTGTCTTATGCATCAATCATCTAGTCTTAGCCTCATGTGCCTTTAATGTTATGACCATTTGCAACTCTAGGTTTGGTACACAAGGGCTATAGGACATGTGTACTTGGTAGAGTGGCAGTTGAAGTCAGTTGTCACCTCTAAAGTCTCCAAATCAGCGACGATTTCTTTGAAAGTAGTTAGGTGATCCTCAAGAGATGTACCTTCTGTTATAAGATGAGAATATAGACGTTGTTTTAGATGCAATTAGCTAGTTAGATTATTCATCATTCATAAATGCTCCAATTTTATCCATAAAGCATCATTTGACTTCTCCTTTATAACGTCTTGATAAATATTATTGGAAAGGTGAAAATGTATTTGAGATAAGGTCTTTTGATACCTCTGTTATTTCTACTCCATAGTCCAAGTTGTGGGCATTTTATTAAATCCAAACAACGCTTCGTTCAAATCCATCTGAGCGAGTATTGCTCTCATCTTCACCGAACAAAGAGAATTTTGTATTGCTATCTAATACCGGAATATCGTACTTTATTGTTGCTGTTCACGAAAATATGTTTTGAATTTAAATCACCGCAAGTGCACGGTTCGTTGACAAGTAATAAAGTGAAAATCCTAGAATTTCGAGTATCGTTCCCACGAGGATTGGTTTAACGTGATTATTATTATCTCGACCTTAACCGAATCTATTAAATTCAAGATGATTGTTCTAGATTTTATGATTAAAATATGACTAACATGTAAATTAAACTAAAATTATGACTAAATGCAAGAGTGATGGTTAATGCAAAAGTTGAAGAAATTAATGTACAAAAAAGCGTACTAGGATCCCGAATCACCAAGCAAGTTCACTTTGTAAATCCTATTTCACAATTTGACAACACGATGAATTGGTTGAAGAATCAATGTTTCTAACTTATTCAATAATCTCTTTCGAGTAGAATTGAACCTATTCTAGCATACCATTTGACTATATTTCTATGACAAATGCAATATACAAGAATGCATGGCGTTTTGTAAACACTTAGAGATTCACATAAAGCATAGCAGTATATTTCTATCCCCTATCGGACCTTACGATGATTTATACCTTGTAGACTCTATTTCCCTTCTTTCGAATGCATAAAATAAATCACTCAAACTCATACAACTATTGCACATATAATTGTAGAGACAAGAATGTGTATATAAATCATTCAACATCCATTAAACGTGTTTAAATATCAAATTGTAAAATAGAAATTAAAAGTTCACAATACGAGGTTCATCGTTCACCTAGTACATAAAAAGTCTAACCTAGCATGAATAAAATCAAAGAACAATAAAAGTAATAAAGAGAAGACATCACCAAAGAATTAGAATTTAAAGTTTGAATCTTGAATCTTGAAGTGAAACCCTTGTTCCTTGTTCTCACCTTTTTCCTTGCTCTTCAATGGTGTTTTTCTCTCCAAGAATGCATAAAAAACTAGTCTAGGACGAGTTTAGGTTTTTGTAGTTGACCTAGAATCATTACCATAAGAGTTGTAGTTGGATAAGGAAACAAAAGCTTTTCTCGCCTAGATTACCCCTTGCTATAGCAAGGTATATTTTCATACTGTAGCATGGGCAAAGTAAATGCTTCCTGAAAATCTCTGTTGAGGTCAGGGCAAATTGGTCCCCAATCTTCTTTTCGTTCCACTTTTGGCTTTTCTTCCTCTTCCATCTTCTTCTAGTCATCCATAATATTGACAATTAGATCTTTAGCGAGGTTCCATGCTCGGTTCATTGTTCGGGTCAACTTATGAATAATTGCGATTTAGTCCCCGAACTTTCATTTCCTTCCATTTTGGTCATTTTCGCCTTTTTCGCGCATATTTCATTATTTCCATCAAAGTAAACTTACAAACACAATTCATATTGGATTAATCCGTATTCAAACATTTATATCAACAATTAATCATGTTTTGTCACATAATTAAGTGCGCAAAATGCACTTATCAAAACCCCCAAACTTGAATTGGTGTTTGTCCTCAAACAAGATGATGACCTAACTTTACGCAAAACATGATTTAACAACCTGCCGTATCTCAGGATTAGAATTCAGCAATTAACCAATGAACAGTTTCCACAGTGTAGACTTAAATCAACCTCTATCTATCATATGCAGAACTTGATGTGTATGTGTGTGCTTACTCATGCAAAGTATACCAAATTGATGATGGGTGCAAATCCCGACCTGTAGTAGTTAAATTTTCTTTCTTTCTTCGCTTGAGAGATTCACACCCCCCCAAACTTATTCTTTTCACTCAACGATCTATGGGTATGTTCTAGAGTATAGTCTTGATTTACTTAGTCCTCACCCTCTTTGGTTGGATAGATCTCGAGGTTATGAGTTCACAATTCGACAAGCATGGATTCTCTTGTTTCTTTTATTGTTTCAACCGTTAAGACTAGACTATGTTACTTGCTTCGCATCAGAGATATAAGTCTATCAACAAGATGTCTGAGGCAAATCAATGCATTTCATAAATAGGAACATGTATAATATTCATCCAATGATAGATTTTTGTGTTTTTTTTTATATGACACCTTCCATTTGCTTTCTAGATAACCCCTATAGTGAGGTTTAGGCCGATGAATCCCAAGTCAGATAACTATAGGGCACCAGGTTTTAAACCTTTACAAGCTTAATCACTCGAGTTATACAGGCTCGAACAGATGTCTTAGCGATTTAATGATTAGTGCAATGCCCATTTTCTTTTAGACATCCAATTTCTAGAACCGACCTCTGACTTGAAACTTTTACCTCGTTTTCATCTCATTGATCTAATCCAATCCACACAACACAATTCTCACACATGAAATCCATACTTATCTCAATGTTCCACTGAAACAACTAAATCATCTTCAAACTTCTAAAATGATGATTTTTCGAATGGTGCAATAGAAGTTTTCGAGGTGGACCTATCATGTTCAACTCCACTATAACTCAAGCATCCCATCATTAGCTTAGCATGCCCAACACAATTATTGTGAGCAAAAATGTCAAGTTCCACATAGACAAGTATCGATCAATTAAGCATGCATAATTTCCACTGTTCATAGCTATACTGATTCTAATATTCTCATCATTGCCGGCAAGGCCATTAAACTCACACAAACACACAATTTTTTTTTTGTAGAGACACACAGAAAGCAGTAAATTAAACAGCTAAGCAACACTAAGATGATGAGAGAATATATCACATACACAGAACGCGGTAAATTAAACAGTTAAGTAGCACCAATATGATGAGCCAATAGATCACCCCCAAACTGAAAATTTGACATTGCCCTCAATGTTCATAGGAGACATGAGTAACCAAAATTGGGCTGATAACAAAAAGAAAGGAGATAGAGAACTCCCCTGATCAAAAAGGGGGCGGTGATGACGGTAAAGGAGGAAAACTCGGTCCAACGTCCGGTGGTGGAGGTAGCCGTGCAAGGATCTGTCGCATCACCTCTGACTGCTCATGAAGTAGGCCGGACTATCCCCGGATCAGCTCTGACTGCTCGTGAAGTATAACTGATTGTCGCTGTATCTCAGCCTCAAGGTGGCCCAAACGATCCACTGTCGCATCAGCCCGGAGCTGTATATCATCCACTCTATCGGCATATAAGCTCAATCGCCCAGTCATAGTTTCAAGTGCCCCCCTGGTGACGATGGTCTCCCTACTGCTCTCAGAAGCCAAAGTGCGGTTGGTAAGGGTGTCTGCCCACATCTGCTGCACGTCAGTACGTATAGCCCTGAAGGCTTGCTGTAGACTCTGTAAATCTCTGTCGCAGCCAGTAATGGTGGCAGACACCTTCCGTAAAATCTGAGTGTCAACTTCAATATGTGGTGGTGCAGCTGCTGCCGGGGGTATATCCATATCATTACCCCCGGCACCCTGTGCAGGCGCCGCCTGCTAACCCTGGATGGCTCTCCTCTGTGCTTCCTGGTGCCTAGCCCTTGCCCTATTCTGAGCTTCCAAAGAACTACGTTTAATGAAAGAACCGACCTTGATCGAAAGTTTTCCTAGTGGGATGGGAACACCGGCGCCCTTGCAAATGCCGCTAATAAGGCTCGGGAAGATTAATGAATTCCGACGATCCCCCGAGATTCCCAGTGTATGGATCTGTTCATAGAGCAGAGCAGCGAGATCGATCTTATGCCCTCGAACCAAGTGAAAAAGAAGTCCGACTTTAGTATCCGGGAATGTGGAGCGATGTCGAGTCGGCTCAATGTTGTAGCACATGAATAGCCATAGGAGGGCGATGGATGGTGTGAGCTCAATTTGGTGCCACTCCTCTGTGTCTAAAGGCCAGGCATTATCCCGTCCCAATAAAATAGTCGCTACTTCAGGCCATGGAAAATCTTCAGGTATCGGCACTATATGATCCCAGGTGAGCTGATAAAAGTCTTGGATTACCTCCGGTGTGAATAAAACCCACTTGCCCCGAATCCATGTTTGGTGAAGGTGTTCTGACCCAGGGGTGTCTATGTCCATATTAAAGTTGGCGTAGAATTCCCGGACTAGACTGTCATAGACAGGGTGTGGTCGTGCCACCAATTTCTCCCAACCACAGTTCATAACCAACGTACACAATCCAAATCCTGGAAAATCTTCGAGCTTAACCGGCCTCTTGGCGTGGAGTTGCCAATGCGAGATGACATCGGTGTATCTGATTCGAACACCGAGACCCAAAAAAATGCCACACACCCCCTTCAGGTGTTTGGATGCGGGCTGTGCCAGAGGTGGAGGCAACCTTCTCCTTGCCCTTGGAAGTGCGTTTCGACGGCATCCTACAAAAGAGAAGAATAAAAGAGTCAGTCCATCAAAATAGTAAGGGAATTGAAACATAAGTCTAGAGAAATGCCCCAAAATCCCCCAACCTTGCTTCAATAATGAGGAAAATCCATGTTGGTGTGTATTAAAAGATATAGCAAAGTGAAAACGTGTTGTACCAATTGGAACTAAGTGTAGTGCAAGCAAGTGGGGAAAAAATGCCATGAACGACCAGAGATATTCACCCTCGAACACTGCCGAGAAAAAATGATATTCTCCCAGGCATCACCGAGGCATGGGGTAGGAAGCAACGTGGTCCAGCACATATAAAAAATTCATGCAAATCGGATGTCATTTGGGTAGGGAAATCGATGGGCAAAGTAGGTGTCGTGAGGTGAAATGCCCTAACCATATATCTCACATGGTGACATGGATAACATTGATCGCAATGGTGAATGCATATTAACATGAAATGCAATGTAAGGCATAAAGAAACCAACGGAAAGTGCGAATGAGCCAAGAGAAGAGAAAACATACATGTAGACAT